>CAVLJG010000008.1:64363221-64963221 GCA_963669975.1 Acanthoscelides obtectus
CGTTTTCGCCTATGATTGTTTCGTCCGAAATAATGAGTCAGTCATCGTCGTACAGCGTGAGTTTCGTCGCCACTTCAACATTAATCGGAATAGGGCTTTTCCCTCTCGAAACACCATCCTTCGTTGGGTTGAATCACTTCGCAGGTGTGGTGAACTGATCAACGCAGTCCGACTCGATCTGCCCGGAAACATGCTGCTGCACTTCGCCTTAGTCATCGTTCGGTAAGGCGAATTTTGCATATGGATCTCCGCTTTCACCCCTACAAATTGGCCATTGTGCAACAGTTACAGCCCGGAGATTATGCACAACGAATGAACTTCGCACGTGAGATGGAAGCACTGATCGATCAAAATGAGAACCTCATTTTGTCTTATGGGGACACCTCAAGGCTAGAGTATACGCGAACAAGCTCCGAACTCTGGACGAACTGAAGGGCAAAATTCGCGTGGAAGTTGCCCAAGTTGAGAGAGCGATGTCAGAGAGAGTCTACGCGAACTTCCAAGAACGCCTCCAGCACTGCATCAACGATTTCGGCCACCACATGCTTGATGTGATTTTCCACACTTGACTGTCTCAAATGCTATTTCCTTGTGAAGCTGATTCCATCAATAAATTTGTTTTCGAGTAAAAATTAACTATTTTATGATTTTTTTAAAACCGTCTATCCTCTCTGCCGCACCCTGTATTATGTTATTGCAATATACGAGTAGATGTCACGGCTACCGTAGTGCATGGTGGGTTGATAGATAGTAACACGTTTAGACCATCTAACAATGGTTATATAGAATTTGTAAGATACTTAAAAAACTATTATGATGCCTACAAAAGCGTGTTAACTGTTTTAGTAGCCTACAATTACTCGTAATGAAAAACTATTGTGATTTCCAGAATATGTGTATTATTTACAGGCATGCTAGGAGTCTTTCACATAAAAACCTAACAATTATAATTAAAACTTTGTTTCCGTTAATGCGACTACAGCTTAAAGCAGACATTCACAAAGGAAAGAGAAAAAACGCCGGTAAATCGCTAAACGTAAAATTTAATCGTCGGCATTAAAAGTTCGGAACGGGACTACGTTTGGCGAAGGGGGGTAGCCGGAGCGGGAGAAAGGGAGACATTAAACATTAAAAAGAAAGAATTAATTCCGTCAAGTTTCATATTACAAAAGTTCGTCAGCAGAGAAATATAAGGAGCTTAATGACTGATAATGGACGGAATTTAAATGATAAATATGGAGAGGCGAAATTGCTCTTTCAGTGTGGACGAGTGGTGCGATAGCTGTGTGCTGAAATGCCATTGGATGACTACAATGCTTCAAATAAAATATGCTTCTAGACAGACGGAGAATAGTTTTGAGGTATCACATTTGTAATATTAAACCTTCCAGTTAGGGGTAATTAAGATTTTCATAGCGATATGCGATATTATAATCATCCAATATTTATAAATATGTTGATGGGAAGATATGGGATACGGAATACGATATTATCGTTTTAACAGAATTAATTAACCAAAATTAATTTTTTAGGTTGGTAGGAAACCGCTTTTTGCTGAAAATTTGTGAGGCCTTCAAGCACGACTGTACCTGACTTAAGAATTAAAACAATTTCCAAACACATGTGCCGGGTGTATGTTGCAGATCCTCAGAAAGTCTGGTACAGGTAGCACAATGTGCTCCAGGCACGTTTGCATCGATATCTGCGTCATTTTGTCTCACATGTTAGTTCTACCCCAGTAGACCAAACACGTTACAAGTTTTAAGTTTCGGAATTCATACTTAAGGAGTTCAACCATGCATTTTACTCAAGAAGCCGAGGTTTCAGGGCTACAGAAAGCGATAAATAAATTTTGACAAAATACAAAAAAATATACAATACAATTAAAGTTGAAAAATTGATTCAAATACATAAATATGTTGATACACAAATAAAAAAAAGAGGACAATGGGTGCATGTATATATTGAAAACACTTTAAAATTTTCTGAAATTAATTAAATTTTGATCAAAACGAAAGACCAAGTGGAAACTGAATACAAAATAATAACTATAAGATAGGGCAATAGCATCCTTATTAATTGAGTGTTGTAACAAAAACGTCACAAGGGAGGTGATCACATACACATATAAATAAAAAACAAAATAAATTGAATAAAATCTGAAAAATAATATTGGAAATGCCAGCGTTGCTGTATTCAACCAACTGAGCCCAAATGGAAATCTTGAAATTTTGATAATCTTGAACGTTTTTATAATTTTGTGAATGTTGAAATTCATGAACATTAAAAGTTTTGGAAATTTGAGTAGCTTTGGAAATGTCGCCTATAGAACAAATTTCAAACATTTTGGAAATTTTCCAAATTTTGAAAACGTGTAATGACAACTTTCTCAGCCTACTGTAAAATGCAAATGAGCAATTCGGACCTTTTTTGACATTTCCTATCGTACAGGCTAAAAATGGCAACTTTATCAGCCATAGATTTAGCACATTTTTTTCATCTAGTTTCCAGGAATCACGAATTAGTATAATTAGTTTTCTTAGTCTAAGATTTGTAAAAGTAGATGTTACTGACAAAAATGGAAACTTGAAAATTTGAATCTGAATAGAAGGAAAATAGCGAAGTTCTCTGAAATATCTTGTCTGAATAATAGTCCGTTCTTCCAAATGATACAAATAGGAGCTATAGGTATTCAATTAGAAGCTAGTTATCGACAAAGATCCTGTATGTCACGAACTGACATGAAAAAGACACCGCAGTTTCTCTGTGATGCGAAAATTGGCATCTGAAGCGGTTATCTTTTTCTCTGAATTGCGGTTATATCATCCGAGGACAATAGAAATATAACGCATAGGATTTGGAACCGAAGTTGGAAGAGTCAGATCCAGACTGACTTAGAATTTCAAAGTTGTATGAAACAAATTTTATGATAATTTCGTTATCAAATAAGATACTTCTGGTTTTTTCAAGATGATACGGGGACATTTGGTGAATGATAGGGAGAATATGCACAACGAATCCCATCGATAGAGTGTCCTATGTGAAATGCGTTTCAGTTCGGTATAAGGCAAGGTATGTAATACAGTTGTGAGGCTTCCTGGGCATGTGTTGCGATTGACGACATAGTTACTCAGTCCAAGAAGAGTAAAATACACAATAATTTTTTGACTGTCAGGTTGACATTAACGTACAATTGCTCAAATGTTAAATCCTTGCTTGAACGTTCCTGAAAGAAGCGTTATTATTTGTTTAAGATCCAAGGAATAGCACTCAATCCTGAAGGAACGACTACAAATGTGGCCCAGGTCCCTGATTCATGTTCTGTTATTCCTCAAAGAACTTTCGACCTACTAAAGGTTTATCTGTGATTTAACGGACCAACTTCTCTATATCTTGGATATTCTTTGTCCCTGGGCACCCAGCACCATCCCGAGAGCAAAAAGTGAAAGGAAGATGTGACCTGGGCATCTAAAGTACGACTGAACCAAGATAGCTAAAAACGAAAAGTTTGCCATTGTCCTGAGACAAAGATTTTCAGCGCGAATTAATACAACTCGACGGGAGATAGCGCCACGGAGTTCAGAGTAGAAGAGGAAAATTGCTTAATATTTCAGAGTTGCTAATTGAATCCCGCGGACCTATTAATAAGTTGGGAGTGAGCGAGAGAATCGCCAACGTCGGAGAAGAGAGATAGAGGAAAATTTGTATGCAACATTCGTTCGGTTTGGTAATAGATACTTGATTAAAATCACCCTTTGTTCCGGCAGATACGATAAGAGACACATGGAGTGAGTTGTGTCCTGTTGGATTAAGGATGTAGTCCTTCGACAACATATGGATGATACAAAAAACAATTGTCGTCGGAATGGATATGAAGCTTTTACCGAAGCAAAGTATAAATCAACTTTTGCCTGTAACTGATGTCCTGGACTTCTAAAGTGTTGGACATGGTTGGGCTCCGTTTTCGCTTGTATTATCTCAGAGCCTAGCCCACAAAATCTGTGTCAAGCAGACTTCTTTTACCTCGCAGCCTACTTACGTGGCATTCTCACCAGCACTATATGTAAGTGCTGTCTAAGCGTTTTGTTTCTATCCCACCCTACAAAAGTAGTAATTTATTTACAGTTGTTCTTCTGTTTTATCTTTCCCTCATTTGATGGTATGCTTCCAGGACGGTGAGTCCTACTATAGATTATCTTTGGTCAGATAAACGTGTATGAGATCTTCCTGTAAATCTTTTTCCATCAACATTGCCCTCTACGGTCAACCTTTCCATTCTGTCATTATCTCTCTGTATATGTCTGAATCTGGAATATCTTGGAGTACCTACTCTTCTTTTCTTACAAGCTTTTATTTAACTTGACCTGTTAGTTTGTGAGGGACAAATCTTGGAAAAAAAATGTTCAATCACTTATTCATAGCCAATTGAGTTGAAATTTTCTACATAAATTTGTCTTGCGTAACACTACATTGTGGCGGATACAAAATGGAGAGCTGTCATTTTCATACTAGCTACTATGGAATGGGTCAAATGGAAAAGCTTGATGCGAGAAACGCAATAAGCATAGTGATGTTGTTCTAAATCTAATATGGCGACCGCCTCAAGATGGCGTTTATAATTACCATAATCACCCCCTAGGGTATAGGTATCAAATGAAAGAGCTTGATGCGAGAAATATAGCAAGTAAATAACGTGATTCTAAATTCCATATGGTGATAACCACAAAATAAGGATTCATCGTTATATGATTTATACCTATCTATCGAAATTTTATGATACAAATAAAGTAATAAGGCATTTTATGGAGTCCTGTTAATATAATATATTAAAATTATATTAATTGACCAAACTAGTTATTTGATATCATGGATACTAAAAAATAAGAAATAAATAAAATAGAAAAATACATTTTTAAGAACAAGATTTTATTTAGCTGTTAATAAAAAAACTTATATTACGAAAATATTTCTTCCGAGTAAAATATTAAAACGATAATGGAGCTCCCCCGTTTCAAGTGTTCAAATAAAAGCGTGTTACGTTTTGACAGGAGGACGAAAAATGGTGTAACTCGCATTTATTTGAAAACTTGAGATGAAGGAGCTTCGTTATGGTTTAAGTATTCCCAACCGGAAAAAAATATTTTTGAAATCCTAGCTAAGTAAAAGCCTGCTTTCAAAAATGTATTTTGTTTATTTTATATTATATTTGAACCATCACCAAGGCCTGAGTACCCATAAGTATTGAGGAGCTACGGGGGGATCAGGGGAAAGAGGGGGATGTCACACGCACTCTAGCGGTCTGGTCCCGCATTAGACATTCACCGGATTTCACGGTCTGAGACCTACCGAAAAGCTACCTGTATAGCTAAGGGAAAAATTATCTCTGGGACGGGATACGAACCCGCGCTGCTCACGGCGACCAGATTCGTAGACCACATCGTCTACCATTACGCCCCGACGCTGACCGATAGATGTTAAAAGCTTGCGCCGATTTTTATCTGTTGGATGGAGACATTTGTACGATGTGCAGTCCTGAGAATCTGAAGCATTTTTCGTTATACTCGCATCTCCAATGCATTAATATTATCTATCTAGAGAAACACACAATCCATTGGCACAAGGCTCTGCAGTGAGTTCTTGCGCTCTATGGAGATGTCTTGAGAAAACTACCCCTATTTAAGGCTAGAAATACACTCCATTATTGTTTTCTTAACCGTTTGCACATAGATGATATCTCATTGATCTCGAAGCCAACAAGCCCATCCTCTGATTCTGCTCTCGAGAGTCCGTTCGCTGCATTATTGGTATATATCCTGGCGTATCTCAGTTCCAATATAAGAGCAGATGCCTCGGTGTTTACTATCAAGAGCTTAACAGCTGGCTGTACTTGCTCCACAGTCGATGTGCTACCTTCGCCTCTCAGCGCATCAGTAGAATCAGCGAATGGAGAAGAATCAGCACCTAACGTGACTTAAATACATACTCCATCATCTGTACCTTCTATTTTAATATAAACGGTAGCTCTTATACCATCCCCTTAAGAGAATGGTGCAAAGTTATAAATCAGCGTTATCGTCGTGTTTCTCCCACTTTGCATATTTATTGCGGTGTGTCGCCTGCATTTTTCTTAACGCATTCCGAATGTATACGCAGTTTTTATTGTCCGGATAGATTTCTTTCTGCACCACAGGGAATGTATTATCGACTAAGCCATTTCTCCTGTTTAGCGTAATTTTGCATACCACAATGCTGCTGGTTGCAAATCACTCGGATTTCGACTTAAGGGGACCTATCGGCTGATCCCTTATGCTATAAATAGCTCATTTTATTCGTGCAACTTCGGTTGCATCAATTGAATAAACATAAGAAAATGTATGTACTTGAAGAAAAAGATATCATTCATCAAAGGCGACAATTAGATTACCTCTATACTTCCCACGTCACCGAAACTTCTAGTACCATTTTCCATACAGTGCAGTGGCATCTAAAAGACGTAGGCTTTTCAGAATCAATAATGCATTATTTTTTAGCTTTTCATGAACAAAAGTTTCCTCAGCTTGCAGCAATGAGCGTGTCCGTACACGGTAGCTTTATTCCGTTGGAGCCTAGAGCTGTTTGTGAACTATGTTTGATTATATATGTAATTATAGACTATATAATATTATCACCTTTATTTTTTCTCATAGATGCCGTGTAGGATTTTTGCACAGATGATTTCTAATTCTGATTCCAAAAATGTATAATCTGTCATATATCTAATGACATTGCCAAACTTTAGTTATTTAAAAACGCAGAATTGCCTAGGTAGGGCTTGAAATAATCAGATAACTAGTCATTTGATTCGCCTACTAGATCTATTCCAAAATCACTATTATTCCTTCCTTACTTTATTTGAGATGGAATTCCAAAACAAATTTCATGTTAACATTCAAATTTATTCTCCTCTACAAGATGACATAATTAGAATTATAATAAGACGTTACATCACTTGACCTCCAGCATTAACTTAATTTTTTTTATGGACGCCAGATTGGATTTTTGCGCAGATGAACACAGTTTTTAGTTCTGATTTTTAAAAAAATGTCATACTCGTACATTGACATCGCCAAATTTTACTTATAACAGAAAAATAGAAGCTTCTAGGTATTGTTGAAATTATCAGATTTCATTTGTCTTGTATACGAGACCAGTCCTCAAATTGAACATAGTAACAGAGTTTGTAAGACTGAGAAGAAGGAAAATAAATCGAACAATGTACAGACAAGAGTTAGGTTTTGCCTATACGATAATGTACAGTATTTTGAACATCTGCTATGCTTAACCTCTGTGTATTTATGATTATTAATGTTATTACCATCAATAAAATGTTCCTTTTGTGTTCCAGTTTCACCATACCTTTTTATTTCTTTATAATTTTCATCCATCAACAAATTCATGGCCAATTACGGAAATAGATGATTGAATGTAGAATTGAAATGTCTAATTAAATGTACAAAATTCCCATATAGCGTCCCTACGAAGAAACAAAGTGGGTGATCGAAGTCGAAAGAAGAAATGTTGCATTAAAAATTTGACTATGCTATCTTGTAGAGGAGAATAAGCAGTGGCGAAGCGTCCATGTAACCATTGCTACCATTGGTAACAGTTAAAAATCTTAAAAATAAATATTTTATGACTAATTACTATGAAATAATTTCATGTATTTGTTTACCAACAGCGATATGTAATAGTAATTTAGTAAATAGCAAATTAGCTCCACGAAAATAAATGCGCCATATAGTGTCTAGATTTGCGAACACGATGAAGCTGACCTGGTTGTCGGTTGTTACCATTTTCATTTATGGATACATTTGGTAGTCCGTCGGGGATCTTCGGTGCCGGCTCGTGTCTGATCGCGGTCGCCCGAGAGAGTTTTTTGATTTGGTTACTCACTTCTCACTCGTTCATAGCCGTTTTGGGTAGCGGCTGTAGTGTGCGTGCAATTAAACATGGATGAGTCTCGCTGCAAAATCGATCAACTACTTGGAAAGTCATTCTCCTTGTATAATTTTTAAGAAAAAAAAAGGAGATCATTGAAGATGGAAGACAAACACCTATTTTAGATAATCTAAAAAAGGAATAAAAAAACATAGTTTGATATTTTAAATTAAGTTGGTATATGGAAAGTCTTGGTTATGTGGTTGCAAAAAAACAGATTGTATTGTTGGCGATGTCTTCTGTTTTATACAGAAAAAAATGGGAGGACCAGCAGCGGAGTCAATGATTTAAATAGTTTTAGGGCTCTAAAGAGGAGACATGAAATTTCTCCGTTACATGTGAAATGTGTAGCCAGTTTGACAAAACAAGAATCGAAAGTTGTCTGAACCAAGCTTTTAGGCAGCACACTTCTAGATACCGTATGTTTTTTGGCAAAACAGGAATTACCGTTCATTTGAAGGGGATGACTCTGACAATAGAGGAAATTACAGGGAATTGTTAACATTCATTGCCAAAAAAGATCAAAAATTTTCCGAACATCCAGAAACGTCGACTATTTTTTCGAACGGCTTGAATTAGTTATAGCATAAGACTATGAGGTATATCAAGTGCCCCAGACGCTCAGTCCAGGAATGTTTACCTTAATTTATAAATAGTTTAAATAAAATACCTAAGATAAGCCAAAACATATTTGGGAGGTTCAAAATGAACTTTTTTTTATAAGATTGTTCACATCTAGTTTTGGTAACAGTTTAGGAAAAGTCACGCGTCGCCACTGAGAATAAGTAACAATGACGACATGCAATATATTTTGAAATCCCATTTCGAATAAATTCAAAAAGTATGGCAATGCTAATATGCAACTGAATTTAAAATCCCAATTCAAATAAATCAGGAAATAACGATTATGCGATAAATTTGGTATACGACTATCTGATAATTTCAATGCCTGCTATTTTGAAATAACTAAGGTTTGGCAATGTGAATGTATGACGTATTATACATTTTTGTAATCAGAATGAAAAACTATATGGCGTCTATAAGGAAAAATAAAGATGGTGCTGAAGAGCAAGAGATGATACGCCATATTGATTTTGGGAAAATTATGTTTTTTCCGTCTCTCTCCGGCAGTTCTTTGAATTTCGAAACTTTTTAAGCGACATCTTGTTGAATCTGGGACACACTGTATACAAACAACTTTTTAGAGTATTTAGCTTATACTTGAAGGACTTACTCAGTCAAACAAATAAGGAGGATTGTGTCAATGGTTTTTGTAGGGAACAAGAAAATTCTTAAGTAAACGATTTCAGTCAAAGCGGATAAGGCAAAGTGGTTACTGTATTCGTCCGTAATTTTATTTTTGTAGTCAGTGGACTTGGTATTTTGCTCATGGCACATAAATATGAAAAGAAAACTGAAATCTAATCGTGATGCTGTTAATGAAATGGCCCATTCAAGTACCCGTTGTCGAGTAGTGCAAATTAAGAGGCTTATGATGTTTTGCAATGAACGTGTATTACGCGGTATTATTGAAAACGAGGATTGCATTGATTTACGTAGATTAAGCATAAAATATGCAACTACAAAGAATCATTTCTAGCAAAAATAAGCATTTTGGAAGAAATGTGGCTCAGGTGGTTTTTATAATAACCGGTTCGATTGTAAATATAACACGGAAACAATTGTAACCTTAAACTTTATCTGTTAAATTATTAATTTTTCATACCTGCAAATGATCGCAAATGCTGTCAAACCAGCTTTGGATTCATCATCTTGAATCAAGCAATAGAAACAACCATGACTGAACTAAGGTGTATTAATTCCATTCTGAAATCTTTATTCCAGCACAATAGCAAAGTTTCCGTTTTTAACTGTACAACTCAGTGCGGAGTTTGTCGGTGGTAGTAAAGCCCGGGACTGCTGTGCTTAAAATATGTGCGGAAATACAACGTGGGGATTTGCGTCTGCCTCCACCTTGAGGGATTTACCGAAAGGTGTTTAGCATGAATTGTGAACATTTTCTCCTACTTCAAAGTTTCACGCGCTTACGACGTGATAGTCTCGAGACGGAATCATTGTAGCTTGAGGGTGCCGGGCTGGTGCTACGCAATAGCCGTCAACAACTAACGAGGAAGGAAATATATAAACTGGTTAGCTACAATTCGGAGAATGCCAGTGATCGCATGAGGCAACGCTATGGCCTCAGGGCGTACAGTGTGCAAAAACCGAAAGCCTGAAAAACAAGGTTGAAATCGCTTTAAAATAAACTAATCTCAAATACCCCTAAAAGTCTTGTAAAGTAAGGTTTTTAATTTAGATACTTAGCGACCTCAAAAATTGTAATTTTTAACGTAGTTTTGAAGCACTCAGTATACCCGCACTAATCAAGTTTAACATTGGTTGATTGGTTTCCAGTCCTCACCCATTTGGTATAAATGTGCATAAATATACTAAAGCTAAGCAATTAAGATACAATCTCCTCCGCTCCCTGCACCCCTAATTTTTTAGTACTCAAAAAATGCTAAGCAGGAGTCTCTGAACCTCAAAAACGATATTTCAGGGATTTTTAGTCTTTGGTTCCTAGCTCCACCGCTTGGATCGGTTATCAAAAATACAAAGCTTTTTCCTTCTTGACATGGTGACCTTGTGTCAAAATGTCATCTAAGACTTAAGGGTCCTTTCCAAGGTATAAATATGCCAACTACTGGCAAACAGACTGCCTAACTGAAGGGAATGGGTAACAGGGTTTTTCGTGAACTACAGGTCATGTGACATCAAACAAATTTTATATCTCATTCATAAAATGTATCGCGAAATGAGGGCTTGCTGGGGACTTTTCATATTCCATTTATAATTGTGTTCCCAACATTCATAGAAATGTTCAGCTCTATGCCAATCTTTGTAAACTTACTCCTATTTTTTGGACTAATTTGACCAGATTATTAGTCCCCAGTTAGCAGCAGCTACCTTCCTACATGTATATCTCTTAACCAAAATATTTATACCATCCTTGCCTTAAAGGCAAATATACGGATGAACTTTTATGCCGAACGGGTCTAATGAGTGGTATGATTTCTAGCATTATTAAGACATTTTTTTAACCATGTTCACACTGTCATTACATTGGATGTGCGTAAAAACCAAGTATTAATCAATCATTGCGGTATCTTCAATCCTGCGTGCACGTCAATATATCAGCACTTGGGGGGGCAGCACGGAGGGCAGCATGGAGCGCAGGGCAGCACACATGGTACATATACACATGGTACGCAACACGGCAAACAGCAGGGCGACGGGCAGCAAGGCACGCAACAAGAAGGTGGACATGGCGAGCAACAAGGTGGGCAGCAAGACATCTTCGTTGATTGGTTTCTTCTTTCTTGGTTCAGTTGGATTTAAACTAGAATTTCGAGAATAGCTGGGCCGAAATGTTGTGT
Organism: Acanthoscelides obtectus; assembly: GCA_963669975.1. Lineage (NCBI taxonomy): Eukaryota > Metazoa > Arthropoda > Insecta > Coleoptera > Chrysomelidae > Acanthoscelides > Acanthoscelides obtectus. Next base: position 64,374,636 of record CAVLJG010000008.1, read on the forward strand.
CACACTCAAAATTTTGATCAACTTGTTGTATTATAAGCCTAAAAACATCATTACATAAAAAACTTGAGGGATATCCTTCCTCGCCATCTGCAAATAGGTTTATTTTTTTTTTTTTTGCCCGTAGCTTCGCCGCCACTTCGATCGATTTTTAAAAACTACGAAGCTTTTTGTTCTTGGCGTAATACTAATCTTGTGTCAAAATCTGGCGCAAGGATTAGCGGACAGACAGACCGACCGACAGATAGACCGATGGAATTATGTGACATGGTGTTTTGTGATGTACAGTAGGTCAAAAAAGTATTGGCACACCCCATTTTTGCTTTGAATCCTAAAAACGAAAATATTAATTTTTTGATACTGAATCTATTTGAAAACTAACATCCAAATACTAATTTATTCTGGCGATAGGTTAAGCAAATTAAAAATAATATACAAATAATAATAGGAATTATGAGGTTTAAGTGTCGAAAATTATTGGCACACAGAAACACAAAAGTTTTTACACAATTTATGTACAGTTAGAACTTCGTTATCATACCATTTGCATTAAATGAAGCAGACAAGGATTACAAGAAATTGGCTTCATTTCTGCAAGAAAGTCTTGCAAGGTTGTTTCATAAGTTTCTCTAAGTACCTCAAATGTTATATATGACTGATTTCCTGAAGTTTTTGCAGTGTTTTGAGTTGTACAGGAATCTTGTAAAGTGAAGTAACCATTCTAGTATGCTTAAGATCATTATTCTGCTGAAAGATAAATATATCTCCATTTTCTCAGTCCTGCTGCTCAAGTTATTGCATAAAATATTTATAATGCCTTCGATGCATCTCAACTCTCCAACACCATTCTATGATATGCAGCCCCAGACTAAAACGCTCCCTCCAGCATGTTCACTATTGCACTGACATGTCCCATTCCAAATTGGGTGTCACTTTTTCCCCATATATATATATATATATATTTTGAGACGTGGTCATTGTCGTCTAGACCAGTTAGGTGAAAAATTAAAGCTTCTGCCTTTTGTTGGGTACTTCGACAAAATTTAAGCAAAGAGGACTCTTTATACTTTTTTAATTCTCTCTAGCTTTCAATGGACTTTGCCATCATCATCAGGAGCTGCAATTACGATGATAACAGTAGCAACAAAAGTGTAAAATGAATTTAAATTGACTCAACTTACAGTAGTATGTGAGGATGTTGCTAATTGTTGTTTACGTATAGGATGAGGGAAACGTCCAGTAACATGGTGAGAGCCATAAATAGAATCTGTGTTTTGGCTGATTCCACCAGTAAATTTCAATCCACTCAAAATCTAATAATTCTCTTCTCACGATTTATTAAATTAAAATATAGTTTATTCAACTGCCTCTGGTCGGTTTAACAATTTCTGAAAATCACATCATCTGAAGTGATTTGGCAACGTTTTGGCACACGCCCACAATTCGTTCCATCTTTTAACACAGACATTGACAACCTTCGACCTTCTGTCAAAAGGTTCATCTCACTCATTATTCCATGACCGCCATTTTGTGCAGTCATCAAGTGGCTTCACGATGTAATGCTCTAATGTTTTTAAATAATTTTTAATCTGTCTTTAACTTGTTCTTGTCATATTTTATACAATTTTGACCATTGTACTATGTATCCAGCTCTCACCATGTTACTGGACGTTTCCCTCATCCTATACGTAAACAACAATTAGCAACATCCTCACATACTACTGTAAGTTGAGTCAATTTAAATTCATTTTACACTTTTGTTGCTACTGTTATCATTGTAATTGCAGCTCCTGATGATGACGGCAAAGTCCATTGAAAGCTAGAGAGAATTAAAAAAGTATAAAGAGTCCTCTTTGCTTAAATTTTGTCGAAGTACCCAACAAAAGGCAGAAGCTTTAATTTTTCACCTATATATATATATATATACAGGGTGACTTCGAAGTTGAGTCATTTATTTTAACATTGAGTAGATCTGATCAAAAGAAATGTTTTTTTCCTTTACCATTTTTCTGGTAAAATTAAAGTAACAAAGTTATAGCCCTTTGGAAGTTTGAGTACCGCCCTGTCTCAATAATAATATCATGTACTCGTGTTTGGCAATAACGGATATAATCCACCTTATCGGTTCATCGCATGGGAAACAAAAAAGCGAAAGAATTTGGAACGATGTTTTTATTTCATTCAGTTCAGTTATACATACAGTCAGTGTCAGTCGCGTGTGAATAGTGTCTGTTGCGTGGCTCAAACGAAATAAAAAATGGCACATGTTTATGCGGATCGGTTTCCCAATCGAGTGCAACCAACCCCTCGTGCCTTTGTTAATGTAGTACAACGGGCTCGTGAATCAGGTGACTTAAGATCTCACAGGGCACCTCACGATCAAATACAGGTCCGCACTGAAATACTTGTTGGGAGGATACTTTATAAAACAAGGTAAACATTTTTTATTTTTTTTTATTTTTACACACATATTTTGGTTTATCTTCCTTCTACAATCATTATCTGAAAATTAATGACTCAACTTCAAAGTATATATATACAGGGTTCGAAGTTGAGTCATTTATTTTAACAGTGTGTAGATCTGATCAAAAGAAATGTTTTTTTCCTTTACCATTTTTCTGGTAAAATTAAAGTAACAAAGTTATAGCCCTTTGGAAGTTTGAGTACCGCCCTGTCTCAATAATATCATGTGTTCGTGTTTGGCAACAACGGTTCATCGCATCGGAAACAAAAAAGCGAAAGAATTTGGAACGATGTTTTTACGATTACAATTCAGTTCAGTTATACATACAGTCAGTTTCAGTCGCGTGTGAATAGTGCGTGGCTCAAACGAAATAAAAAATGGCACATGTTTATGCGGATCGGTTTCCCAATCGAGTGCAACCAACCCCTCGTGCCTTTGTTAATGTAGTACAACGGGCTCGTGAATCAGGTGACTTAAGACCTCACAGGGGACCTCACGATCAAATACAGGTCCGCACTGAAATACTTGTCGGGAGGATATTTTATAAAACAAGGTAAAATTTTTTTTTAATTTTTTTTTTATTTTTACACACATATTTTGGTTTATCTTCCTTCTACAATCATTATCTGAAAATTAATGACTCAACTTCAAAGTCACCCTGTATATATATATATATATATATATGTTTCAGTTTATTGTTGCATAACTTTAAGATTCGATAGAACTTAAAATTAATGCATAAAGTCTATATAAACATGGGTCGAAAAATGCGTGGCTTCCGAAATACAAGGTGTTTAAATTTACTTTCTAAAATAGTTTTTTTTTAAATATTTCGAACAATATTTGCTGTATAACAGTGAAAATTGGTATACAAGGGTTTTTTGGTACGACAAAACGAACCATGGGCATAGTTTTAAGTAGCCGCTAGAGGACGCTCTCTACTGTACCTGTAGTGTATTAAAATGACCGAAAATTTTTTCTTAGTGCAATTTTTTGCTTTTTGAATAAAAAACTGATTCTTCGCACTGTTCTGCATAAAAAAGCTCTCTTGTGAGTTTTCGTTATAGTTAACCGTTTTTGAGATATTTCGATTTTTAAGGTTCGATGCATTTTTAATTATTCATGGGAAAATAATATTTTTTTTACATTTCCGATTTGGGCATTACAAGTAATTAAGATGATCATTTAGATTGTGTTTTTAAACGCAGCAATAATTCCTAACTCCAAATAAACACAAAAAACAGAATATTAATTTGTTTAATTTTCCAATATTATTTTTAACAAATTAAATTAATTATTTACAACTAAAATGCTATTGGATAGTTAGGACAAACATACAAAATCTAAAGTAGTTGCTCGAAATGTAAACCCAATTGTTCAGTACACAATTCACATCTACGAATGATCGATCGCGGTATAGCATTATTCAAATAAGGCATTATTTCATCACATGCATTCCTGATTCTGTCTATTAGCATATCACTTGTGGTTACGGGAGTCTGGTACATTTTTTCTTTTAGAAATCCCCACACAAAGAAATCTAAAGGATTTAGGTCAGGGGATCGTGGAGACCAGGCGACTGGCCCTCCACGGCCGATCCATCTTTCTGGATAATTTTCGTCCAGCCAGTTTCTAACTATTCTCGAATAATGAGCTGGACAACCATCAAGCTGGTACCAGGCCAATCTTCTTAAATCTAACATAACATCATCCCACATAATATGTGCATGTTCAGCCTTTAAAAATTCCAAGAAGGTCGCAGAACTTAACCTTCCAGGTAAAAGGTAGGGTCCAAATAGTCAATTACGGTAGATACCAATCCACACGTTCACACTAAATTCATGCTGAAAATTTCTTTCCCGAACTGCATGCGGATTTTCATGCGGCCAAATATGTTGATTATGAAAATTTACCACTCCACGTCTAGTGAAGCATGACTCATCGGTCCATAAAACGTTACTTAAAAACTCCCTATTATTATCAGTTCTATCAAGAATCCACTGACAAAATGTGATTCTTCATTCTCCATCCCCTGGCTGTAGTCCTTGCACAGGTTGCAAATGGTAAGGACGTCTATGGTCATTTCTAAGAACATTTTCAATTATTTGGCGATGCACTCTTACAAATACTGAGCGAGTTGGATGTCGTCTGTTTGGAAATCTTCGTGCGTATTCTCTGGCTGCTTCTGATGCGTTTCCATTTTCAAAGCCATACACAAAATGAATATCCGCTAACTCTCGATTGGAGAATAAAAATGGCATTTTTATAAAACTTACAAAAAAAAACAGGTAAAAGAAACTACATTTCGTGCATTCAGAATTGCAAAAAAACGTTTCAGGTTTCAACAGACAACAAAACTAACTGTCAACTAATTGACGTTTGACCTTATTCTGCTTTCAATTTCAAAAATATTTGCAGGCACAGCCTACTTCTAAAAATTATCGAGATACTGACTTTTTAACGTTATTTTATCATAAATAATTAAAAATGCATCGAACCTTGAAGATCGAAATATCTCAAAAACGGCTAACTATAACGAAAATTCACAAGAGAGCTTTTTTATATTGAAAACTGAGAAGTATCAGTTTTTCCATTCAAAAAGCAAAAAATTGCACTAAGAAAAATTTTTCGGTCATTTTAAAACACTACAGGTACAGTAGAGAGCGCCCTCTAGCGGCTACAGTAAAACTATGCGCATGGTTCGTTTTATAGTACCAAAAAACCCGTGTATTCCAATTTTCACTGTTATACATCAAATATTGTTCGAAATATTTAAAAAAAAACTATTTTAGAAAGTAAATTTAAACACCCTGTATTTCGGATGCCACGCATTTTTCGACCCATGTTTATATAGACTTTATGCATTAATTTTAAAAGTTCTATCGAATCTTAAAGTTATGCAACAATAAACTGAAACACCCTGTATATACAGGGTGGCCAAACACGTGACGTCATAAAAAAAAATTAGATTCCCCACATCGAGAGGAACCCAAAGCACCCCCATATATATGGTCCGATTTTGTTTAGTTTAGGAGTTATGATTTTTTTTCGGATTTTTCGAGAATTTTTGAGTTCTGTGTTTATTTTTACCATAACTTCGTTAATAATTGTGATAAATGCCTGCTTTTTTCACGATTATGTAGCTAAGACCTAAGGCTTAACTATCATATAATCATTCAAGTCATGTAACTAATACTACTTTTTATTTTTTTTCAAAATCTTCGAACATAACAAAAAAGTAAAAAAGTGCAACAACTTTGAACGTTTATAAAAAATTGAAAAAACATGTTCTTACTATTCGTAAGTATCTTAAAAACTTCCTTACGGTATCAGCTATTTACCGTAAAAATTTCATCAACCTAGCTTTACTACATGCTACCGTAATTGTGGCTCAAATAGAACCGAACCCAAAATTGGATAACCCTCTGCTCAATAGAAATTGTTAGTTTCAGAAAAAAAATTGCAAAAACCGCAAAAACACGTTTGATTTTTACTGAACAGCAGATTATTATTCATTTATGTTATTTACAAGAGGTTTTCAAAATGTCTGCCTCTAACAGAAATGCACAGTGTACACCTACGTATGAAATTTTGTTTTAAATCTCTAAATGCTTGTGTGTTGTTTTTCAACACATGTGTCGCTTCTTGAATTTTGTTCCTCAATGAATTTTCATTTGCACATTCTTGGGCGAATGTTATGTCTTTAAAATATCCCCAAACAAAAAAATCAATGGGGCTGAGGTCAGGGGAGCGTGGAGGCCATCGTATCGGTCCGTTTCGTCCGATCCATCTGTCTGGGAACCTTTCGTTTAAGTAGTTTCGCACGATCGTTGCGTTGTGGCATGGTGCACCATCATTCTGGAACACCATGTTCCGTCTGGCTTCCAGGCTTGAATCTTCCAGCAATAATGGTAGGCTATTTTCAAGGAAGCTTTTGTAGGCTACCGAATCCAACCTTGACGGCAGTTCAAATGGACCGATAAATTCCATATTGAATATTCCTGACCACATGTTCACACTAAAACGGTGTTGAAATGTCGACGGCCTTGACTGGTGGGGGTTTTCAACAGCCCAAGTATGTAAATTATGGATATTGAATATCCCTGTTCTTTCAAAACGTGACTCGTCAGTCCATAAAATTTTATCAATAAAATCGGGATCCTCTCGTTGTCTTCGCAGCATTGTCTCGCAGAAATCCACTCTTAACTGGTAATCTGAAGGCATCAACGCTTGAACTCTTTGAACATGATAGGCATGATAACCTTCTTCATGAAGAATATTTTGTATCGATGTTCGTGGTATTCTAAGGTTTTGTGCCATAGATCTCGTACTCGTTGAGGGATTCCGGCTAATTTCTTCAAGTACTACTTCTCTGCGATCCGGATCAGCTGTAGGATATCCTTCATTGCTTCCTCGTCCTGGAATGCGGCCTGCCATGAAAGTGTTATGTGTGTTAATAAAAACACGGTGGTCTGGGTAATGCTCAGGTTGTGGTCCGCCTCGGCGTATAAGTTGTTCCCGGTACAGCTGAGCTGCTAAAGCGCCGTTGCCTTGAGCAACGCCATAATAATAATGCATTTCTGCATATTCACGCAACGTATAATGCATCACAAACTTCTTAGCAAACAAAGTCCAAATCAGTATGCAAAGCAGAGTCCCGGAATATCCAATTTTTTAGAGCACGAGGTTTCGGCTGATATGGCCTCTTATTTCGTCTGCAGGTGACTTAGCCTTTCGGGGTTATTTATACCAGAACGGCTGACGTGTCCTGTGCCGTAGATGACGTGGCTGGTCGGTGGTGATGACGTGTCCTCTGTTGGTTGCGAGACAATGCTGCGAAGACAACGAGAGGATCCCGATTTTTTTGATAAAATTTTATGGACTGACGAGTCACGTTTTGAAAGAACAGGGATATTCAATATCCATAATTTACATACTTGGGCTGTTGAAAACCCCCACCAGTCAAGGCCGTCGACATTTCAACACCGTTTTAGTGTGAACATGTGGTCAGGAATATTCAATATGGAATTTATCGGTCCATTTGAACTGCCGTCAAGGTTGGATTCGGTAGCCTACAAAAGCTTCCTTGAAAATAGCCTACCATTATTGCTGGAAGATTCAAGCCTGGAAGCCAGACGGAACATGGTGTTCCAGAATGATGGTGCACCATGCCACAACGCAACGATCGTGCGAAACTACTTAAACGAAAGGTTCCCAGACAGATGGATCGGACGAAACGGACCGATACGATGGCCTCCACGCTCCCCTGACCTCAACCCCATTGATTTTTTTGTTTGGGGATATTTTAAAGACATAACATTCGCCCAAGAATGTGCAAATGAAAATTCATTGAGGAACAAAATTCAAGAAGCGACACATGTGTTGAAAAACAACACACAAGCATTTAGAGATTTAAAACAAAATTTCATACGTAGGTGTACACTGTGCATTTATGTTAGAGGCAGACATTTTGAAAACCTCTTGTAAATAACATAAATGAATAATAATCTGCTGTTCAGTAAAAATCAAACGTGTTTTTGTGGTTTTTGCAAATTTTTTTTCCGAAACTAACAATTTCTATTGGGCAGAGGGTTATCCAATTTTGGGTTCGGTTCTTTTTGAGCCACAATTACGGTAGCATGTAGTAAAGCTAGGTTGATGAAATTTTTACGGTAAATAGCTGATACCGTAAGGAAGTTTTTAAGATACTTACGAATAGTAAGAACATGTTTTTTCAATTTTTTATAAACGTTCAAAGTTGTTGCACTTTTTTACTTTTTTGTTATGTTCGAAGATTTTGAAAAAAATTAAAGAGTAGTATTAGTTACATGACTTGAATGATTATATGATAGTTAAGCCTTAGGTCTTAGCTACATAATCGTGAAAAAAGCAGGCATTTATCACAATTATTAACGAAGTTATGGTAAAAATAAACACAGAACTCAAAAATTCTCGAAAAATCCGAAAAAAAATCATAACTCCTAAACTAAACAAAATCGGACCATATATATGGGGGTGATTTGGGTTCCTCTCGATGTGGGGAATCTAATTTTTTTTTATGACGTCACGTGTTTGGCCACCCTGTATATGCGATCTTCAGAACCAAAATCTTGATCTCGCGGTCATCTCCAAGATAAATCCTAACTAGCATGCATTCACTAGCCAGGTATCCCGCTGATGACGTGATGTGGAGCTATGCACGTCAGTTTGAAATAATACTGTGCCAGTCATAACAGTTTATTCAGTGTATGCCCAAATTCAAGATCGCAAAACTGTCAGTAGACCGTAGTGGGATACAGTTACAGTGGTCGATTCCGATAATAGATGACACATTGGGTTGTCTTATTTCGACAGAAATTTCACTCTGGATAGAGGATAGTTGCTCAGCTTTCGGTCATTGTCCAGCCATGCTGAGGAGTTGACAAATAACACGAAACCGCTGTCCATGTGGTCTTCAAACATACCAGGATGACTTCTCAGGATAGCTTTTCAGTTAGTTTTGAATCTCTGCACCGTTCACAACATGCTGCTTCGCAGTACATCCTTGGAAATGCAAGGGTATGTGGGAAAGGGTACAACGGACCTATTAGATACGTCGTTCAACCCATATTATCGGTTATGGGAAACATTATAACATCAGAATATCAAGAAACAAGTTTTGCATAGCACGTCGAACTGCAGATTCAAGTTCACGTAAAGACCTGAATTTTTGTTTTCGGATATCTCGCTACTCTAGGTGCCCTAGCGCACGCACCCCTTATTATGTCGCGATGCGTTTTACAACATCGTGTAGAGCAAGGTTGAAGCTATATTTGCCACCAGCTTATTTATGAACTATATAAGTCACACAATCTACATACTCATAAATGAAATCACTTTGAAACTCAACGTTTCTGGACAAAGGCATTTTTATCAAAGAGGCTCCGGCTGTGATCCGGAAATAGTACTTCAGAGAAAAGTATTTTCATTTCCTTGTAATCACACGTAGCGGCCGCATTGAAGATGACAAATTAAAGCGTGTATTCCATTTATGAAATCATTTGCCTTTGTGTGTTCCCATCGGCTTCCTGGATTGGAGCTTCGGATAGGAACATCGCGATGCCTCAAAGGAATATGCCATCAGTGGCGTCCAGCTATTTGGATTCTAGGGTGCCAGTAGCTTTGTTCGGGTAGTACCCACGGATTCGGACTAGACTGAGGGAGCACGATTACAGCACCACAGGCCTGACCTTGTATACATAGACAAAAAAGAGAAGTCTGCCCTGATAATAGATATAGCAGTTCCCCTTACTATTAACCTGAAAAAGACCGCTGAAGCTGAAAAGAAAATGAAGTATCAGGACTTAGCCATTGAAATGAGGCGCTTATGGAAAATGAATAACGTACCCATTGTAATCTCGGTAGAAGGAGTGATAACAAACCGTTTTCTACAACATTTTGAAGCAGTTGACCTACCTAAAGGGATACTAGCTCCTATCCAAAAAGCGGCTATTTTTGCCACTTGCCGCCTAGTAAGAAAATTTCTGGTAATAGGATAAAGTGCATTAATTTCCTATACAGCCGATGCATACCTTCCAATGGGAGAGAAGAAAAGGAATAATCATAATATTTATTATAAGGGACCTCGGTTGGCTGGGTGGGTCAGAGTGTCGTGCTACTGATCAGCCGGCCGGCCAGTTCGAATCTCGCCTTCGGAAATAACATTCTGAAGTCACGGATGTTGTGGCGTCGTGTGTTTGTCAGTAAATAGGGATTTACATAACATATATACATATACAAAAATCTGTGGCTGTGGTTTACTACCTGATGCCAACCATCTTTTTTAAAAAAAATAATATTTACTCAAAAAACACAATATAAAAATGATAGAAGCAGATATTTTTATTGAAAGCTATTAACATAATGTAGTCATCCGCGTTGCGTAAGGGCATGCGCCACATTGGACTTTTACCTTGACAGTGTTGTGAGATAATTTTTATTTATTTCATTCCACTTCTTGTTTCTTTGAGTGCTAAGTCACGATATAAGGTTTATGAGCAGAATTTTATGCGTAACAACAGTGAAAAGTGCAAAATATTGTAAGCAAACTGGGCCAACTAGGTATTTGTTGTTAGCCAAGGATCTACTCAGATTGCAACAACTACTTGTATTTAGAAAAACAGAATATAATTCAAGCATAAGGTATTCCACGACTTCCATTATTCAGAATTCCTCCGTTGGTGTTGTTTGATGAAGACAAAATCACAAATTAAGCAGAATTGTTCATATGCTGTACAGTTAATGAAGATTTACTTGTGCATCTTTGTCCTATTTAATTTATCTATTCTTCAAACGTCTATGGTATTTCTACCCTGCTGTAGTGAGTACATCCAATAGCTACTCGACTATGCTTTCTCGAGAAAACGGTACGTCGATGATTTTCAATTCTCACTTTATCAGGAAATTCAGCCAACAGTATGCACTAGAACGACGCATCTTTGGCAACATACAATCCAATGGAAACATACAGGCTTTTCCTAATCTATTTGTTGGGAACTACATAACTGTACCTTAATTACGTAAATGCAAAATGAAACTGATGATAATTGCCAGACGCAATTTGACACTCGTGGCCGCTTCCATTTTTTCTACTTCCTAGCTGCCACTCACTTGTAGGAGCTATGTGTGTTGACTAAACGTTAAGTATGTGCTGTCGCTGAGATGTAACGAATTCGAATAGTTTAGAATGGCTCAACATTTTTGGGGATCAGCTGCAGTGTAGATTAGCAGAGCAGTAGTGGACCCGATTACAGGGGGATAGAGGCATTTCCATGAAATTTCTTTGTTTTTGTACTGGTGACCTAGAATTTGGCAAGGAGATAGTGTATACTAAGTATATTGCAGTTATGAACGGATTTTGCAACATTGACATTCATGGGAGTAGTCTTATTATACTAGGAACGGATTTTCTGGGTGCACTAGGGTTTAAGAGCTACCAAAGTTTTATGCATATACACCTTTTCTTTACAATTTTATACACGCCTACCCTTTTCAACTAGAATCTAGACAGGAACGTTGATTTTATTATTTTAACATATTTAGACTTCTGAAGTCACGGGTAACAGCTAGTCTATAACAAAACCCACTAGGACATGAAACATATATGAAAGAGTGTTGCTCCACCGAGCTTACATTAAGCATTTTAATAAATTCATGTTATGTGTTTCAGCGTGTTATTAGATTATAGATTTGATGCAGAAAGTGTTGCGACCAAGCGCTCATATAAAAATACTGAGTTAAATGTTAGAAAATGGGTCAATTTTGGACAAAAATGTCAACAATTCAACCTTTAGTCTAGAAGAATCAAATAAGTAACAAACGTTTATGTACACCATAAAGACAAATAACATACAATGAGTAAATGTAGTAGGTATATCCATAGAACACTGATTGTGCATAGATTAATTGATATTGAATTGCAATAGATGAAAAAAGAATAAGAGGAAAAACAAATCGAATTATATTAAGCAAAAATTTGTTGGTATTTACTGCATACAACTTGAGATTATTTTATGGACATTGATTCTTCCTAAAGTGCTTACCCATTCTTTTTTATTTATGTTGAAGCTAAGTGCATACTTTTACTGGTGCGATATAACTGAATTTTGAATTATTTTCAGGTGCTAAAACTCCGCTTGACTTGGATCCTCGTTAGATAGCGAACGAAAGCTGAGCAACTCTGTTCTATTTATAGTACAAGGTTTATCGACATATGATATTACCAGAATCGACCACTGCGCAGGTAAAACAGCAAACTGTCTGTTGGAACTATATCGCTGACAATGCGAACTGGAATACAGTTCCAACAGACAGCTTGCTTCCTCTTCGTAGCGATCGATTCTGGTAATATGTGACTGTGTGCTGCCTTACTACTTTTTGGAACCTGTCCGTATTCAATCTACCCTCTGTCTGAAAGCCCCCTCCACTGTTAAAATAATCAAAAAAGCGAACCCCGTACGCGATTGGTTGCTTTGTAGTAAACTTTACCCGAACTAATTACCTACGACCCAATGCACTCACTGTTTTAAATTACGATTTAGATCAAATAATTGGTGAAGTGAAGCCTTTGAAAATTAACATGTAACAAAGTTTGCCGAGTCTCTCTGCCAGACGAGACGCGCAAAATTAAATAGTAAGTCGATGGAAAAAGGGGAAATACAACCCTTGTGTCGTCTACTGCATGCAGTGAAGCAGGCATTGCAGGAGACAGGGTTGCCAATACGCATTTCCATCAATGTTTAAAATTGGTAAATGCTGTTTTTCATTAATTTACGTTCTAGCAAATACCCGTTTGGAGCGTTCCGTTGAAATAGGTAGAGTCAACTCTATGAAATAATTTTTCTCCGACCTATCAAGCAATGCTTACAGTCTTGAGAGACTTAACGGCAACATCTGGCTGCTTGGAACTTCCGGAAGCTGGCGACGCCGAAGCTGGAATGTGAGCGTGGTGGACTAGATGAACGACCGTATGGGACATGCTGGATATGCTGTTCCAACATACGGGCCTGGAAATCCTGGCTTGCTTTGACGCCCTCCCGCGGAGAAGAGCCCAGAAAAAGACGGTGCCATGAAACCTCTAGGGATCTACCTACCAATATCGCCATGACCCAGGGAAGCCGTTTCATGACGAAACGGTCTTGAGGGGGGGCAGTGTCACGCCCTTGTACCTGGGACTTTGAATGGCGAAAAAATAACCTAAATTAGGCAGTCAGAGTTACACCATCATGTATCGCAGCTTGCGACGCCTCGAGAGCGATTGCGTTCACGTGCCTGAGTCACCGATTACTGTACGAACAAACCGTTAATCGACAGTGTTTTGTGTGCTTCGTGATTTTTGGGTACCCATCAGTATGTCTAGGCTTAGTCAATCGTCTCTGGACCCATAACAACTATCGTCTATCCAGGAGGTACGGTCTATCGAAATAGGACAGCGCAACCCGCCAACTATTGTAGTCCGTTAAAGCAGTCAAGCTGCAAAAATGAATTTCTGTGAACGGGTTCGTTGATGTGATTGAGCCCATAAGCTCGTTCTTCCATCAAAACCGGATATTCGCTTGGTTTCTTCTTACTAATTAAAATAGAGCACTAATTAATACTATAAAAACAAAAGTTGCTGTATTGTGGAGCATAAATATGATAGTTTCGTGATACGTGTGAGTAACCTTAATCAACGTAATGTAAAACTCCCTGGGGCTATCCAGCATTCAAGAGCAGCAGAGGTTGGCAACATCGTAACCCTAGACCACGCGCGTTGAATACGTGGCAAGGGAAGTTTGGTAATTTTATCAGATCCGGGAGGGAAATGAAATGAATGTTCCGAAACACCGCCTTTCGAAAAAGTACTCAGAATCAAATTAACTGCTCCGATTGTTTTAGATACCATAAAAAAGACACGTTCAACAAGGTTGATTTCCAGTTGCTCTTCGTTTAATGAGGAAAGTTCATATGTAAGATTTGGTGTTATCTTCAAATGTACTTACATTTAATGTAAATTAAAGTATTGTTATAGCTCTCCGTAGAACAGGATTGTAGAGGTACCGGTTGAACTCAACAGAGGAAACGGTAGTAGAAGAATGTTTGCGAAGTTTGCAACAAAGGGATTGTACGAGGTTTGTAAATTAAGTGATCAAACTGGCAACGAAGCGTTTAATCTGGCAACTTTGGAGGCTTGTAGGAAATACAGACGATCATGTGATTCGACTCTAGAACAAGTTTGAACTCGCTCTGGTCATTTGGTTGTCCGTAGCGATGCTCTGAAAATAAGAGACATCAATTTTGACCAAAGTTGTGCTATAAGGTTTTGCGCCAGACTTGGGCAAACTGCAATGGAAACTCTCGATGAACGGGCCTACGGAGAGAGTATCTAATTTGTCCAGAGCTCAGGTCTTCATCTTCAAGAACCGATGAAAATATCGACCGCATCCGGGATCTTGTACGTTCACGTTGACAGCCAGAATGATCGGAAGGGTGAAAATTGACTCACACCACCGTTCAAGAACAAATGGCAATTTCAATAAACCGGTTCTTGGCCAGTAAAGACATTCCCTTGACTCCTCATCCTAATTATTCGCCTGACTTAAGTTCTTGTGACTTTTTTCTGTTACCGAAGTTGAGGAATCACCTTACAGGAACTCAGTTTGAGACAGTCAAAAACATTGATACGGCGGTAACCGACCAGCCGAAGGTTATTCCAGCACTGCTGAGAAGTGAAGAACCGTCTCCAGCGTTGTTTGGCTTCAGAAGGAAGTTATTTCGGGGTGACCATATAGAATTATATTTGAATGAAAAAAATTAAAAAATCTGTCTCGTCACTCAATCTACAGACCTAGTATACCTCACGTGTAGGCCCAGAGCTTGTTTTCGGGCTGTCTTAAATGCACAAAAAGTAACCAGGTCAAGGAATGTGCACGGCAGCAAAAGAAATGTTGATATGTAGTGGCCGATTGTAGCCATGTTAAATTATTCATTCCGCGACTATACCCGAAAATAGCAAGAAAACTGCCTTCAACCCTTTCAACAGGTCATCCCACACCTGCATAAAGTGAGGCTGTATGACGGATATCTTGACAGCAGGCAATACTAGAAAACCAGAGATGCTCTTGTTTACCCAATGAGTGGAAGGCTCTTATACAGTGCCAGTAGGGAATTAGTCCAGAATTAAATATCTTTATGTTTGATACTGTAAACGACGAGAGGTGAGGTACAAGAAGACTAAGCTATAGTACCAAAAGATAAAGGATGCCTCTACATATTTTTTTCTTAATAGGGTACCGGTTTATGATTTTTCAGATGAGCGCATCCTCAACAGCGAGTATGTTTAGTAAATAACAACAACAAATATGGGCGCGTGTGGGATTTGAACTGGTACCTCTTCCATTCCAATTAGTCTGCTGCCAACTAACTTGCAGGATCGACTGTTGGAGGCAAATTAATCCTACGCACGCCAATGCTTCTACATATGTTTCCTCAAACTGCTTGGTGCCCCATCTGGCGGCATTCATGTGAAACAAACCGGATGAGTAAGGCAACTCCAATGGCGTGAGCTTCTGTGTTTTTTGCTCTTCAGCACATCCCTACATGGGAATTATTTTCCCACCGTCATCGCTTAAAACTGGTTGACTGGGCTTGTAAGCTCAATTTGCCTCCGCTGTGTTGTGATATACACAAAACTTCCCACCACGGGCTTATCGAGAACCACTGATTAAAAGAAAAAACGCCGAGACACGTCATAGGATTTGTCAAGGGGGACAACTTTTTAACTAAAAACTACTTCACCCCCTTTCACCTTCGTCCCCCTAGGATCATTCCCTTAAGCAGGGGTAAGGGATATCGAGTAACAACTTGTTTAAAAGGTCTTTCGAATTCCTTTATTTTGACCTTTGATTTTTTATAATCAGTCGATTCGATTTCGAGAAAATTCTTTATTTATCTTGATTTGTTCAGATAGAAAACAAAAACTCACGAAAATATCACTTTTTATTTCAACAAGTGCTCAAAATGTTGCCCATTAGAGTTTGCCAAATCTACAATTCATGTAAAATTTAAAAGCTACCAACATAAACAGCAATTAGGAACATTAGACGTGGCAACAACCAAATAACAACCCGATTTTTTTTCCGTATTTTATTCTATCAACACAGATATCCTGGGCCAACAATTGAGATAAAGGTTCTTCTAACTTTCTTGAAAACGAATCAACCGATTTCAAAAAATCAAACGTCAAAATAAGGGACTTCATTCAGAATTTTCAAGGGGATGACCCTAGGGGCAGAGGGTGAAAGGAGGTGAAGTAGTTTTCTCCCTTAACAAATCTTTCGACGTGTCTCGGTGGTGGGAAGTTTTCAAATGAAAACCCTCTATTCTCGGATAGCTTCTACATAAATGTAAAAAAGAAAATTCCACTCCTGTGATAGAACTGCTTAGGGTTCATAGGTGAATTAGAAGTTATAGAAACGGGTTTATATCTGGATGGAAATCCCGCTAATCGGGTGATCTTGATGTTGTCTCTATGTTATTATTATTAAATCACGATGTTCGGGGCAGCCATGGCGGAGAGCAGCCGCGAGAGTGTGAGTTATAACTTCATAATATGAAGTTACTCCCAAAACATGTAAGTTGTCCCTTAGCAAAATTATATGATTCAGTTTAAGAACAAGGGAGATACATTCCTGAGATTGAATTCGTTTCTAACCCAAAAGGTGCGTATTTGAGCAATGGTCGGTGAATTCGAAATGGTTGCCAGTTATTTAGGCCAACATAAAACGAATTATAAAAAAATAGCTACTGTAACAGTCATTGAAGTTTGACATGATTTTACTGGTACATACAGGTCTCACAGCGCAATTAAAAGAGTTGGTTCGTTGGAAAAAGATCAGCAGTGTCGAATTATAAGAACTGTAATACGTGTCGCTTCGGAAGTGTAGCGTGCTACACGAAAGAGGAGTTCAATCTGCAGGAAAATGCTATACGATCTTTCGTCTCTGTTGTTCTCTCCAAAGCGGCAATCAAAGTATGTCGAGTTCGTTTTGCGACTATATAAACAAACTTTAGACTTGGAAATGTTTAAGATGAGAAAGTTATTGTTACACCACTGTGTGATAGTGTCTAGATCCTCTTTTTGAACAGGTCAACTTCTAAATAGGGTTCATTCTTTATTGAGTTTCACTGGAGCGAAAGTGATGCCTGTTTCCCCTAGAAGCTGAAATTTGAAAATTATAGAAGCCACACTCGAGGATATGATGAAATATAATTATTGTTTAATTGAGGTTCCTGAACAAAACTGGTTTGTCAAGCTGCATCAAGTGTGCGCTTATTTCCGAACATTTGCAAACAAGACTGCTGAAATTGAACCAGCATATCTTTGCATTATGTTAGAACAAAGTCCATCTTTGCTTCAATCTGTTACACTGTCGAAAAAAGATTCATCTTTATTAAAAGGGTTGATCTAGAGTTGTACTCGGGATATATATGTAAAAAGGTGCGTGAGCTTCGGGTATCCTGTTCATTTATTCATTCGTTTTAAAAAAAAACTGTACGCTTGGCCTCCCTCTTGTGCCTAACGATTAGGTTCATACGAAAGGGTAATCGCACGGTACATTCGGCACGTCACAGCCGGTAGCAGCAGGAAATAAATATTGTAATTCAGTTTTATCGGCCCGGCAGAACTTCAATTACAACCCCGGTCTGTTGAAACAAAGTATACAAAATATCAACAGTAGGACCACTCAGCGTCAAATCGTTTCCTATGGCGAGCAGGGATGCCTTAGTAACTTTTTACTTTGCACTATTCTGTAATAGTTTTAGCGTTCGTAATTGTTTGACGTATCTATTCCATAGTTTCGGAAATAATTATGTATACATCACAAAGTACCATGCAACTTTTTAAATATCCGTCCAGTAACGACGGAGAAAACTATCAAAAATCATTCATCATTTTTGGAAAAAGTTTTAGGGATAAACGGTTAGGTGGTGAGGGATTGTAGATAGGTGGAGGAGGGTGTATCAAAATTTTTTATGTTAGTATATTAATATACTGTCAACCCTGGTAACTCTACTCATCAATTAGATATATTTTACACATAATAGATTTTGCCGTACATTTGCCCTTAAAACGTGGAAATATATTCAGCAAACGGATTGCCTATCCGTCACATGTGCGGTGCGTCACCGGGTTATTTATCGATCGGAGCAGCACCAGTCGAGGTGTGCGCGTTATTATCTATATATACAGGGTGACTTCGAAGTTGAGTCATTTATTTTAACAGTGAGTAGATCTGATCAAAAGAAATGTTTTTTTCCTTTACCATTTTTCTGGTAAAATTAAAGTAACAAAGTTATAGCCCTTTGGAAGTTTGAGTACCGCCCTATCTCAATATCATGTGCTCGTGTTTGGCAACAACGGATATAATCCGCCTTACCGGTTCATCGCATCGGAAACAAAAAAGCGAAAGAATTTGGAACGATGTTTGTACAATTTATTATTTTATTCAGTTCAGTTATACATACAGTCAGTGTCAGTCGCGTGTGAATAGTGTCTGTTGCGTGGCTCAAACGAAATAAAAAATGGCACATGTTTATGCGGATCGGTTTCCCAATCGAGTGCAACCAACCCCTCGTGCCTTGTTAATGTAGTACAACGGGCTCGTGAATCAGGTGACTTAAGACCTCACAGGGGACCTCACGATCAAATACAGGTCCGCACTGAAATACTTGTCGGGAGGATACTTTATAAAACAAGGTAAACATTTTTTTTTAATTTTTTTTTATTTTTACACACATATTTTGGTTTATCTTCCTTCTACAATCATTATCTGAAAATTAATGACTCAACTTCAAAGTCACCCTGTATATATATATCGGTATTCTTGGAGACCAATTCAATGATGTTATTTATCAAGAGCTATTACAATCAGTTATCAAACATTGTTATGAAGGAGTTTTCGATCAGAGCTCCAATGAGGTGACGTTCCCGGTACAGGTACGCTCATTGCCGCAATCTGAAGAAACTTTTTTTTAATGAAAACCTCATATAGTGAGTTATTGGTTTTGACAAAACTTTTTGATATAGCACTAAATAGAAAATAGTATCAGACTTTTTTTAAGGAGTGGGAAGTGTAGATTCAATCTATTTGATGCCATTTTTTCATAAAGGCACAATCAAACGAAGATTACCATTGTTAAATAAAGAAAGTAGATGGCTGGTGATTGCAATCCCACTTCATTTATTGACCGGCAGGATGCCCCACCTCCAAATCGAGGATCCACTGATGCCGCCAGTTTCAAAATTAGCGAAAAGCTCCTAATAGGATTTTTTTTTTATTTAGACATCATTTATAGTTAGAACAAAGTAATCCTTGTGTGTGATTTTCTTCCCGTGGTGAAATTTTTGGGAATAATAGTGTTGTCACATCATTCTCATAGTTCAATGTTTGTTTAACTTATATGGTTATCAAAAAGTGCTCAAAATTGGCTGAATATATATTTTCTTAGGATAAATCTCCATAGGTTTCTTGTAACAAATTCATTGGTCGCAGACAACGTGGTTAGAAATTAGTCGGCTGTCATCAAGTATCATTACAGGCCTTAAAGTTTTTCAGCATTCCAGAGTAAATTTTCATCTGGCATTCGACATTCCATTACTGTATACGGAATTACATTACCAAGTGATTTACAAACGCACCCTAGGGAGGGCTCGATGGACAGGTGTCAGACAAGGAACCACTGCGACTCCTGTGATTGGCTTTTATAGGTGTTGTCACGATTTTTGGCGGGTCACAGTAAATTTAGACGTTCACGGCATAGAGGTGGGCCAAAATGTTCCTTCAAGGCCGTATCGTCAGTCGTTCCTACAATTGTAGGACGGCTTCATTGTCTCCTTGATTTTCATAGTCTATTCTCTCTTTAAGAAGGGCTGGGGTGTTTGTGCCAGCGTCAGCGATCTTTTATTGTGAAGCTATATTTTCTTTTTGATTTGTAAGAAATTTCAGTATGTTATAATAGACGATATAAATCAAAAGCACGAACAATTTGATCTAATCTAACTTGCTGTAGTCCCAGTAGACTGTGCCTACTTTTTACCGTTGGACCAACCCGGGATTGTACCATGAAACAGGTTGGAAGGGTTGCTGAGGGGTATTAATTTATACTACTACCCTCTTAAGTTATACTCGTCCGCAAGTGCTGTGTTGTTTGGAACCTTTTGATACATTTATACAGCTCCCGACGTCATATTGGAAACTGCGTACAAGTTCCATTGCCACTGTTTGCTTCCTTAAACGATTGAAAGAATCAGAATCAGAATCCATGCCTTCAGTAGTTTGTTCTGCGGTATCGATTCTAAGGATCAGCTAGTTCAGAACTGACCCAGACTTTTGAACAGCATAGTACGTACGAGCCTCTTCCCACCTCAGTTGGCCCACTTCAAGATTTCTACTAAAATATGCCTTTATAAACTAAACATGACGAAACTATTTACTTCTAATACAATTTATTTTCTCAAAAATATTTTAGATACACTCTAGTCATAAAAAATACATATTTGAAATCACTTAGACCTATAACTAATAGAAAATCTGAACAAATAAGCGATGTGCGAATAAATGCGCGAAGTTAGCAAGGCAACAATTGAAAGATTACCATTGAGGCATTCTTTGGGGCATAGTATTAACCAAGTTTTGGCAAAAATTTGGTGTAAAACAATCCCATATTTCTTGAAGCTTTTGTCTCAGTTCGGTGATTGTGCGAGCAGGATGTTGTCGTAGAACCTTTTGCATCTCGTGCCACACAGTTTCAATAGGTGACAGATCTGGACTGCTAGAAACCCATTTCAGAAGTGGTACATTATTTTCTTCCATCCATTTTATAGCCTTTTTTGAGGTATGGCACGCTGTACCATCTTGCTGGAACACAAAATCTTGGCCGGCTGTTAAACATTCTTCCATCACTGGTAAAAGCGATTCTTCTAAAATTGCCAAATACTTGTTTGTATCCACATTTCCATCAATAAAATGAAATTTTCCTACTCCTTTTGATGACATACTGCCCCAGAGCATACTGGATGCTGGAAATTTCACTTTTCTCCTCAGACAGTCAACATGGAATGCTTCATTTTTTTGCGAATAGCTCTACTGCGACTGTCACCAACACAACCTTCGAATCGGGCCTCATCACTCCATTGTATTGCACACCATTGTTGAGGTGTCCATTGTCTATGTTCTTTAGCCCATCTAAGACGATTTTTCTTTTGCAGTGGAGTTAATAGTGGCTTTTCTTTGGCCTATAAACAAGTTGTGTAACTTTAGGGTTTTTACTTCACTTCTTTTTATAAGAAAACTTACCTTTCAAGTGCTAAATCCCAGTTTGTGGGCCTCTATATGAGTTGTGGACCTCGAAATTCTCCTTCCAACAGCGCCACTCCACAGATCACTTAATTGTAATTAACTGGCACGCATGTTTTTCACGATTATTCTTCTTAATGCTCTTCGGTGATTTCCCAGAATTAAAAAATTTAATTATCAGTAATCGAATTTTCTCACTAATAACCTTTCCTCTACCTATTTTGAAAACCTTAACTACCCAAAACTCTTTTAAAAGTATTTTGACAGCTGTGATTAATGAAAACAATTGTCATGGCTTTTATTTTCCACAGCCACATATGCGTTATAGACTTATTTTACATTGAAATGAAAATAGGTCGATATGCTGTAATTGCAACATGTGTTATTTTTATGCTGCAAATTTGATTAGGGAGTGATAAAGTTGGTGTTTTCTACTATATATTATCAAAATATTCATTGTTAATATTTTAAACCTATAACAGCCTGCTACATTTTTATTATTTGTGTTTGATAAGAAAAAAACTAAGATTTCAATAGTTGGGCCAACTGAAGTGGGAAGGGGGTCGTATATTGCAATCGCAACTGTCAGATTGTGCTTTTTTACGAAATAAGCAGCCAGTGATTTTACTTTTCGTAATATATACACTCTAGTTAGATAAGCGAACGATGCGACGCGGCCGTAGCAGCTCAAAAGGGGTGACGGGGATAAATATTAAAACGTGAAAAAATCATGACAGGGTGGCAGCGATGACATCAGACATTCAGGCATGGAACGGAGGAGGTGGAATATGGGCGGATTTTGTGTCGAAAGCGGTACGGGTGACTGTGGTTAATTGACTAGCCTTCAGGTTGATCAGAGGTATCATCCAGCCTAACGTACAGTGGGGCCAGAGCCCGAAATGTCTGGTCAAAACCCCTAGAATTTCAAAAAGCAAACAAAGATTGGATTTAATATGATAGGTTTTACAATATGCGTTATATGCTTCAATCAAATCACTTTCAAGCTTTTTAGGGTTAGTTCAATGCTGAAGCAACCATTACATGAATTTGAGAACCTGTAGTTGAAGTATTTATTGGAGTCGTCGGAACGAGAAGAACATCTTCATATCACGAGAGCTTGTGACGCTTACATATTATGTGAATCTACTATTTGATCTTGTTGATTTTGTATGAAATTTTACAAGTGGAAGATATGGAATCTTAGACTATTTTAGTCAATTGAAAACATGCAAGATAATTTGTAATTTATGAAAAACGTGCGCCTGCATTTTCCTGTTTGAATAGTTTAAACGGACATTGAAAGATTAGTGCTTCTATCCTGTGGTACATTTTGCCCTAAGGCGGCGAGTTCCCGAAGCCGTCATTACGTCTCGCTTGTTCACGGTATTTCGTGACTCGTGATTTAGAAATGTCAGTTACTAAATCACAGTTAGTAAAATATCTGCCACCACTAGTCTAGATTGAAACTTTCATCACTGCCTCCACTTTAACTGTATCTTCATCTTCGTCCACGGATGAATACTTACGAGATCAAGCATTCCTAGGACAATGCTACTGTTTCCGTTCTCCTGGACCCTGAAACTGTACAGAGCCTGTTCTGCCGTTCACTTAACTGATTACTTCGCCGCCATGCCGTGCAGTAGCGTTTGGCCCATCGTTTGGTGCCTGGAACGTTTTAATGTAAGGAGACGTAATTTTTCAGCTCCGCAATTTTTCACCGGCAGGGCTGCGAGTCCCGCCGCTACCGCACCGCACCGCAGCTATCGACCGCCATGGTCCGCTGGACTTTCAGACAGTTATTATACAGTTTTAAATTAATTATTTGCGACAAAACGCTACTGCTGCTAGCGTCGATAGTACAAGCATTATATGTCAGCTACCGTGCGAAAAACCCTGCTTCTAACTACTCTTTTGATCAACATGCGTTTGGAGCTAATTTTCCTGGCTTATCTTCAGTGATACCCTTGGTGATACCGCTCGCGCCCTCTTCTGGACGGTGGCACTGCTATGCGACCTCTACCTTGCCGACTGGGCAACAAGCCTGCACAGGGGACACTGCTATTTTATATTATTGAATCAGCATTTAGAAACAAACCCTCGTAAAACGAATCACGAAAACCTATTTTCTCTGTAGGCTCTCTGTATGAATGCTCTATAATCTATTAACAAACAAGTGTCTGTTACCCCAACCCATGGCGGTTGATTCAAATATTTCTTTTTCGAGTCAATTAAAAGCTCCAGAATGGAGTAGATAAAACGTTTATTTTGAAACTGTCGCCTTATGAGCCTTACGCCATTTTCTTCAGCAATTTAATCCTAGAGCCAATAGACATCTGCTCTGACTTAACTGCAATAAAGACTTTTTCCTGTGCATTGCTCCAGTGAAACAAGCATACGTTATATGCATACTGAAATACCTTCATTATAATAATTATGATTACTACAGAAATATCGCCCAGACACAGATGACGTGTTAGCGAAATATACAAATTACACCACAAAATATTTAATGTCCGCTGATTGATGGATTTTTCAGACTATATCCTGTTCTCGCAAAATTATCTCTCTGACATTGTTATTTCTAATAAAATGCTTAGTAATTGCTATCATATACCTAGATATCGTATCAGATTTGATCCATGGTTCAAGCAGAGAGCAAAACCCTTTTTGATTGGTTGAATTTGCTACATAGTAGCAAATTTTGCTTCCGGGTAAACTGAAATAGGTTTTCGTAGTTAATGAAGTATTTCCTGAGATACTATGGGGATTACACAAATTGTTTATGTTTTTGCAGTTTGAGATATCTTTTAGAATAAATCGGCTATATTCATTAAATCTATTACTACAAAAACCCGTTCTGATTGGTGGAATTTGCTTCATGGAGCAAATGTTGCCTCAAAAATAGTGAAATCTGGATTGGATCAAGTAACTGCTATGCTCAGCCATGCGTGTACCCAGGCACGCAGTTTCCAACAACGCAACAACCTCTGATGTTCTCGAATGCTTCTAAGAGCAACATGAGGCCTAATTCCATATTCATGTTCGTAGTTTCTATAGCTTTTCAATTAATTTCACCATATTGTACTGAGTAGCTGCTATGGTCAAACTAAATACTAAGGTATGCACTCCCCAACAGCGCAACCCCCCTGATGATCTCAAATGCCCCTATAGGTTAAATGAAACCAAATACCAAATTCAGCTTCGTTATTGTTTTAACTTATTAATTAAGTCACCTTGCTACACTGATTGGAGTTAGTTCTTTCTGAATACCTGCAATGCTTCAAATAATTACTTCTATTTGCACTTTTAAAAATGCATCATCCCCTGATGATCTTGGATACCCCTAAGGGGTACATGACACCTAATTACAAATGGAGCAATCTAACTATGTGTAACTTTTTCATGAATTTTACCATACTATACTGAATACTGCTATGGTTTAACTAACTACCATGTATATGCACTTTACAACAACGTAACACCACTGGTGATGTCAAAAATGCTCCTAAGGGTTACATGACACCTAATCCCAAATTCAGCCTACTAACTTTTCTAACTTCCCAATTAATTTCACCATACTATACCGAGTAACTGTTATGCTCCGACCAACTGCCTGGATATGCACTTTCCAACAACGTAACACCCCCTGATAATTTCAAATGCTCACGCAACTGGCTGTGATACACCCCCTAACGCGGCCAACCTAAGGGTTACCCGACACGTAACGGGGCGCCGGCCACGTCATGATTATTGCCGTGATTTGCTGCTCAGGTTTTCATTATTACAGTGAAAAAAACGTTTAATTGTACCGTCTAACGAGACTGGGGCTTTTAAGGGTTAGTAACAGTTTTTTAAACGGCCGTGGTTCGTAACGGTGTGGTTCAGGAGAGGTCACGCGTTTTTTACTGTTGCTTAGCATGTTTTGAAGGTAGAAGATGTTGAAGATTGAAAACGGAAGTACTGGATTAATAAATTTTTTGGATATGGTTTGAAGGCATGCTGAAATAATCTAAAATTTCATTACTTGTTGCTTGCTTGAAAAAAGGCACCCGTTTGGGTATTAGCTGTAATGGATCTTTTACGGTGAACTTAACCTGTCATTTAACCTGAGACCTTAAGTGTTGAGCCATCAGCATGCCCCGTATAGTTTTTGGGCGACCAAGTATCCAGTATTACAAATTGTCAGTTAGTATGAATGGTCCTGTATTCCTTTATTTTACAAACGAAACAAAATAAAGTATATCTTGCAGTCCAATCACCCTTAATCAATTCAAAGATTAAACTTGACACCAGGAGCCCAATTCTTGAGCTCAGTACAATTGAATGCTTCCTGGAGAATGACTCCAAATTCTGACAACTGTTGTTATTTGACAAACAAGTTTGTGACTGCACATATTTTCGGCGAGATAATTCTATATCCCTAGGTTCTTTATATCACTTGATATCACAAAGTCAACCTCGTCTTTACGAATGAGGAATGAGAATATTGAACGAGAGTGAGATTTTTGGTCCCAAAAATGATTCGAAGAGTGACTATATCAGTGTTTATGAATACATTTTCCTTAGGAGGTAAATTCTTGAAATGAAGGAGTAAAATAAGTTAGAGAAAGGTAGCGTGATAGAAGAGTTGCTCTCCAGTCATTCTCGGGAGAAAAAGGTACCACAGTCTCGCTAATCAGTATCAGTAGGAGTATCTAAAGAAGTAGTTAACTTTGTCATGCAACGTGTAATGCTACGTAGAACTCTTCTGTTTTGCCCAAAGTGGGTGCATTCACAAACCTTTTTGACAAATATCAAGAACTGTCATTATTTATGACCATTCCCGAGGAATTATTCCTCAGAAAATGTTCTATTCTCTTGCACTCAAGAATCGAGCTCATCTGGATTATTCTAACAAATACTCGGGATACTTTTATAAATTCTGCTGACAGGATAGAATCATCTACAAAGAGAACCAACATTACTTCGAACGTTTAATTGGTTGAAAGTCTTGAGCAAGAATCAAAAAAGTTTTTAATTTTTCGTACACTTTGTTATTCTAAACTTTCTCGTTTTTGACCAGTAGTCAAAAAAATCAAGGAGTAAAAGAATTGATCGTTTATTAATATATAAATATAATTTTTTTTATTATTTAAAACAAGCGTCCAACCGCATTTCATTTGATGTTGAAATCTGTTTGCGTTTGACATAAGACACAAAAAATGTGAGCGAGTTTATCAGTGGGAAGTACAAAATTAAACTACTTGGCTCAATTTCTCAACCAGTTGCAGACTACTGCAGATTAAATATTTTGAAGAACTTTGGATGCATTAAGAAGTATCTGGCTGGCAAATATAAACCCATTTTTCTTTGAAGTTTCCTGGAAACATCAATCAGGTAATGCGAAAAGATAAATAAACTGCCCACTCCAATTTCGGAGTAATCTTCTTGTTTTCCCTCATAGCAAGTTAGCGAAATTGAAATGGCTCAGAAATATTACGGGTTGTTTACAATTTCTGGTAGTGGAAGAGCCTTCTTGCAAACTAAAAATCTTTATGATTCTTGGTGTTCATAATGAGCCCCATTCCCAGCGTTTTACCAAAACAAATGAGCGTATTTGTTTTCTGCACTTATCGTTATGCATATCAAAGTTATGACGCTAATCCATTATCCATAATTGGATTCAGATAATATTTTTTAAAATTTCGAAAATAATATATTTACTGAAAAAGGGCAATAACCTCGACATCAATAACTACAGACTTATTTCAATGCTTTCATCATTTTCCAAAGTACTTGAATAACTTGCTACAATACTAATCAGTCTTTAATAAATTGCATAAAATCTACTAGTTGTAAGTTCGGATTTATTTTATTTAAAATAAATGGAATTTACTGATGCTATTTACAAGCAACTCCATGCAAAAAACCTATGAGATATTCTTCGGACCAAACAAAAGCACTTGATTTATTGGAGGATGCAAGGCTTTTACAAAATTTTGAAGGCTATGGAATCACAGGACGACCCCTGAAGTTGTTTGAAAACTATTCAAGCAGTAAGAAACTTTTGGTAGAAAGTGAGTCAAAAAAATCTTTCTTTAAGGTAATATTTGTTTACCACAGGGTTCGATATTGGGACCCCTAATTTATCTCAGCACATAACAACTGGAACAACAATTCTGTTTGCACAAGATACTTATCATCTGTTAAGTGTATTCGTAAAAACTACACTTCAAAATCAATGCCTCAAAATCAGTAGATTCTTTTTGTCAATAGTTTGCCGATAACAAGGTGCTGGTAAATACTGACAAATGCGCTGTGATCAATTTCTCCAATCAAAAACAAGATGAAAATCAAACTCTTAACATCGTATGGATGGGTAGAAGTTTTCAATAAATAGTCTTAAATCCTCAGGTATCAATTTGAATGAAAGTGATGACCACACAGAATACTGTATGAAATAAAATCACTAAGCTTTGTTTTGTCTTTACTCAGCTTTGAAAAGTAGTGAAACTTATTACTCTGCGTTCATTATATTTTGCTCATGGTTTGACGCAGTAGTGAAAAATGTGTGAGAGTATCAATAAGTCAAAAGAGAATTGCCCTCGAGAATTGCTTTTACTTGGTGTATGAATATGTGTTGACGTTTTTTATAAATTTTAACTTCTGATTGTCCTTTTATTGTCTTTTAATGCGTTTAAATATCAGAATTTTAATTGTCATATATTCTTATATTTCATGTATAGTTGTCTTGAAATTTTCTTTGTGACGTGTTTTATGTCATGTATGATCCTTGGGATGAATATGAAAAAGTTCTATCAGAATCACCCTCGTACATCCCTTCTCCATCCGAATAATTGGATTAAGTTCAGTGGGAATTCGGGAAAGTTTTCGCTGTGGATAAATATATTATTTCTGGTAGTGGTTAGGACGTTTCGACCTCCGGTATCGGAGCCGTTATTTATTTTAATTTAAGGCCCCACCTTCATTTTAGCCGGGCGAGATTTATGTTGCGCTTTGTCCGCTATACCTGTACAATGAAATTACTGAGCGGAGAAAAGCTAGACGGTCGGCCAAGCAAAAAAAGATGGAGAATGTTAGCTAACAGATCACGTTTGGCTATAGTGGATGAGGAAATTTATTCTATCGGACATGAAAAACTGTTAGTCAATCATGACCTTCATCAGATTACAAGAAGAGCTGTTATGCTTTTGAGTGATTTTTTCATTCAGTCTTGACAGATTTGTCCGTTTTGCGCCAACTGATAACATGGAAGTTACTTTTACGATTTTGGGGAGAGCCCTGGGACTGCCCAAAATGTAATTCAGTGAATGATGATGAAAACCTGAAGGGTGTAATTACAAAACCCGTGTTGCAGGGGCTGGAAAAATTATAACATCAGACTCCATAAATGTTCAAAGTGTGAAGTCAATGTATCATCACGTATTACCCGACAAGGAAGGCGAAGAGTACATCAGTGACGTATCAAGTAGTTCCGGGGTATGCATATCTTAGGCTCACACCTAAGCTGTGATATGTAACGTTAGACTTTTGTAGAAAGCAAAGTGCGCCGCTCGGGGTGCGATTCGATGAAGGTTATCGGCACATGGTGACTGAAACATCGTCCCTACAATATTCCTTCCTCAGGGTTCCTTGACGTTAAATTTGGGGCAAGGTGAAAAAGAGAAAGAAAGAGGTCTGAAACGAAATTCCATATGGCACCCGGTTCCATGATAACGTGAGCCAAATGCGTAACTTCATCCGAGTGTCGCCTAAAATGAGATTTCGGCTAGACTAGGCCGAAATTTAGAGGTAAATCTTCATAATTAATCTCCTGGATCCCGGTAGGATATTAATTGCGTGATGATCTACCAAGTTACACAAAAAAGTGAAATTTTCTGAATTTTGGCCATGGAATCTTTCGGACATCAAGTTGAACGGAGCCGCACTTGACTTTAGGATCATGGAACAGACATATATCAAAATGATGCAACATTGAAGTTAGGAACGAAGACAAATAAAAACATTTCCCATTTCCCTCTACTATAACAGGAAAGATTGAACGGACAATTATTTGGAACCTATAAACGAAAACGTCAGGAAAATGAAGATAGACCTAAAATATGTCAACCTTTGTCCGATGTTGGAGGGACACAGCAGTTACTACAAGATTTTCTGTTAAGTTCAGGGCTAATTCTACGGATCACGGTGGCACCTTGGACTCAGGAATGTGAACCTAGCTTGAGGTGACTATATTTTGACGGTTATTTGTAAACTCTACGTTGATGCTATTGATATTTTTCTGTATCATATTTTGTTCGCCTATGTGATCATCTGTTCTGTAATATCCTAGATTGGGAACGGATCTTATTTACAGTGAAGAGATATTATAATTAATTGCATTCAGATAGCAGATTATATCATCGCTACAATGAGGTGTACTGAACCTCATCTTGGAGCAAAAAAATGTACACACGCAATTTACACAAAACACATAACAACAAACAAGGAATTGCAAAAATTCATATCTTGAAATATATGTAAAAAATAACTATGTACCTAAATATATAAGGGTTCATATTTTTATTAGAAAGCATGCCTATTTTGTTGACGGAGCAGGAGCTGTGTCTATAGTTGATCAAACTGCTGCGTGGCTATTAACAAGCAAACTAGCGTCATAAGGAACATCTGACTTTCGTGGTACGATGCTACCGTATAATAGAAGGATCAGACTGTCGTAAGTCGGCGCTATGGCAACAGACTCCTGTTAACATTTTTTTCAAATAAAGGAATAGATGGGATGATAATTTTTATCCACACTATTCTACCTTAATGTCAATTCTTTAAGATGAATTCCCTTAATGACAACCAGTTAGCCAAACTTTCCATTATTCTCCCAAGTAATTACGTTACATTACACGCTACACTGACCAGAATATTATCCTTTCTGTTGATTTACAGTGATCACAACTCCTCCCTGGATCCCTTCGTGGAAAAAATCTCTTTTTGTTTGTCGGTCGCTGTTCTTTCTTTTATTGTACTCAAGGTAATAACTCACGGAATTCTCCTTTATCTGTCCTGAATTTATACGTACAAAAAATACAAAGGGAGTCTATAATTTATGAACTATCGCATGGAATGGGGAATATTGGCAATGATTTCTAGGAATTGAGTAATTTTCAAGAAACAAGATATGTGACCCTGGCGAGTTCACCTGACAATGATCTAGGTATTTCACCAGAGAGAAAGTTGTTATCAGTCTTCTCCTTACCATAGACGAGTCTGGCACTCTGGATACGTGCATATGAGGTGCTGCCGCCTTCGAAGGTGTGGATCATAATTATCGTATTGAAAAAGTGGACTTTAGTATAAACAGGATTCATCCTAGCACCAAAGCTGATACCTACATAACATCCGCCTTGACAAGGAAGATTTCCCTACAATCGCACTCAAGGTAATAACTCACGTAATTATTCTTTGTCTGTCTTGGATTTGTTGTTTGCTTGGCCTATACGGAAAGGTGTACGAAGAAAACGAAGTTCCTTACGCTTATACCGTCAACATCCCCACTAGCATAAAAAGAGCATTCGCATTCAGTACAAGTAACTTTGCCGAGTTACTAAGACGTGCTGCAGTAGTTTCCAGAGACAAAACTTAATCTTTGCCAATTAATCACCCCCGGTGAAGTATATAAAGTTTGCAAAGGATTTAGAGATAAAGGCAAACATAAATCCCAGGCTAACAAAGAAATCGCTGGATTATAGGAGGAGAAAGGGAATAGTGAATGGGGATTTTTTTCAGCTGGTCACTGTAAATCAGCAAGAAGGATAATGTTCAGGATATCCTGGATTTGCTTGATTTAGGGTGTTTTAATAGATCGGAGATAAAGTACCACCCATGGTATTTTCATAAATATTACAGTTTCGAACTAGTTTCTTGAATAACTTAACAGTTAACAGGGTGCCTCCTTAGGTGATAGGTATGAGGTGTGACAGAAATGCGGAACATATTCCGTACCGTAACTCTGAATATACACTAAGCGACATATAAAATGCAAAACCCAGAATGATTTATTAAATTTTTGATAAAACCTTGTAAACGTATTTGCTATCGTGGAAGTATACGCTGATAAAATGTTGACTTTTCTTGTAAAAGCTAAATTCTCAGTGATTTTTCAGTGATGGTTTGGTCTGTTTCATTGTTGTTTCATTGCATTATCATGCCTAGAGTTCGCAAACGTGCTTATTTTGACTCAACTTTCGGAGTTTGACAGAGGTCGGATAATCGGGTTACGTGAAACCGGATGTTCTTTTATAGAAATCGTTAATCGGGTGAATCGAAACGAAGCTGCTGTAACGAGATCTTATTGAGCGTGGTTCCAAGGAGGCCTAAATAGACGAGCTAGAGGTACTGGACGTAAATGACAGACTAAAGAGTTACAGGATCGTTATTTCAGGCAACTAGCACTTAGAGATCGATTTTCCACAATAAGGGCAGTTGCGAACCAGTGGTTTGGTGCTGTCGGAAGAGCAATAACAAAGAGGACAGCTTATCGCTGAATAAGGTCCATTTTGAACTACCTGTGACCCCACAGCATCGCCGTGTTCAGCGATGAGTCCAGGTTCTGTTTGGGCACACATGATGGCCGTGCAATATCCCATCGAACGGCATATTCATCGCACTGTGGGTGTTATGGTTTGGGGTGCCATTGCTTACGGCGGTAGGTCATGATTAGTATTTATTCGAGGTAACATGACTGCCCAGCGCTATATCCACGAAGTTTTCCAACCACATCTGCTTCCCTTTTTGGAAACGTTGCAAGATCCACTTTTTCAGCAGGACAATGCACGACCTGATGTCGCACGTGTTAGTTTAGACTAGACCTTTCCCTCATCGAACATGTATGGGACATGATGGGAAGAAGGTTACAAAATTCACCGCACCCTCCACAAACATTGGAGGCTCTACGAAACCAAATTCCGATGGATACAATACACCAAGAAAACATCAATCACCTAGTCCAATCAATGCCGCGACGACCTAGTTCAAGGATTATAGGAAATTATTCAAGGAATTACTGCTTGAAATTTAACCCCTCCAAAACTAAAGTCTGTTGCATTGGTTCTAGGTTGATAGCTTCGAAGTGTAAACAAGCAATTAATACAGATATAGTTTTAAAAGGACCTATTATTGAAATTTTTGGATGAAATAAAAAATTTAGGAGTAATGTTAGACACAAATTTATGCTTTGAGGGTTATGTTCTAAGTAAACTTGGAGTATGTTATTTTAAATACAAATCTCTCTGGAGATACAAGAATTTTTTGCAAAGTGATATTAAAGCAATACTTATTGACAGAGGAAATGAAGCAGAAAATCCAAATTCTTCAAAATTGTTGTATCAGGTTTTGTCACAGCGATAAACACAGACAAGAACACATTAATATATATTATATCAGAAAAAATGTTTTAAAATTCCCATATCGCTCATTGCTTTTTTATGCCACCTTGCTTTATGAAATTCTAAAATATAGATCCCTAGGTATTTGTTTAGTGAATTAAAGAAACGGTCATCACTTCGACAAGCATTACTATGCAATGATCATTGTTACATCATACCGGCCCATACATCTAAATTTAACAAATGTTTCCTTTAAACGGCAGCATCTATTATTAACGATTATTCCAAATTTTTCGAAACATTTTCTATCAATAATTTTAAAAGCGAATTTAAAAAAATGCTATTACAACTGCAGTTCATTGATGCCACAACTGGAGGTGAAAAATGGCTTTGCCAAACCCCAGCCTTTTGACGTATTATGTGTTTTGTATTTATGTTATGTAAATACTCCAATAAACATTATTATTATTATTATTATTATTATTATTATTGTTAACATTAAGGTGGAATATCTCAGCTATTTTGTGAAATTTCGAGTTAAGATCTTAATTACTTTATATTTATCAGAAGACCTAAAATAACAACGTAAAAGTATGCTCAAAATTACAGCACTCCTAGTCGGTGTTGCATCTTCTATGTCATTTAGTATATCAAGTCCGCGTCCATTTGTTACTGGTAGTTCCAATAAAACTTGAATTATTCGCGTATTGTCGGCCTGTAATAGTTGTATGCGATTGGTCATGTTTATAGCAAACATACTATTCTGCCAACACCATGGCGTTCCTAAAATTAATTCATACACCGAATCTGGAATCAATCTGGTACCCACAAATCATGCCTGCGGGGTCGAAAGGGCAGGAGAGGAACAGCGACAATAACGTTCCCGTCCGGCGACATTACCTTAAGTTATAGCCAATATTCCGTTGGGTATAAATTTTACGGTCCTCAAAGAAACAAATTCCCCACTTCGACGTCAAATGAAATACTGCCGTGCTTCGGGCTTCGGAGCAGCGCAGCCGCTTGGTCAACTTTGCGTCTTCGGCGCTTACGTTGCAACTTACATAGAGAGATCGCTTATTTGCCTTAATATAACAGGAAACTTAGACATTTTTATAGGCGTCTCTCGCCCTGACTTTCCCCGTTATTGATGAGCGGGCGAAAATTTACACAAAGACCCGGATGATCGTAAGATTACGGCACACCCTGAATAGAATGTCGCAGGGAAATTTGTTGGGCAGCGATAACTTTCCGTAGTCGAAACGTTTTGGTGGTGGGACATCGGAAAGTTTGGTTGAATTTATCGGATCTGTTCTGAAAATTAGCACTTAGTGAATTAATAGGGTGCTGGAAGTACATTTTAAGCAGTTTATCTGTTAGGAAGGCTTCCGCAGGTCCACTAACCTTACATCAAAAATTTTACATACACGTTCTTTTTTCTGATACCCTAGCATTTAGGCTCTTCGCGGTTGTTACAGCTTGGTCAATAAGTTTTGCTTGCACCCTTTGCATCTGGTGTAGGTAACAACATATCCATTGTTCTTCGACTGTCATCCTCCGGGTTCGCTTATTTTTTGTTTCCACAACATTGTGTCGTTATCATCACTTTTTCGATCATATCATTCTTAATGTACGTTGCCCAACTAAGCACTGGTCTTCGTCGTATTCTTCTGACCATCGAGACCATTCTGTGATAACTTTTGGCCATCGGTACTCTCGGTTATCTAATTAACAAGGCCATACGAGCACAAAAATATATGTGATATTTTGTCAGGCTCTATACATGGTCCACTCTTCTGCATTATATACAATGCCGTTACTTTAAATACCGGTAAGGTATTAGGTATATTTTGGCAGGAACAAACAGTATTAATATTTTGAAAGATACTTTAGCATTTAGCATTAATAACCAGGCGCTGCAGGTGAGTGACACCGGTGTAACTGGGGACTGGTTCTGGATACAAATTTTCGTTTTAGTGAGCATGTACAAACTCTGCTCAGTGAATAATTTGCATCACTCAAGGTAATGTAAGGTAACTCACATTATCTGGAAGAAATCTAAGGAAGACCTTATCTGAATCATTTGTTTTATGTCACAAACTGATGTGATTTCATTAATGAATCCTGCTTAACACAAACAGATAGATCTTGTATTCAAAGGATTAAAAAAAGTAATAATTTTCTCACGTAGTAAATATCACTTATTTTATACATAATGCAGACCAATACACATAACCATCCCGATGCGATCTTGCTACTCAACTAAGTTTCTTTCTCTCACATCTTATCAGAGAGAAACACTACAGACTACTCGGCTTCACAAAACATATACTTGCTTTCTGCAAACAACAATGCGTGCCAATGAGTCATTCGCTTTTTACGCTTTTTAGGTTTTTTACATAGTACCCGTGCCGAACTGCAGAATCTTGCAGGTAAGTTTTTCGATTCGCTCCAGAAACACCAGATATGGTGCAATTTTCACAATCCCGAAACACAGGACGGCAGTGTTTCAGAGGTCGTTTATTAATAACGCGATTTGCCTGTAATTGCCTAATAATTTCAAAGCTTTCAATGAATTCAGGTACAAACTCAAACACTATCTTTTTGAATCCAAATTGGACTAAGTTTGCTATGTCACCGTTGAGAATTGAACTCAAGTCATGCTCCATTTCTGTGCATTGCCATGTTAATTTATTATTTTTTTCCATCACCTATGGATTTCTTATGCTTTAATTGCTATACTTGCCTTACTATGTTTTTGTTTTCTTAATTGTTTGGACTACATTTCTCTATACGTACGTACATCACACTCATATACGGGGTGGCGCATGGAAAACGAAACAGACGCATTTACTGGCAGCTCAGTTTTTTTTTAAAAACGTTCAGACCCGTCGATTTTGTTTTCGAGGGGGACACAAGTTTGGAAAAAAATCACGTTAGCACGTGCAGCCCCCTAAGCCGGGGTGACACCACCCCTAAAATCTTAAATGGAAAGGGGGGTCGAGTGATACCTTATTTTAAAGGTCTTTCAATTCCCCTTATAATGATATAAAATTAATGCACTGTTCAATGGTTTCGAAGATTTATTTATTTAAAGCTTAAATAAAACTAATACATCATCATTAGTGGAGATCAATACATTCGGCAGCAAAGTAATTTAAAAATGCAGAATGGCAAGTAAATGTTGATAATGGCCACCATGACTCTCCATGCAATAATAAAGATTTGAGGAGTAATTTGAAGGCACTCATTCACAATTCTTTGTCGCAGGTCTTCTAATGATGTTGGCTGAGTAGCATAGATTTTGCTTTTTAAATGACCCCACATAAAGAAATCCAAAGGTGATAAATCTGGCGATCTTGGGGGCCATTGGGGCACCTCTTCTTCTAATCCATCGATCTGGAAACGTCTGATCCAAATATTGTCGAACACGTAATGCGTAATGTGGTGGGGCACCATCCTGTTGGAACACCAACCTATTCGCAATGTACCGCCGATCATTCTGATTTTCAATTATGGCTGTTAATGCAGGATCTATGGCGTCTTCCAGTAATTCCAAATACATTTCACCGGTCAAATTTTCAGGTAAGAAAAAAGGACCAACTGAATGATCGCCAAAAATACCAGCCCAAGCATTTAATTTTTCTAGCTGCTGTGTATGAACCTCATGTTAAATTCTGGGATTAAAATCGGACCAATATCGGCAGTTATGACGATTTACTATGCCATTTAAGAAAGGAACATTCGTCGGAAAAGCAAGTGTTGAATAGAAAATGTTCATCGTTCATAATTCGTTCACTGATATCTTCACAAAATTGTAATCGCCGATCAACATCGTCTTCATCAAGTTCTTGTACCAAGTGAGTTTTATACGGATGAAAACTATGGGCCTTTAGAATCGGTTGGACAGTACGTCGACTAACACCACACACAGTCTCCAATTTGCGGGTACTTAACGTAGGATCTACATAAACTAAAACCCCCACTTCTATTGCTTCGCTTCTGATGGGATTTTCAATGTTGCGGTTTTTATTGGCGTCTGACCCAGTTTCCCGAAATTTAGCTACAAGTTCTAGAACATATTTTCGATGCACGTTAATGTTCTCATGTCGCTCATTAAATATTTCTGCTGTTTTATTAGCGCACTGATTATTTCCGAAAAATATTCCGATAATTTCAACTCTCTCTGCTGTGGAATATACCATGGTTAATTTATGTAATGAAGCGTTACAAGTTATTTTAGCAACAAAGTTTGGTCAAATCAATCGCAAACTATGTACTAACTTCCTATTTAAAATAAGCACGAGATATTTTCTTATCCTTCTTCGAGAAATAACTTGTTTACCACAAAAAAACGCTCCAATAGCTATTTTCAACAACAAAATGATAAACAAACCATGGGCGTAGTGAAGAAAAGCATTTACTTATTAAGTAAATTCTTTTAGTCAAATTTCTTCTGAAAGTAGTACAAACTAATCTGATGTACCTATAAAAGTGTACTTTAAGCTTTAAATCAATAAATCTGCAAAACTACTGAACTGAAGCTCAGGTATTTTACATTATTATAAAGGGAATTGAAATACCTTTAAAATAAGGTATCACTTGTGTTCCCTTCGAAAACAAAATCTACGGGTCTGAGCGTTTT
This sequence comes from Acanthoscelides obtectus, assembly GCA_963669975.1. Classification (NCBI taxonomy): domain Eukaryota; kingdom Metazoa; phylum Arthropoda; class Insecta; order Coleoptera; family Chrysomelidae; genus Acanthoscelides; species Acanthoscelides obtectus. The sequence continues at coordinate 64,411,992 of CAVLJG010000008.1, forward strand.
TCAAAAAAAAAACTGAGCTGCCAGTAAATGCGTCTGTTTCGTTTTCGATGCGCCACCCTGTACATCCATTCTGCACTGCCTTATTGTATCTTCTTTCAAGTAATATATTTTCTTCTTTATTGGCGATTGAGTTGAATAGCTTTAGCTAGACTCCACCACCTTCATGGATTTTGTTATATGAAAAAAGGTTTATATGTTAAAAATAAAGTAGTAATGTGTGGTTGAACAAAAAACTTTAATTTTTTTCTAAATTTCGTCTGTTCTGTGGGTCTTTCCTGGTGTTTCTCAGGTATCGCCTCATAAAATTAAACTTGTGAGTCCTTATCATGTCTCGTACTGTATTATTAAAGCATAGATTTCGGCTCCAAAAAGCCCAACCTTTTTACCTACACTGTGAATAAGTCTTCTTTTTGTATCCCCGGTAATACTTTCGTTCCATGATAATTCAAGGAGAGCTCTAATTGACTGTTCCTTTGATACAATTATTGCAATCATGCCACTTTCACAGCCACTGTCTTATAATTGAACCTAAGTATTAGGATTTGTTACATGCCTGGATAATTTGGTCGACTTGCAATGTATCATTATGCGTCCCTTCATCCAATGCACATTTGCTCTGTTATTTTAGAAATCTATTCCCAGATCGAACCGGACTGATTGTTTTTTAAGTTTTTTCATCATATGAGTTAGGAGCGTAAAAGTGATTTTTATATTAGCTTCTGGGCACTCGTTGAACGCATTTCCTAGGGCTTTGCCCTTCTATTCACTATGTTGACTCTATTTTGATCGTAGTGATACATTCCTTCAACTACGTTTATCCACTTTTCTTTAATATTTGCAATTTTTAAATTCTTTGAATAATATTCATGCGTTTTCTCTTAAGGTTTATCAGACAGGTAGCTTTACTTTCGCTGGATAATTTCGAAGGAATTTCCAAAGATTAATAGATTCTCGTCTAGCACTTGCGAACGCTTAAGTGATACAGATTGAATTTCGGAAAGGATAGACTTGTTTTCTAGTTGAAGGGTCACTCGCAGTCCAAGTGTTAATATATAGCAGCTGATCCACTAACAGGCAGACTAATAGAGATACATATGGTTATAACTATATGGATGACAAAGAGGTAAATCATAGAACATTTTTATAGGCAGCGCGGTGGCACTATGGGTCTACTAATCAGTAAGCTGCGTGGCTGGCTCAAGTATATAAAAAAATGCGAAACCAGTATTCTATGTCGGAGCACAAGGTCTACACTCTGCCTTTCGGAGCTATGACAACTAAATAACTCGCTGCAACAGCAACGCTTTTAAAAACATGTGGGACGTTACGTTTGGTTGTCCCTCCACTAGACACTTTTCGTTATTCTAGTGATAAACTAGTGAAATGCTATTTGTCTGTCTAAATAGTAGCTTTGGTTTGCCTCCACCTTGTGACTGGGCACTGCAGCTGCGTAATATAACGCTGCGATAGACATATAAGTGACAAATCTTTGGGTAAGATATAGTGCAACGAAGATGGGACAGATAAGTACTTGCTGCCTGACTCCTAAAATGTTTTTCTGGGACGGCAAAACACCCAGTGCAGACGAAAGAACCTCTGAGATAGACGAACCTAAGTTTTTGGTCAAAATAAAATACATAATCATTTCGTGTTCATAAGGCCATCATAAGCCTTTCAAATTCCTTCAATAGTTAAACCTACTGAGCTATAATAATTCTGCTGAGGTAGGTACGAAAATACGGAGAGGTTGAGATTTATTTTAACGGAAATAAAAACATTTCAGATAAGAGAATCTTGTTTGTAAGCGGGTTTCTTTTAAAGACGGGCCGCTCCGGGAGAAGTTCAGACTCCGGATATATTTAATGATGTACGGACGAGATAGAAATAAAGCGGAATATGAAATTTTAATTTTTTTAATCGGACACTTCATATCTTGCTTATACCTGGGGGGTTTCTAAGGGTTAGGGAGCTACGCCATATTTTTTATCTTTTGAAAGAAGCTGAATGAGAATTTACTAAATAAATGCTCTTTACTGTACCTCGGCCGAGAGCTTTTGAGAGATGGATAAAAATAAAGTAAAGCTTTGCATGAAAATATTGATTAATACTACGATATAGAACCGAAAATTTCTACTCCGATAGTATCAAGATATCTTCTCGGGTCTTTCGATGCGTAGGGGATTGGAGAATTAGCTGATGAGTTACGTATTTTGCGAACGGATGCAACTATTTTAAAGTACGCCCTAAAATGGAGAGTAGATTATCCCAATAAAAATCGAGAGAATTGTTATCGTTTACCAGTAGTGCCAAAATGTACTCTGAAAGTTCATCTACCGTACTCGTTGCAATAAGGAATAAGGCAACTGACAGTGATGCAGTTTCTTAAACCTGATGAACATATCAATAAAATTGGAAACAGTTTATTTCATAAAAAGGTGTTATCATGCGGATTCAGAAATTGTCCACTGTTTAGCCCTCTTAAACAGAATTTACAATCCCAAGATCCTTGGGTCTGTAATTGAAAATCATGGACGGCTAGAATAATTCTTGTTTCGTCAATATACGGAGTAACAATGGCGTCTTTCATTAAACTATGCCTGTTTATACTTTAATTTTTCTTGAAAATGTTCCATGCATTCTTGATCTAGACAGACTTCTTTGATATTTCTTTGATAGGACTGCTTCTAAATGTGACACTATGGTTATACGAAATCTACTCACATTCAAAAAACAGATTGTCATGGCCAGAGCTGCAACCCAAGCACATTTCTCCTCGAAGAACCACGTGAGTTCGTCCACACATCCGTGATAGAATGGATTTCCTGTCACCGTATCTCTGCATTGACTTGGAAGCGGCTGTTGGAGGTCCAAGTAGTCGTGTGCACCATCAGCTCCGCAGCAAGCAATCTGCGAAACACAAGGCTAATGTTACTTGGAGGTCAATATAACTATGCTTATTTGCATAGAAGGAGAATTAATAAGTTTGTAATTTATCACTTGGTCATAACCACTTGACTAGCAACAGGCAGTATGACTGACAATAGTGGTGGCGCAAGCATTTAGATATACTTCTTCCAAATTATTGTCTGAAATGTACTGGATGTCTTGTGTCATTGACCGAGTACTGTACGTACTGTATTTAAACTTGGAGTTCTTCATAAAGTTCGAAAGGCTCTATGTCGCTGTTTTTACTTTTCCAAAGTATTGTACTTAAGTCGTCACAATGATTGACAAGGTAATATTTTGATATAGGTTTCCAGAGTACATATTCTCTTGAACTTACGACGTTGATTCGAAACCACAGATACTTGAAATAGGTAATAAATATAGTTATTGTAATTAAGGAATGGGTCTCAGTTCAAAAGGCAATTGTTTTAGAGGTCTTGGAACAAGGCATATCAAAGTCACGAAGCAGAATTCAATATAGATGGGTCTGATGTAAGAGCACTTCTTTTAGTGTGTGTGCAAATTTTACAGTCTTAAACTTTCTTTGTCGTTTTGTGGTTACTGATTATGTTTGATTTTATTGTGTGTTTGAATAGTTTTGGATTTCTAGTTTGAATAATGGAATAAATAAATGTTGGGTCAAACGAGGCGCAATCCGCGAAAAATAAAACTCAATGTCAACAGTAGGCTGTACTCACAAAAACTATTCTCTCCTGAAAAAAAGTTAATAACCACATAATTAACTACACAAGGGTAAAGTGATCTTTACAGTCGCTGACCAGAAGCTCCTCATCTACTAAACATCCATTACTTATCGATATACCGATGTTTATCTCTACGATGTTTGCAACAGCGACAGAAACAATTGAAGGCTCCAGAATTTTCCGAGTATCGCGCGCGGTGTAGTTTTTTCAAGCTGGTGGCTCTGGATTCCATTTCTTTTGAACCTATTTATTGCCCAATGGCCAAAAAATAAGATTTTACTTTTATCAGTCACTATAACATATTTCCACGTAGCTTTATTTTAGTTGAACGTCCAGTTCCACTGGTTTGCAGAACCCGAAGTGATAACTGTTCGAAGTCCTAAACGCGCATGGGATACCGTGGGGCTATAGGGAGTGCAGAGGAAAGGGGGAACACCTCACGGACTCTGGCGAGGGAACACGTGTACATGCAGCATGCACACATTCTGGCCCCGACTACGAGATCCGCCGGGTGGTACTTCCGCGTTCGACAGTCAGAGACCGTCTACCACCTACGGACAATCACAACATCCATAGCCAAGAGAAAAATTTCTCCTGGGACGGGATCCGAACCCGCACAGCGCACGGCGACTGATCAGGAGACCGAAGAGTACTACTGCGGCCACCGCTGCTGCCTGTACCCTATTAAAAATAGTTTATTATTCCACACATGCGGTAGTCAATCGGATCACGGCGTAAAACCAGGTACTGTTTGCCTGCTTCTGCGCCATCGATCTCGCGTATAAGGATCGATCGACCATTATTTCAAATTGTGAGCACATTACTCGTCGGATTTTCGTTATTTAAATTTCCAGTTGTTACCGAAATCAGCAGCTTCGTGGTAATATAACGCCATCCACTGGTAACAAAGATGTGCAATTTACAGTCCTCTACAACCGCCAATTTTCAACCCCTACAAAACATTTTCTGAAAATGATCGGGAGCCTCTGAAACGTAAAAAACGAGGTATGGGTGATTTTATTTAGTTTTTGACTTTTTCTCCGCCTCCGTTGGACCAATTTCCAAAAACTACAAATCGTTTTTGTCCTGGGCGTAGAAGTAATATTTTGTGATAATTTCATGTACATTCGAACGGGCAGACCCACAGACAGACAGACAGATATGGTTTTTCGTGACGTAAATTTCATATCACATCCGCAATTACAATACTTTCTCGCCAGTGTGACGTAGGAAATATAATGCTGTTAATATTATTTATATCTGTATTCAATAGTCACATTTATGGGAGAAGTCGTATAAAATAGTAATCACACAATCGACTACGCACTTGAAAGTGCTAAAAATACTTAACCCTAATTGCTATTCAATACATAGGATGGGTCATTTTTAACATTTTTTTACATAATATCCTTCAAATTCCAATAAATTCTCGGATTTACAGTCACAGAAAGTTCAAAGTGAGGTAATGATGGTGAAACTAAAATGGTTTTTGTTACCTTGGACCCCTCTTCTAATGCTTGACCTTTTAGTGGGAGTACTATGACCGTCGCCGAGTGTAGACGTGTGTGAATATCTCCCCTAAACTCAGTTAGTTTAGTGCTAGTAAAATCCACTCTTCAAATTGTCATCAGTCGGTGTATACAGGGTGACTGCGAAGTTGAGTCATTTATTTTAACAGTGAGTAGATCTGATCAAAAGAAATGTTTTTTTCCTTTAACATTTTTCTGGTAAAATTAAAGTAACAAAGTTATAGCCCGTTAGAGGTTTGAGTACCGCCCTGTCTCAATAATAATAATATGTGCTCGTGTTTGGCAACAACGGATATAATCCGCCTTATCGGTTCATCGCATCGGAAACAAAAAAGCGAAATAATTTGAAACGCTTATCACGATGTTTTTACTACAATTTTATTCAGTTGTACTCAGTCAATGTGTCAGTCGGTAACACGTGAGTGAATAGTGGTGTTTGTTGCGTGGCTCAAATGAAATAAAAAATGGCACATGTTTACGAAAATGCTGAACTTGTGGACATGATGCTTATTTACGGGGGGGAGTCTTTACAAAATGCTGCCGCGGCATCACGGATTTATGCGGATCGGTGTCCCAATCGAGTGCAACCAACCCCTCGTGACTTTGTTAATGTAGGGCTCGTGAATCAGGTGACTTAAGACCTCACAGGGGAGGGCATGCCGGTGCTCCAAGACCGCACGATCAAATACAGGTCCGCACTGAAATACTTGTCGGGAGGATACTTTATAAAACAAGGTAACATTTTTTTTTATTTTTACACACATATTTTGGTTTATCTTCCTTCTACAATCATTATCTGAAAATTAATGACTCAACTTCAAAGTCACCCTGTATATTCGACTTTCATAACGCCAATCAGAAACCAGGCAGAGATCGTTGGTGGAGGCTCTGAGATCAAATAATATTGCAATTGCAATTAGCGAGGCTATCATTACCAACATAACAAGGAAACTGGCTGAAAAGTTCTACTGCTACGACGCCAAAATTGAATCTCTTGAAGCTGAGACCCAGTTACTGAAAACAAGTAATAATAGCCAGGTTGCAGCGAATGAAAACAAATTGGAACAAAAACTCGATCATATACAGCATGATGGTCTGCTGTTTAAAATAAAAACCCATAAAATACTTCAAAATATTGAAGTCGTTTCTAAGTCAACGTAAATTCCGAACTAGAGTAAATGAACAAACATCGAATCTCCATCCTATCAAATCAGGAGTTCCCCAGGGCAGCGTTTTAGGACCAATGTTGTACACCTTGTTCACCGCAGATCTTCCCATTTCCTAAAATACAGTCACAGGAACATTTGCCGATGATACAGTAATAATTGCCAGCAACAGCGATTCAACGTTAGCTTCGAATTCTCTACAAGATCATCTAGAAATGGTGGAAACATGGATGAAGAAATGGAAGATAAAAATTAAAGAAAACAAGTCACAGCAAGTAACCTTCACACTACGGAAAGGGAACTGTTCACCAGTATATATTAATAACTCAGCTGTTCCCCAGTCCATTTCAGCGAAATATCTTGGGCTCCATATGGATAGCAAACTGACGTGGAAACAACATATCATTAAAAAAAGAAAACAAATAGACTTGCGTGTGAAAGAATTATCCTGGCTGCTTGGGAGAAGATCCAAATTATCTCTGTCAAATAAGCTTCTGGTATATAACACTATCATCAAGCCAATATGGGTATATGGAGCAGACCTATGGGGCTGCGCAAGAAATCTAATATTCAGATAATCCAGACGAGTCAATCGAAAGTACTCCGTATGCTAACTGATGCCCCTTGGTATGTGACCAATGACACAATCCACAGAGATCTCAATGTTCCATTGGTGAAAGATGTGATTCGAGAGAGGAGCAAGAAACACCACAGAAAACTGGAAAATCGCAGTAATACATCATTACAACCTCTACTAGAACCCCCTAACCGCAGACGACTTAAGAAATATTGGCCAGCAGACCTACTTGATGTTTGAAGAGGTCTCATCACTGGATGGGACTTCATCATGCCACAACTAGTGCTGTGAACAGTACTATGGACAGCAGATTAGCTTATAGAATTGTTAATTTCTTATTGCTAATAAAGGATTGATTAAAAAAAAATATACAGCAACAGTCTAAAAACAATAATCTTCGATTTTTTGGATTGAAGGAGGTTCCCAATGGAAATACCACTACAAAAGTGAGAGAATTTCTTTCAGAGAAATTGAAGCCGAGCATTTGGTGGTCACTTTTAATAGTAATGTTATCCAGAGCAACATTTACAACAAGAAGAAGTCGCTGAAAGGTACTGGTGTGATAATCAAAGAAGATCTTACTCTATTGCGTCTGAACTTGGTCAAGGAGGCAGCTGAAACACGGAACGGTAATATTTTTACCAAAACTGAAACAGGAGTGGAAAAGGTACCGTATAATGTCTAACTTTTTTCCTGCTGACTGTGTTGATAAGTGTCTTTTGTGTGCCGATAGTGTTTATTTGACATTTTGCGGTTAGTCACTTAAGTTATGAGAGATATGTGTCTATTGGGTCACTTAAATATACTATCACTAGTTCCTAAACTAAACCAGCAAAAGCGCTTTTTAGAAGAGAAACAATTCGACATTTTGGCTATTTGGGAAACGTGGCTAAATGATCAAATCAGTTCTGATGATTTAATGATTGAATTTGATTAGGAAAGATCGAAATTCTGGTAGTGGTGGTGGTGTTCTGTTATATATTTCTGTTCAGATTATATATGACGTGATAGAAGTAAGCTGTGATATAGAACAACTATTTGTTAAGCTAGTTTATAATAGTTGCAGTTTTGTAGTTGGTGCAGTATACAAGCCTCCTCAAACTAAGTATAAACATTTTATTGATTCTCTGGAGTCATCAGCTACAATCGCTATGTCTTATGCGGATATTATTGTTTGTGTTGGTGATGTGAATGTTAATTTTTTAAATGTCCAGCAACTGAATATTTTCATTCTATGTAATTGTCGCTACAATTGAACCAAATGATCACTGAACCTACACATATCACTCCTCAGTCTGAATCATTAATAGACGCACTTATTTGTAATAATGAATCTTTTGTTACTTCAGTATCTGTATATCCTTCACAGTTTTCAATGCACGAGTTTCAGCTAAAATGTGATAAGCCTAGAATGGAGCCCAGATTTTTTACTTATCGTGATTTTAGTAAATTCGATGAATGTGCTTTCAGAAATGAACTGACAAACTCACACCTTGAGAAAATATTCAGTATTCATGAGGTGGATTTAAAAATAGAAAAATTCAATAAAATCATCTTAAATGTATTCAACAAACACATTCCGTTGAGATCTGTTAAAATTACAAGAAGAAAAGCACCATGGATAAATAGTGATATCAAGCAAGCTATGGCTAATAGGGATAGAGTCAGTATTAAAGTTAGGAAAAGGCAGAGGAAAATCTCATGGAATATGGATTAAAAAATTTAGTCAATCATAAAATTGCTCAACAAAAAAGACGATATTTCGAAAACCTTTATTTCAACAAAAATAGTAAAGGCTTATGGAGAGAGTTGAAAACTATAAATATTAATTCCAATGATAAACAACATGTAGAGGACATATTTGAAGATCCTGATGAAATTAATAACTATTTCCTTAATTGTATTAAAAAAAGTTGATGAATGACTTCTATATACAAAACAGAATTTTTGCAAATGAATTCCGTTTCAATCTAGTGGATGAGATAATAGTGTTGAATACACTCACGACTATAAGAAACACATCTGCGGGCTCTGATGACACATCTATATCCCTGATCAAGCTATTTTGCCCGTTTATTTTGCCTTTCTTAGTTTATTAAAACTATCTCAGCACATATGTATGCGGATCACACGGATATCGTTCTTTCTCGATGACTGACTGGAAACTACTGAATAACCAAATTAATCAAGATCGTGCTACTCTCGCAGATATTTCTGCAAGGCATTCACTCCTACTAAATCCTAACAAGTCTGCGGCTGTAATATTTGCTAAAAAATCTGCTCGCCAGTTTTTGGAATCAAACTTGAAATTAGATGTAAGTAATACTGTCATTGAAGTTACAGGTACGGCAAAGAATCTGGGCTTACTCATTAATCAGGATCTAAGGTTCAGGGATCATATAAGAAAATGCATACAGAGAGCATACGCACCGCCAAAATTACTATATCTCCATAGAACATATATATTTATCAACTAAGAAAATATTGTGTGATACGCTAGTACTTTCACAATTTATATACTGTGCACCTGTATTTGGTCCAGGTTTAGATCAAAACAGTGTTAATCGTATTGAACGTGTACAGAACTCGTGCATTCGATTCATATACGGGATTAAAAAGTATGAGCGCGTTTCCCACAAATTGAAGGAATTGAATTTGCTAAACATGGAGAGGATTGCGCTTATATACTCTCTGCTTATTTGACAAGATACTGTATTATAAGAACCCCCCTATCTCTACCAAAAGGTGTCGTTTCGCGCAGATGTCCATAATCTTGACAAGAGACTTAAGCACCTAATCAATATACCATCTCACAGGACAGTTCTTTTTGAAAGAAGCTTCAAATTTACAATTGCCAAATATTGTAATTCTCTTCCTAATTATCTGAAATCATGCAATCCAAATACATTTAAGGAACTAGTTTCGGATTACTCTATGAGCAATTAAATTATTACTACTAGTTTAATTCAGGTGATCCTATGTGTGTTTTTTGGTTAGTGTTAGGTTAGGATATTTTTTTACATGTACGAGCCCCTTCCCACTTCAGTTGGCTCACTTCAAGATTTGTACCAAAATATGCCTATATAAACTAAACATGACGAAACTATTTACTTTAAAACAATTTATTTTCTCAAAAACATTTTAGATACACTCTAGTCGTAAAAAATACATATTTGAAATCACTTAGACCTATAACTAATAGAACACACATAAACAATGTGCGAATAAATGCGCGAAGTTAACAAAGCAACAATTGAAAGATTACCATTGGGTAACACCAACTTTATTTTTTACTACGGCTGAAATTCTTTGGGGCATTGTGTTAACCAAGTTCTGGCAAAAATTTGGTGTAAAACACTCCCATATTTCTTGAAGCTTTTGTCTCAGTTCGGTGATTGTACGAGCAGGATGTTCGTAGAACCTTTTTCTCCTCGTAGCACAAAGTTTCAACCGGTGACAGATCTGGACTGCTAGAAACCCATTTCAAAAGTGGTACATTATTTTCTTCCATCCATTTTATAGCCTTTTTTGAGGTATGGCGCGCTGTACCATCTTGCTGAAACACAAAATCTTGGACGGATGTCAAACATTCTTCCATCACTGGTAAAAGCGATTCTTCTAAAATTGCCAAATATTTGTTTGTATCCACATAAAATGAAGTTTTCCTATTTCTTTTGATGACATACTGCCCCAGACCATAATGGATGCTGGAAATTTCACTTTTCTCTTCTGACAGTCAACATGGAATGCTTCATTTTTTTGCGAATAACTCTACTGCGACTGTCACTAACACAAACTTCGAATCGGGCTCATCATTCCATTGTATTGCACACCATTGTTGAGGTGTCCATGGTCTATGTTCTTTAGACCATCTAAGCCGATTTTTCTTTTGCAGTGGATTTAATAGTGGCTTTTCTTTGGCCTATAAGCAAGTTGTGTAGCTTTAGGGTTTTTACTTCATTTTTTTTATAAGAAAACTTACCTTGCAAGTGCTAAATCCCAGTTTGTGGGCCTTGAAATTATCCTTCCAACAGCGTCACTCCACAGAGCACTTAATTGTAAATAATTGGCACGCCTGTTTTTCACGATTATTCTTAATGCTCTTCGGTCGGCATTTGTGATATTACTTTTTTTCACATATCGTGGCTTAATATTAACTGAACCAGTTACGTTATATCTTCTAACAATATTTCTTACACTGCACCGCGATAAGTCTAACAAAGTTCCAATTTCTGAGTTTGATTTCCCGGAATTAAAAAATTTAATTATTAGTAACCGAATTTTCTCACTAATAACCTTTCCTGTACCCATTTTGAAAACCTTAACTACCCAAAACTATTTTAAACGTATTCTGACAGCTGTGATTAATAAAAACAATTATCATGGCTTTTATTTTTCACAGCCACCAATGCGTTATAGACTTATTTTGCTTTGAAATGAAAATAGGTTGATATGCTGTAATTGCAACATGTGCTATTTTTATGCTGCAGATTTGATTAGGGAGTGATAAAGATGGTGTTGTCTACTATATATTATCAAAATATTCATTGTTAATATTTTAAACCTATAACACCCTGCTACATTTTTATTATTTGTGTTTCAATAGATTTCAATAGTTGGGCCAACTGAAGTGGGAAGGGGCTCGTATTCTACTACTGGTAAGAGTTGAGTGGAAGAACACCTCTAGGTGAACTCCCCCTTGAGGTTTTCCCAATACCATGATTTTGTTTCACATGTGTGTGTTTGTGTGTAAAATGTACGTATATGATGGGACGATAATGAACATTATTATTATTACTATTAACATGACTTTATTTGCTCATTGCATCTCGGAGCATAGCGATATCTCAGACAGCAGTCATTTTTCATCGAAGGCTCCATAAGAAACGCTAGCAAATTTCTGAATTCATTAACTTTCTGTTAGCTTAAACGCCATCTGCATGGTGGCGCCTGAGCAGTTGCCCCTCGCCAATATAGCTAGTATAGAAAAGCGTTCCATTGGAGTGTCTTTTTTGTGGAAAATAGGGCGCATTAGGAAATACCAGCTTTGCAGCCCTTAGTGTTAGTTGTTTTATTTATTAGCCTGTGACACGAAAGGCTGAACCAGAGAAAATTAGATAAAAATGATTGAAGTGCGCCTTCATTTGTTGACAATTAAAATCTCTGCTGATCTAGCTCATCGATGCATCCCAATCCGATTTCCTAGAATCGAGCAACCTGCGCTATGTCTGTTTTCCGGGATGAAAGCTATTTTCAGTGGAAGTGGCAGCTTTTCCGCGAAACACCCACTTCTGTGTTGATTGAAACATTCACAGACCGTAATGATTGGCTGGACAGCAAAAGCAGCGCGTAGGAAATATCTCTGCAATGTGCAGGCTTCCTGATTAAAAGAAGTTCAATGCAGGTATGGGAAATGGAAAGCTGATTGGCTGGATATGTGTTCGTTATATGCGAAGTGGGTGGTGGGGATCGTCAAATTGATCGCAGAGAGATGTGGCAAAGATGTGAAATAACTTGTGTTTGAGATGTGTCAAATTGCTAGATTTCATACAATGATACACTAATGGCGGGCAGCACTAGCCAAGGAATTTAAAACTTACTTAGTATGTTGCTTAAAATTTATAAAATTGGCGGCTTTAGGAACTGTGTAATGAAATAATGAGACAACACTCTAATGCTGAGGCTCCACACATCTATTACATACGAAGATCGAATCAATATCACCGCAGATTCTTTATATTTTTAACAACAAACTAACTTAGTTTTGCATTCTCTTAAATGATTTTAGCCAGCCTAAGGATGGCAAATACAAACCAAAAGGATTCAAAACTAAATTAGTACGTTTCCGTAGGTATATGAAACTGATAGTTCAGTTTGTTCCATATACGGATGTAGCAGAACTACGTAGCCTCAGTATTAAAAATATCAACTCATCACTCATAAATAAAACTCTTAAAGTCACCAGTTCTATACATTTTCAGATAGAAAACTAATTTAGTTTTGTATGCTCCACAACCTAAGACGAGCGTGTTCTTAGTTGAACCTGATCACCCTAAATTTCTTAGATAATGAAATGCAAAAGGCTTTCGCGGCCATTATCCAATATTATTTGGTTGGTTTTTGGTTTGAGAGTGGTTGCCATCGTCAAAAGATGTTCACAGTTTGAAGTTCTGTGAGCTACGGGTTGACAATACGTCAAGTAAAAATGTTTTACGGCGGCCTAAGAACCTAGAAACCAACTAAATAATATTTGTAATTTAGGTTTTTCGGCTACATCTGCTGTAGCCATCTTCAGTGGCGCTGTCGGCGAGAGCGTAGTGCTCGGCTTGGCGGGTCGCCCGAAAAACCTAAGTTACAATAGAATTAGCCATGAAAGCCTGCATTCTTCAACAAATAATATTATGTAAAAACGTTCAGATTCCCGACATGGGTCACAATGCTGCCTTGTGAACTGTAAAAACGATGACAAAAAAACCAGTCCTTGCAAATGTTTCACATTTTCTGTAGCAAAACATGAACATTATCGTATAAAAGTAAATGGGTAGCTGCTGTTAAGTGGAAAAAGTAAGCAACATAACCTAGTATAAACTTGTAATATAGCTTTGATTCGTCCGTCCACAGGCGACCAACCATTGACAGTTGTTTCATGCTATTTGACAACTCTTCAGCATGGTGTAGGCTTGATCTCGGTGAACTACTTACTACAGCAAGCTGACTGTTGGAACTGTATGTAGATACGGTCTTCTGATCATTGAACATACTAGTAACATAAATTTTGTTTGTCCGACCACAGACGGCTCACCCTGGGTAGCAGCTGTTTTGTGCTATCTGACAACTCTTCAGCATGCTTGATCTCGAGTAGATCGTATCTATTATTCAACCAGAATCGGCAGCATCTAGTGGCGACAGTGGTAACCCGGTTGACAATACGAACTGGTATACACTTCCAACAATCACCTTGCTGTTTTGACTTTCGCAGCGGTCGGTTGTGGTAACAGATGGCCCTTTGTGCTGTCTTATTTCAATGGACCTTATTATCTGAATACCATATATATCGAAAGCCCCTGGTATTAATTTTGTCTTATTTCCTAAGAACAACTATACATTATATATTCTTGTTTGTGCCCTGTGGGCATCAGCTTGCATCGCATCGATTCATTTTTATACAGTTGGTGCGTAGATTTCGCAGCACATCTTATATAAATATTTTCCCATCTTAAAAAACACACCTCTCCTGGTTTGCTCAACATGGCTATCACTCTATCCGGTCATTCCCCAAGCGCCGAATAAGTCTACTTAGCAACGTCATTTAGAGTAATGTGTTTTCAAAATCTCTCCGCTGCATCGAAATGCACCATTAACTAATCATTTTCTTGACATCCATCTTGAAAAACATACCGTTATTCCCCCGTTATCTCAATGTTCTGTCGCTGTCGCCCTGTCGTTCCCTACGGTGCCCTCTAAATGACTCATTGAAATCCCCGACTGATACAGACGCGATGTAATATTCATTTTCAATTCCGCGCCATAATTTGCATCTCGCTCTGGGTGCGTCTGTCTGTCGGTCTGTCTAGCTACGGATACACGTCCACGGAATTCGTGGAAAGGGCAAACTGATAAAATATCTATGACCCGTCTAGGCGAATAAACAGTACCTATCACATCTGATATTGATCATAATGGTTATCGTTGTCATGCAGATGTTTTTACTTGGTGAATGTCAGAGGGTAACTTTCAATGGTTTCTGAAAGATTTTTTTTGTCACACAATCAATAATCATTTGATTTTACTTCATGCCTGTGTCTCAATATTTTGATGCTAATATATTAATACACTTGTAACCCCGCGCCTATTAGGCATATTTCAAACATATACCAACAACGAAAGTAAGTCAATAATTTAACAACAGCGGAACAACAGAAAATAAAAAATAAAAAACAAATGAATGCATACAAGTATGCCAGTATTTGAAATGTGGAAATAGCTCTTTACATATCGATTCTATATCACACGAAGGTACCAATCTTGGAAGCAATCCGATATAGATTTTTGTCGATCACAAAAAATATCACAAGATTTACACCCGATGTTTGTATTACAAATGTCAGGGTAAAACAAAATCTGACACCGGCTGCCTAACCTAGGGAATCGAAAATTAATTTTGATTTATATTAAGGGGCAATCAATTTGATTGTTTAGTACTTTATATAATAATCTTAGCGCCGATAAATCACGCCTTAGCTATAAAGGATCAACTTGAAATATTCTTAACAGCGCCGCTTGGTCAAAACCTCTTTCAGGGTTGTGACCGTCACACTTAAAATAAAAATATTTAAGTGCCTTACGCTGCACGCACTCAATGCTCGCTTTGTAGGTTTGATGGGTAGGAGACCAGATGACAGATGCGTGCTCCAGCTTACTCCTAATAAAAGTGAAATACAGGACTTTTAATAATGCGATATCAGCGAAGCCAGACCAATTTCTGACGTAATAACCTAATGCTTTATGTGTTTCATCCACCATATGGAGGATGTGGTTATTAAATGTTAGTTTGCCACTGCCACTCATTTCCGTCTGTTTGTCCGTCTGTTGGCCTATCCGGTAAACCTTGGCCTCTCAATAACTGGTACAGGTTGCAAAAAATTCTTCATTACTGTTTGTCAGGGCGGTCCCTTTGGATCCTTAATCTTGGGTAGTGTCGTAGATCGATAGGTCTGTCAAGTCTGATTGCGCCAACGGTGCTGAAATATGACACATCACTAGTCTATTCAGTTTAGCTTGACAGGTCATCGCTTATGACAGTGCGACGTTAACGCATGGAACAGCACGATCCTGTGATTAGTTACTCATGGTATAAAGTGGTGGGAATATGGCCAAAATCAGGAAGAAAGAAGGGACAAGAAAGCAAGGAAATAGTCTTTTGTGATTTATTTGTCAATTATCACTGTTCGGCATTCTGAAAATTTTTGTCGCTCACCGTAATTTTTTCGGGTTCTTGCGTCTGCTGTGTTGTACCGAAATCTAATATGCAGTCAGTTTCTCCCCAACATCCACAAGTTTTTAGAGAAGGGAGAATATAAAATATGAAAATTCCAAATTATAAGCGTTCAGTGTTAAACTTTTAAAATTTAAAAACAATAACAAATCCACTTTTTTAGAAAATGTACTTCCTATAGTATAAAAAACAGTTCAACAATTTATTTGGTTGTCTTTTATCGCGTGTATTAGCCAGGAGCGGTTTCACGTTTAATGGTCCAGCAGTAGTCCGCCAGTATGTTTGGGGTCCATTTTCCACTATAGCGCTTCTCTATCTGAGCAATTTGCTGGTGAAATCTTTCGCCTGCTCATCTGAAACTGCACCCAAATTATCAGGGAAGAATTCTAACTGGGAGTGAAGAAAATTCAGCTCAAGTGACATATTGCAACCTAAGGCCTTATAAGATTGGATAAAGTCTTCAACTGGATTTTTGTAGTTGTCCGACTTTTTGTTGCCTAGGAAGTTGCTACATACATTTTTGAAGGCATCCCATGCCTTTTTTTCCTTTCTCTTAAAGTGTAGTTTTAAAATTTTGATCCTTAAATAGTTCTCATATTTGAGGTCCAACGAACATTCCTTCTTTAAGCTTTGCTTCACTTATACGCGGGAATTTCCGTCTCAAATAAAGGAATGAATTTCCTTCTCTATCTAAGGCTTTCACGAAATTTTTTGTAAGCCCTAATTTTATCACTCGGTAATAATTCATAGGAAATGCCAAGTTCATTCAGTAACCCGGGAATATCATGACAGTAAACTAAGCCATTTTCCATCGAGAAAAATACAGCCAGCCAGCATAGACTGCCTGTTCCGAAACGTGGGAATATCCACACTTGTTTGTAAAAGGCTTCATTGCTGCAAACGAGATCCAAGTAGTTGTGCTTTTCCTTTGGGAAGATCTAAATCACGAACGAGATCATTGAGCTCTTCCTGAGATATAAAACGCCGCTCTTCAAAACTTGTTCCGGCTTCTGGCTCCTCTGTGTCAGAATTATCTGGTTCATCATATTTCTTTGGAGGCTTAGGAACAGGTATGCTAGAAGAGTCATGAGGTACAGGTCTATTGGCTGAGGGGATATTAAGATCACTATTTTATGCTTACTTTTACTAGAAAATCCCAGAATTTTTGTTAAGCACAAGTAAAAATCATCACCATGATTATTAAGTTTCCGCCAATTCATTGGCATTCCAAATTTCATAGAAGTGTAAGTAGTCCGAAGCCATCCTGCTAAATTTACTGAGCAGGCTTTTCTAAGTGGGCTCAAGGTCTTTCCCTAGACTAAGAGAAAACGTAGACTTGGCAACGTCGTATCCCATTATGCTATATAAGTGTGGCACAGGTATATTCGTACACCTGCTTACAGCATGTTGTTCGTACTCTCTGGACTTAGTTAAGTGATACGACAATTTAAAGGTCGGTGTAAGGGTGAAATATGTAGAACTTAGACATGATTTTCGTGCAGAACAGTGGTACAGTGTGATGAAATTCAGACATCGGCAAACTTAGCTAAACGCCTTTAGTAATCAAACTACTGATTTTTTGGATGTATGTATGCTATCGGACCTTGTGAATGTACAAGTGCCGTAAATAATGCATATAGTATCGGATGGGAACAGATGAAACCTCATTTTAGAAAACAGAAGTGTTCCCATTTTTCATCAAACTTCTCGGTCTGGTATCCCGGAGTCGTTGCTCCTCGGCGTGACCTCTTTGCACTTTTTATGTCTGTAATAGACCTTATACGAGAAACGTCGCGTCGTGAGATAGAAACTCAAATTTTCCAATTATTTGTTGTATAGTTTGGAAATATAAGTATGCCAAGACACATAAAAATAAAAAACAAATATATAGTTTAAGTAGTCTAACTACTGATATTTTGAACTTACATTGAAAACAAATGAAAACATCAACATTTCAGACATAATCAGCCAAAAACGCAAAGAATAAATGCGACGAGAACCGTCGAAATCCTCAGCTGGTAGATTGTTAACATAAGTCCTTATGGGAAAAGGAGCACTTAGACTAGAAGTATTTTCGCGTTTCAGATAAATAATTTAGCTTCACCTACTGTAACTGATGAGAAGTTTTCTTGCCAAATCATGTTTTCGGTAGGCTCTACTCTGACAAGTTTAAATACGAAACACCTATCCGATTTTCTTCGTAAAAATCCTACGAACTAGCGATAAGCTTTTATTCTACCTTTTTTTGCTGTTTCCGGTATATAAACAAAAACGTTGCATTTTTAACCACTAAATACCAATGCATCTTAATATGAGCTACCAGCTTGTCTCTTTTGGATTCTTCTGCTGTTGATACTCCTCATGCTCTACGATGCAAAGAATGTTGAATATGCTACACATCAAATGCGCATCCACCAATATTAAAAATACCATTCACGAGATTTAGTTGATGGAAATTCCCCGAAAGACCTAAAGTGCAGTTTAATATCACCATCAATATTCAACGACGCGGAAAAGGAAGTATAACGGTCTAACCCGATACCGCGTCAGTAACACGTGGTATATAAACTGTAATAAAAGCATCATCCGCCAGTCGTCAGACCCAAATGTTACCAGACTTCAATGTTTAGGGATATATTTTTATCCTTCTTTCCAAGTACCGTGGAGTGAAAGCTTAGCGACAAAGGTTGTTGTCACGATGTCGGAAGGAAATCAATATTTGCTTATACGCCATTGCTTCTGAAAACTTTGCTATGTACGGGATGAGGGATCCATTTTTATGGAACAGGGCACTCAGACTTGTCATTCAGCTGCATTGCTACTTTGGCGGGATTTGTTTTTAGAGACTTGGAAATATCGGATTTTTCGATTCATATAGGTTATTGGAAAACAAAAAAAGGTGGAAAAAGCGGCGTCCAGTGGATTAACTCGGAATTTACTGCGCATTTACGGCTCCATTTTCTGTTCGACCAAATATCGACGTCCGTTCAATGAAGTTACTTGGTAACATTATCATGGTAGAGTGCCTTTGCTCACATTACTGCCTACAAAAATGCCAACAGAATAACAGAGAGAGTGTGAGACTTTAAGAGCTGCAGACCTATAGCTCTACATAATACATGCGATCAGCAAAGTAAGTGATAAGATTCTTTTTTGGTTGTGAGATATTCGTTATGATTGACAAATGAATTCGAATAACTTAGAATGAGCCAAACCTATACTCGTATGCTTACATTGCATTGTTTTTCCCCAAAATTGTTCAGTTCATCGGCATACATTTTTTTCCCCTGGAGAGATATTCAAGTAGCCAATCGTAGTATTTGTACTCACGTATACTTAAAAAGGCAAAAAATTAAAGTAAATATTTATGAATGTGCACATGAACAAATATGCTTAAATCTTGATTTTGAAACGTGAAAAATATGGAAAATTGCATTCGTCAAACAACAGCAATGGCGGAATTCCTGATATTGAAAATATTGGGACACTATCCCTAAACCTCATAAAACCATAATGAAGCGATCTTTTCTCTATTTGGCTCCCAAATTATATGAACACATACCCAAAGACTTAAAACAATTTCGAAATACACATAATTTTAAGAAGAAATGATCAGATTGGATACGCGCAATAGAAAGACAACACACATTATTGAATTCCTATCAAATATTCCCTAAAAATTTAAGGTTCTTTTAACTTTTTTGTTTTGATTTTGCAACACATTCCAACATTCGACTGATCCATGTACAGGCATTGTCCTTCTATGGATTGAAATAGGTATTTACCCATTCTGTGTTGTTACTGTTCTTATATAATGGAGTAAATAGTTTTTAAATAGTTATTGTAATCCGAAGAGATGATTGGCTAAAAGCAAATACCTAGTTGAATGGAAGTTTTTTGATTAATTTCATGTTACTTTTTGGAATTATTGGGCTTCATTTAAAGTTTTAATTGGACCTTTTCAGTACACATTAAAAAATTGATTTGTCTTCAACGCTTTTAATTTTTCATTGCCTTTGTTAGGATACACTCCTGTTAACAAATCTTAGATTTGGATTAAGTACTTAAAGAAGCAAAAAGTGGACTCAAATAAAACAAAATTTCCTCACAACTGTCCAGGTGAAAGCCCAACGTTGAGGTACTTGCCCTTCTGTAACACCGACGACTATAACATATTAACACATACAGCACTGAAAATGTTTTGTGTTCAAAATACGAAAATCATCAGAAAAAGTTCATATTAGCTTTTGTCGCCAAGATACGAGGGTGGTCCCAGAAGTGTACCCGGCCTGACCTAGAGATGGTATTTGAAAAATATTATTGTATTAGAAAGTATGCAACCTATAAAGCATATGTGTCAAGTTTGAAGACGCCACGTTGTTAAGTATTTGTTTGGCAGCCATCAATACTGAACGTTTTCAGTGAATTTGTGAAAATGAGGAAAATTGGTCATAGTTATGTGGTACAATACTTCTATTTCAAAGGCCTCAGCCCAACCAATATAAAAGCTGAACTGGATTCTACTCTGGGTGAGTCTGCTCCTTCGTTTACAACATTAAAGTATTGGGTAGCCGAGTTTAAATGAGGCCGTATGAGATGCCAAGACGAGCATCGCAGTCGTCGACCAAATGAGGTGACGACTCCAGCAATGGTGAATAAAATTTACAAAGCGGCACTGAATGATCGACGACTGAAAGTTCGCGAGCTAGCAGACATAGTAGGCATTTCAAAAAGTACAGTTCATTGCATATTATCTAAAAATTTGGACATGAGAAAGCTGTGTGCAAGATGGGTGCCGCGATTGCAAACAATCGAGCAAAAACATTGTCGTGAAGATGTTTCAATTGAGTGTTTAGCGAAGTTTCACAGCAACAAAGCAGAATTTTTGCGTCGTTTCATAACCATGGATGAAACATGGGTTCATCACTTCACACCCGAGACAAAAGAACAATCAAGACGATGGACTCAAAAGGGACAACCGGCTCCAAAGAAGGCGAAGACCGTTTCATCTGCAGGCAAGGTTATGGCATCGGTTTCTTGGGATGCGCGTGGGATAATGTTCATTGACTATCTTGAAAAAGGTAAAACTATCAACGGCGAGTATCATGCGAACTTATTGCAACGTTTGAGCGATGAAATCAAGCAAAAACTGCCGCATTTGGTTAAGAAGAAAGTGTTGTTTCATCAAGACAATGCACCAGCTCACAAATCCGTTATTGCAATGGCCAAAATTAACAAAAAAAAGTTTGAATTGCTACCTCATGCACCCTATTCACCAGATTTAGGCCCCTCGGATTATTTTCTGTTTCCAAACTTGAAAAAATGGCTCAGTGGTCAAAGATTTTCCAACGATGAACAAGTGATGTCGGCAGTTAATGGCTATTTTGAGGAGCAAGACAGTTATTATTATAAAAAGGGTATCGAACTTAATGAACATCGCTGGGAAAAGTGTATAGTGCTCAAAGGAGATTATGTTGAAAAATAAATACATTTTTTTACAAAATTTTTGTTTTCTTCATAGGGTCGGGTCCTTCTGGGACCACCCTCGTATATACCTACTTGGGTGATAAAATCTGACTGGGCACTGTAGTCCAAAACTCGTGTTCACCGCAGAATAATTCGGAGACCTAAAAATGCCAAATAAACCCCTTTTATATGCTCTGAAATAGCTTATTTGAAATATGCATGCGACTCCAATATCGATTATTGTATTCTTTATTCAGTTTATATTGCTACAGAAAGCCACTGTTGAGAGTACTAAAAAATTGAAAAAATAGGCGGCAAGTGTAAAATATCAAAACGCAACTCTTTTGGCGAGACTTCACGGTATGGGCAAGTGAACAGCCAATCGTTTGTCGCTGTCATTGATTGTCAACCTATCAGTTTGATCACCGCCAATGAGTATTGCTTTATGCGGAATCCAACCACAATGAGCTACGCCCCTTTTTAACTTAGACGTCCACACCGTCTGACAGCAGACGTGCTGGCACCAGTCAGTATATATCTGTACCCCAGAGCCAGACTAGTTTAAGTCCATTTCTGTCAAAAATGAGTTCAATATGTTAAGCTTATGATAATATTGTTAATTTTCATTCACTACATGCAGCATCCATCTATCTGTAACAATAAGGAAGTTACGACTTTTTAACTCATGTCAAGTCGCATACAATACAATGCAAGAAAAATATTTCAAATACAATTATCTTAAAACTACTTATTTGGACTTAACCTAGTCTAGCTCTGAGGTACAGATATGCTTAGTAGCCACCGGTTAAACGGGAGAACAGGAAATGGTTCCACATTTATGGGTGAAAAACTAAATTCGTGAGTGTTATCATATTCTGGTACAGAAATCCGATATTAAAATAAGTAGATACATGCAATTCATTCAAACTACAAGCACGAAGCTCTACAGAAACTTCCGCAAATCCTCGTGAAACCTAGTAGTGTTCTCTGCCGAGGAAACTTGAAAAGGATCGTCAACCAGTGGAGTAGTGGTGATGGGCTAATAGGTCAAGAAATTGAGAATACCATCTATTGCGGGTCAATGAAATGTAATTTCATCCACTTATCTATAAGTTCAACACGACCAAATCTATTAACAAACATACACTTGATCAAACACGATCCATCCGTTAGGAGTTGTCACATATTTATAAAAAAGTTACAGTTTGAGTCGGGTTTTAAAAATGAGGGAAGACGTATTATCCCAAAATTTGATTTTGATGCAATATAACGCCCTGGCCTTAGACTGAGACCCTAATTCTGCCATGGAGATGAGCATCCATCACATTTAAGATGTATACCTACCTTGGTAGAGAAGTATGTTAATATTGGCTGAGCACTTTTACATCCTGAAGCATATAACGCTGTCGCTACATGATCTATTCCGACAAACATCGAAGATGTTACGTATGTCGACAACTCATCATTTTCCAAATTTTCAAATCTATAAATAGAGTTATGACGAACAAAAAGCGCCTCAGCGTTCATCCGGTTTCGATAGATGGTCTAGTTCTGCCAAAGAGCCGTTTATTTCGGCTGGTCGCCGTCCAGATTACCGAGGATTTGATCTGGCACGAACACATCTCGTCAATAGCGCAGGCTGATGGAAAAAAGCTGGGCTATTTGTTTAGGACTAAGCAGAACCTTTCTCCACATAACCTTCTTACTCTATACAAGGCCGAGATAAGACCTAGCCTCGAGTATTGCTCACATGTTTGGGGTACTGCCGCCCCGATTATATTATCCATGCTCGATGCTATTCAGAGGAGGGCTGTCTTCGCACCGGCACGGCGGGCCGTCGGCGATCTACTCTCTTATACTGATACACTAATGAGCTTCGCTCCTCAGAGCTTATCTCCATGATGCCGCCGCGCGATGTGTCTGCCAGACAGACTTGCCTCACTTTGGCCTCCCATCCTAACCGTGCCTAGCTCGTACATCCTGAACTGATCGATACAACCGCTCCTTTGTTGTTACGGTGTCGAGATTGTGGAACAATCTACAAGAGGAGGCTTATCGCAGTTCTACTAACCTTAGGCAGTTCAAAAACCGCATTAACAAAGTTTCTTTGGGATCCTCACAGTAGGCGGTGCGCTGGCATTTAGGCTTCTGCCTGTGCGGTTGTTTCGGTGTAAAAAAGTTAATAACATTAAAGATACTAATCATTTACAGCTTCTGGTTGTCCACTTACATCACTATCATCATTATTTTTACCATCTGAGTCAGAAGCTATCATTACCCCCAGTTTCCATTTCATTTTCTTCTTCAGATTCAACTCCCAAGGCATGATTAAATGCTTTCTCGTTGATGCAAGTACAAAGCTTGATACAGTTTCTTCTTAAGCCTGTTCAATAGAGTTTCCAACTACTTTCTCAATTTGGCAGCAACCAAAGCATTGTCTTCCCTTCTGCTCTTCCTCTTTTCTTGCACTTCTATCTTATCGCTTTTAGTTTTTTTATTCTTAAAAGGTACTGTGTAATTTTCAAAAAATGTTGCTTCCATTTTGCGTCGTATTGTTTCATATGTTTTTGAGTTTACACAATTACTGTCCGAGCATATATATATATATATATATATGTGTGTTTCAGGGAGATCGATGTATGAAAGTAATTCCCGTAGTTACTGCGACTGGCCAAAAATAGTTTAGGTTCACTTAGGGTAAACCTAACTATTGCTGCACTTTTTACTGCCAGACTTCACTGGAAAATAATATCTGTAATATTTTTGATGTTTTTTGTGTTTGATGTCAAAAGTACCTCAAAGTTCTAAGTATACCTGAAAATATTAACAACAAAGCCGAAGTTTCTAGGAACTGTTAATCATATTTATTTTTAATCAATTCTGTTTCCATTTTTTGTTCCATCCTACATACCTGTTACCTTGAGAACCACACAAAAGGAAAGTTTGTTATCGCGGAAGTTATTTTATTGTTTGCGCCTTCACGTATTAGGCTTTCTCGGAAGTAAGGTGAACTCCCACGTCGGTTAATGAAGTCGACACCCATGTCACGCTGTTATGAGAAACTAATAAATGTAGTACTGTGTAAAGTTGATATTTCTTGGAGGGCATGAAAGCAAAGACTCTTCGAAGCAAGTATAACTTTTGCCCCGATAAAGTTAAACAAAAGAGTTTTCTGTTCGTGCAAAGTTCCTCCTGAGAGGGCGAGGTGGAAGTTTTAATAAACATCGATACTGCTAATGCACTTTGCATGCTGCCGAAGCAACGCGCAACTCCTTGGCATCCTGCCTTTTTAATCATTTACATTTCATACGAACACTTAACGTCAAAGAAGAATCATGAGCTGTATATTGGATTAAGAGCTACTTATTTTGAAATTATATAACCAATTGTATAAAATCTCACAATGAGGATTTAGGATAAAGTGTGACGCGTTTTGCCACCAGCTAACTCACACAAAAATTGTGAAAGTCTGTGGATGTTTGGAATAATAGGCAAAATGCGTTGTTTTTTGCCTTACATTTTCATTTTGAAACTTCGAGCAAAATGTTGCATTTAGTACGAAGATATACAACCTATGATTTGAAACTATCGTTCTATATGTGATTGCAGGGACGATACAACCTTTATGTGTGTTAGATTGTAAGCAAATTTCTAGGTGTGATCAGACATACAACAGTCAATTCCTGAAGTTTCCGACGACAGGGTGTTTAGTTCTCATATCCACATTATTATTTATGTTCAATCATCAATTATTTGAGTAATTTAGTTAAAGCTCTTTGAATTGACCGTAGGCATACTACGGAGATTTGTGAGAATGATGGAAGGTTTTTAATACAGAAAAGAGCTTTCCGCTAACCTGTTGGTAAGTAATTTCAGAGCACAAATTGAATGCTGAAGCTTAGAAATAAACATACAGGTATATAGTGTTCCCATATCGCCCCACTTTTCTCCGTCGAAACTCATGAATAATAACGAAAAGACCAAACTGAATTCGAATATATTCCAGCGGCATTCCCACAGTTCTGGGAGTTATATTATCTGGCAATCTCTAAAATTACTTAATTAGTAGCAGGAGAAAATAGTTTTTCACCTGAAAGATACTTGATAAAACAGACAAAGAAACCAGTGGAGTGATATCTAAATTCCGCATAAACCTCGTTATTTGATGGTGTCCTCCCTGGGATAATTGAATCTGATATGATCAATCCAAATCAAGTCCTTTACTGCCTACCGTCGATTCACAAACTTTGATTTGACTAACTCAAGCGATTTAAGAGAAACAAATATGAGTATTAAAGGGGAAGACCCTGGGCCTTAACATTCATTACTACATGGAAATTTTTTGTATACTTTAATGATGTCTACTATCTGAACTACCGTATACAGGGTGTTTCACAACTTACCCAACACATTTTGACCACATATGAACTGTTACGCAAGAAGCTGATTTCTCAAAAAAAAAAATTGATAAAAGTCCTACAGAAATGGAGACAATAAAAATACAGCGTAACAGTTCACTTACTTATAAAAGCTGTTCAAAATTGTTTCCATTGTCTGCAATGCAAGCTTGGGCGCGTCTAATCCAATTTCGGCGCATTCATTCAAATACACCTTCCTGCTGTGCCTGAAGGCTCAAATTATTGGCAGCCACTGTGATTCGGTCACGCAATTCTTCAATATTTTGAACTGGAGTACGGTATACCTCAGTATCCTCATAAAAAAAAGTCCAGAGGATTTAGATCGGGAGACCGTGGAGGCCATGCAATTGGTCCACCCGGTCCGATCCAGCGTATCTGGTATACCTGATTCAAAAAATTACGAACTTCCGAACGAACATCCGGAGGTGGGCAAATCAGTCCGAAGAAATTCCAAATACTGGTGACCATCCGATCTGGCAATATGAACGGTCCAACTAGACGTTCATCGATAATACCTGCCCACATGTTTAAAGACAAAAGATGTTGGAAGTGTGTCTGTACCACTGCGTGAGGATTCTCAAAGGACACTCCACGTCTGGGGCGTAAATCTCCACTAGCAGGTGTACGTAAAACAATTGAACTAAATGTTTAGTGATGTGGTATGCGCCTATTAGGAAATCCATGTCCATACAAACGAGAAGCCGCTCGCGAATTTTGCCCTGCTCCACCGTACGCTAAAACAATGTCCACTAACTCCTCATTAGTGTACACATGTGCCATTTTTATTAATAAATAACTAAAAACATAAACTCGCAAAACACTTTCTTATTTAACTTCACAAAAATCGACCGTTCTTCATTCAGATCATCCACGATACAGATTAAACCTCATTTACACGTTCTTGTGAAAAAACAAAAAATTCCTGGTATTTTTTCGTCAGTTGTTTGGTACAACATTTGCTACAATAAATTATTAATGCGTCTTCTGATATCACGACGATAAACGCAAAATACAGATATTTATTTTTCAATTTATTATTGAAACTCAGGTTTATAACTTAGTTTCTGTAGGACTTTTATTACATTTTTTTTGAGAAATCAATTTCTTTTGTAACAGTGCATATGTGGTTAAAATGGATAAGCTGTGAAACACCCTGTATATTAGAAATAAAACCTTGATAGATTAAAAACAGCTGAAAATAACAAGTGCACAAAATTTATATGTAGACGTTTTGATGCAAAGTATTTAGAAAGCATCCTCTACACATCCGAAAGGTATTTGAAGCTTCTTTGGGTTCTGACGTTTCCATGTTTTTACGTCTAGCAGACCTACACTATTATGTCTCCAGTAAATTGATGTATTAACAGTACCTCGTTCTCTGTCAAAAACGTAAATGTGTGAGAAGTACTTAGTGAATGTACTTTACTCGGTTTTCCCAGGATTACAATTTTTAGAGTTTCTTCTGTTCCAAATATTTGTCAGACCATTCCAGTTGCGTTACCCTTGTGCTGACGCAATAGAACCCCCAGCGACAAAAAAAACTCTGCATGCCATCGTAAAACTTATCGGCCGCAAAATACAGCCTGATGGCTGTATCTTTTCCAAAACCACTGAAATCCCATAAATCTGGCAGAATTTTTTTGTCGCCTGCCCAGCCAGGGATGTCCGCAAAAACACACCGGAATTAATGTCTTTATTCTCTTGATTTATGTAATTCCAGTTTGGAGTGACCGAAAAAAAACAGATATATCATCCGAGGTAATGAAAGAAGTTGCTTGGTTGGGCAAGTGGTTACATTAATCATTTAAAAATTTTAGACATGCAGCAGAAGGTTGGAAGCGAAGAAGGTCATATTAAAAAGCCAGGGAAGACTTGTAGATTGTGGATGCTTATCATCAACCTTTTTCATTCCACCGTGACACATTTCAGTTTATTTAATAGTAGCATCAGACTCACAAACGACACACAACATAAAACTAGGTATAGTCCAGTTTCCAGTCAGTCTAAACAAAGGACAATCGTGCGCAATAAATAAACAGAAGCAGAAATAGAATATCAGTAATCTGAGCGACGTAAGTTTCTGCTTATTATCTTCATCAGGTCAAAATCGATTATGCATTTATTTAGGCCTTCCTCAATCTGCCCAATGTTCTCTGACCAATAAGAACTGTTACTAAAAATTTTATTTACTTTATATTTCCTAAACAAAAAGACTTTCCAAAAATTCTCTTAAATAGTCCAATGACCACTGCATATTTTACGAATATGTTTGTCGTGAGAGACCTTTTTAGAACTACCGAGTGATACAGATGAAATGACACTAATAACGAAAAATAGCTTAGTATA
Organism: Acanthoscelides obtectus; assembly: GCA_963669975.1. NCBI lineage: Eukaryota > Metazoa > Arthropoda > Insecta > Coleoptera > Chrysomelidae > Acanthoscelides > Acanthoscelides obtectus. The sequence goes on from CAVLJG010000008.1 coordinate 64,440,139, forward strand.
CTTACATTTTCTTGTATCATGGCCAAAGTTTGTCTAGATGCTTCATGGTGGGCATTCATGATTAGACGACGCATGCTTTCACGGATGCGAGGCTGGAAATGAGAATCCCTGGCACTGTTGTCCAACAGTACTGCGGATCCGGATAGTCCAAAGATGAAGCTCAGCACTTGACTACCGATGAACTGGAAAAAAGAAACCCATTACAGCAAAGGCACGCAACCGGTGTTCAAGACAGTTCAGTCTTAACATTAGAAAAGGTTAGCACGATATAGGTGATACGACCACGTACGGCCCATGGGGGAATCAAGCGGGGCATATGCCTACCCAGCGCTTGAAAAGTGAAATATTTTTACGAAGGTATCCATTTCTATTTACCGCATTTCTCTAAAGGGAAGTTCATGTAGAGCTTCTTTGGCTTGTTTTGCACATAAATGGCAAAGGTCTTTATCTATTTAAGATATTAATAATATTTTGTGCTAACTACTTGTAAATACGGAGTCTATTTTACGACTTGATTAAAACCATTTTTGCTGATTGTTTTTATTGATTCCATTATTTAGACAGCTCGAACATCCCAGGCTACTTCATGAATTGGATTATTTGAAATGGGTGGGAAAGCCCAGGTGAAACCAGTGATAAACGACTTATCGCACATCATTCTGTGTCAACTTTATCTGACAGTGCATCCGCAGGCTAGAGAAATTACTATACTTTAAGGTCTAATAAAATTAAGTGTGTGTGGTAATGTATCATAGCTATGTGGAAAAAGTCTATACATACATCGTTGGAGAAGGCCCTTATCCTTCTCGCACATTATAGATATCACGTATCGCTATGTGCCCCAGGGTATAAGAACATGGCGTAGGGCATCTGCACATCGAAAAATGTCAACAAACCTGCCGCAAGCTTTATGCGTAGTATGGTAAGATCATACTATATAATATATTGTTATTAGATACTTGTTAGGTATTGCAAGTAATATAATTCACCGGAAATGCTACGCTAGGGAGAGGTATGACCGAGGTACCTTGCAGTACCTATCAATATATACATTTTTAGACAGAATAAAGTTAATCATCCCGAGATCATCTTGGACGCAGAAGCCTTAAATAGATAAATCTATGCATTTAGCTTTTTCCCAGCAGCTGTCGCTATAGTTAAGAGGTGCGCATGCTAGAGCAAGTCCTCAACGATCTCGACACCGACCAGCCGAAATAAACATCTCTTTGGTAGAACTCGGCCATCCATCGAAACCCAATGAGCGCATGCCCACTTCTCCTTCATCAAGGTACAGTATTGTCACTCAGAATTCCTGCATGTTAGGTGCTGTCTTCAGCAAAGCTGTGGATCGGATTGTCTGTACAGAAAGGAAGTTATCGATATGTGAGAGGAACGATGATGGAGCCCGATCCCTGGGGAACACCCGCGATGACGTTGCGGGATAAAGAGGAGAACCCGTCAATTACGAAGGATATCTTGCGGCCAGATAAACAAGAACAAGATTATAAACAGCTTTAACTGACATTTATATTATTTTGAAAACATCCGTATCAATGATATCTATAAATGATGTCTAAATAAAAAAAATCCAATTAGGAGCTTTTCGCTAATTTTGAAACTGGCGGCATCAGTGGATCCGCGATTTGGAGGTGGGGCAACCTGCCGGTCAATAAATGAAGTGGGATTGCAATCACCAGCCATCTACTTTCTTTATTTAACAATGGTAATCTTCGTTAGATTGTGCCTTTATGAAAAAATGGCAACACATAGATTGAACCTACACTTCCCACTCCTTAAAAAAAAGTCTGATACAATTTTCTATTTAGTGCTGTATCAAAAAGTTTTGTCAAAACCAATAACGCACTATATGGGGTTTTCATTAAAAAAGTTTCTTCAGATTGCAGCAATGAGCGTATCTGTACCGGAAAAATCCGCAAAAAGGAGAAAAGTGGATTCCAGCAGACGAGCAGAAAATAGGATAGGTAACCCGAGCGATACGTATTTCTGCTGGTTGGCTTCATCAGGCCCGAAATGAATGCACATATGAAACTACAAAAGTAGATACACATGCCCACACATCGGGATACCGGTGTAACCTGAGGAAACGAAGTTGGAGGGGAAAAAAACGACACACGAAGTCCACAACAAGAGCCAAACTACACATTGTAGTATAAAATGGCTATACGACCTCGAATTGTCAAGGAGACGTCTAACCACAACCACGCGGCCGGTTATAGCCACTTGCTGTGGTACTTCAAGCCCAAAGGATCTACAAAGAGAATATGATCACGCGGAGAAAGGTATATAACAACAAGTAGGAAAATAATGGGCAAAATCCGCAAAAAGGAGGAAAGTGGATTCGAGCAGAAAATAGTATAGGTAACCCGAGCGATACGTATTTCTGCTGGTTGGCTTCATCAGGCCCGAAATGAATGCACATATGAAACTACAAAAGTAGATACACATGCCCACACATCCGGATACGGGTGTAACCTGAGGAAACGAAGTTGGAGGGTAAAAAAAAACGACACACGAAGTCCACAACAAGAGCCAACCTACACATTGTAGTATAAAATGGCTATACGACCTCGAACTTTCAAGGAGACGTCTAACCACAACCACGCGGCCGGTTATAGCCACTTGCTGTGGTACTTCAAGCCCAAAGGATCAACAAAGAAAATATGATCATGCGGAGAAAGGTATATAACAACAAGTAGGAAAATAATGGGCAAAATCCGCAAAAAGGAGGAAAGTGGATTCGAGCAGAAAATAGGATAGGTAACCCGAGCGATACGTATTTCTGCTGGTTGGCTTCAGGTTACACCCGTATCCGGATGTGTGGGCATGTATATCTACTTTTGTAGTTTCATATGTGCATTCATTTCGGGCCTGATGAAGCCAACCAGCAGAAATACATATCGCTCGGGTTACGTATCCTATTTTCTGTTCGAATCCACTTTCCTCGTTTTTGCGGATTTTGCCCATTATTTTCCTACTTGTTGTTATACCTTTCTCCGCATGATCATATTCTCTTTGTAGATCCTTTGGACTTGATTTACCACAGCAAGTGGCTATAACCGGCCGCGTGGTTGTGGTTTTTTTCCCCTCCAACTTCGTTTCCTCAGGTTACACCCGTATCGGGATGTGTGGGCATGTGTATCTACTTTTGTAGTTTGATATGTGCATTCATTTCGGGCCTGATGAAGCCAACCAGCAGAAATACGTATCGCTCGGGTTACCTATCCTATTTTCTGCTCGAATCCACTTTCCTCCTTTTTGCGGATTTTGCCCATTATTTTCCTACTTGTTGTTATATACCTTTCTCCGCATGATCATATTCTATATATATATATATATATATATAGGTAATAACGCGCCCACCTCGAATGGTGCTGCTCCGATCGATAAATAACCCGGTGACGCACCGCATATGTGACGGATAGGCAATCCGTTTGCTGAATATATTTCCAAGTTTTAAGGGCAAATGTACTGCAAAATCTATTATGTGTAAAATATATCTAATTGATGAGTAGAGTTACCAGTGTTGACAGTGTATTAATATAGTAACATAACAAATTTGATACACCCTCCTCCACCTATCTACAATCCCTCACCACCTAACCGTTTATCCTTAAAACTTTTTCCAGAAATGATGAATAATTTTTGATAGTTTTCTCCGTCGCTACTGGATGGATGTTTAAAAAGTTGCATGATTTTTTGTGATGTATACATATGTTATGTAACATCCAAAAAACATATCTTATTTTAATTTTTCAAGATTACAATATTTTCCCGTCAGTAGGCGTGGGAAGTAAAAGGACTGTCAGGCCGGGTTTCGTATTTCAATAGCAACTGCATCGTTTTGATCCGTTTTTTATAAGATACATTATTCTTCGGTGTTTTCTCTCACATATTATCGTTCTACTTAACAACCGCATCTAGCGTTTCTTTTCACCTTAAAGTCAAGCATCCATTATTCCTTTCGGTTACTTGGGAATTCTGCCTTTGCGAACGAATGAAACTCAGTCTGCAGCGCAAACTGCACAAAACTAAAAACTTTCCTTTTATTCGAACGCGCACACCATAAAAGTAATCGTCAGACATTTACATATGCGCTCAAATGTCTGCTGCCGCGCCGAGCTCTCTGTTTTTTCTTTCGACTTTAAATTCGGAGTTTCCTTTTATCAGGCGCAGCCGAAAACACGTCTTACGATTCCGATGGTTTATGGAGCGGAAAAATCAATTTGTACCTTTCTTGATGCACCTGGATGTGAAGAGAGGGATTAGAGACAAAGAGCTACAGAAAATGGAAAGACAATTGGACAACAAAATAGAATGGAGTATTATTAGCTCAACCATAGTCCGGAATGTGTCATGCATTTCAAATTACACAAACTTACAGTGATTTCCCATTTATGAAACTGATTAGCAATTTGGGTATATATTAGGTACCAAGCTAAGAAAAATAAAAAAGTCTTAAAGAAGTTCATCATGCATTTCTGAGAGAACTAGTGGTATCATCTATCAAGTATTGCTGCCTGTTATAGTAGATCTAATCCAAATTGAAAAAGCTAAAAAAGCGGGATCGTCAAAAAACTGAGAAAACTGTATAGAGAAGTGATACAAATATCGGAGTGAAATCATGAATTCCAAAAATCTTAGGATACCCCGATAACTCTGATAACAAAGATCTGGTATTGATGCATATAGGGTAATACGGGCTTAACTAGCTACACAGGTAGGTGATATGAACTATACCCGTCTTATTTCTGCAAAAACTTCCTAGGAGTAACGTAAATCCAGTCAGGTGGTCAAAAACTGAGGGGTCGGATTGAGTAAATTTTAAGCTGAATTTTGAGATATCAGACTATACACAAAAAAGTCAATCAATGGTTCTTATTAATTAGCATGATAGATTCGTTGCGCTTCTTTTGTTTTCCCAATCAAACATTTTTATTTATTCAAATATCTTATTTCTATCAGATCAGGTGGCTCAAAACACAATATTTTAAGCATGACCAATTCAGCTGTATCAACATTTCACAAAATAATGCTTAGAATTGATATAGAGATGTTCTGTCGTGCCAGGGATGGATTCAATTCTTTCATTCTTTGTATTTTTTCAGTATAACGTCCTGCAATTTATACTCTAAATTTATTATCTATTATTGCTCCGCCTTAAGCAGATTGCTATAAGTGAAACGCAAAATTAATGCAATATTTTGTAGTAGGTACGTAAAAGCCTTGAAGATGTTTCATCTTGATAAACACATTCCATATCCGTCGTATTTAAAACAATACACATACGTTAAATTTGAGTAATATCATACTCAACTACCTAGATGTCGCGTACAGATGGTCCGTCGTGCTGAAAAATATTATTATTATTATCGTCCATAAATGGGCATTATCTCGATCCTTTAGATATACTTTAAAACATTCAAGCAATCTTTAATCGGTGATATAGTCTAATAAAAATGTGATAGTCTGTCACTTCCGAGGCCCATTGTGAAATAATTAGTTTTTATGGAAATAACTAAGATATGCCAATATGGAACATTTTTGGAATCAGAATCAAACATATATAAATAAAGTTGATCATTGAAGACAATAGACGAAAAGTCATATTGAAATTCTGCTTATGCTACTTTGTAGAGGAGAAGAAGTGGAAATGTTAATGTGCAATTTATTTTAAAAACACCACAATTAAGGCTAGGATAAAATAATAATTACTTTGGAAAAATTCGTACTACTTCGTTAATCCCATTTCGGAAATCCTACTAGTGAGGTGTAGAATTATAAAGACTCTGTATATAGCCAATCATAATTGCATTTGTCAAGACTATCATCGAAACTTTGTGCTACATGAAATCCAGCACTTGTTAAAGAGAAGACACCAAGTGCCATTGCTCATAAAAAGTGTCAAACTGACAACTTATATACAATCTGTCTAAAAGTGTCGTGTTCGAGTACATAAATAAATTAGCATACTCTGACAACTGCATACTTGAACCAACGAAATCGTGGCATTAACATGTTTGTTTCTAAACCTCTTTTGCTTTACAAAATCCGAGAGCCTGATGACTTTCATTGGAAGTGCTTGTTTTAATATATGAGATTGCGATTACAACATAGAGCAATTATATGGTATCTATTAGTGTCGGTATTGTAGACTACGCGGATTGTGGAACTATGGCTTAATGTGCAACACATCTCGCAAAGCCCGGTGCCTTTGCCCAGGAAGTCTCAGCGACAGAATTCCATATTATTGGCTTAAACCGAACAAGAAAATACATTTCACATATTAGATAATTGATAGGGATCGTGGTCGATATTTTACTAACCATTCATCAGATATCCCCTTATTATATTAAAAAGATCTGAAGATTCTTATTTGATAATGACATTATTACAAAATTAGATGTTTTATTGAACTTTGAATTCCTTTGTCAGTCCGTAAACTAAATATGCATTTTATATCATACCTGTGACTCTTTCAACTTCGGATCCAAATCATATGCGCTACAAGCAGCACTTACTGTTAAAGAAGTTTTTTGCTGTGTTAACAATTTTTTCTCCAATACACCGTCACGGATTGACATTATCAAATCTAGCGTGAACTGTTTAGATACTACTTTTTGTTGTAACAAGCCGAAATCTAGTATTTCGAACTAACAGTGGCCGTTGGAACTAACTACATACACATTACGCCAATATTGATTACCGAGATGAGATTCAGTGGAGGCCAAATAAGTTATACTTGTACGATGGGCTTACTAGCATCCAATCTGCAGATAAGTACTAAGACTACAGCGATACAGCTTTCTGCGAATAACACCGATTGAAAAAAATAGTTAATGCACATTTTTACTTTTCAAGGGTAAAATGGCAGAATAGCTCAAGCTAAGCTTCGCCATCAACAAAAGACGTTTACTATTATTATTATTGTTTTTATAATTAATTTGTGTTCAGGCAGCAACGGTCGCGTAGTGGTCTACTAATCAGTCGCCGAGAGCTACGCGGGTTTGTACACCGTCCCAAGAGAATGCTTCTCTTGATTACGGATGTTATGATTGTCCGTCGGTCTCTGTCTGTCGAACACGGAGGTGCCATCCCGCTGATCTCTAAGGTGGGGTCAGAAGGGGCATGTTACTTGCACACGTGTTCCCTCGCTAGAGTCCATGTGGGGTCCCCCCTTTTCCCCTGTATCTCCTGATAGCCTCTAGGCACCCATGGGTGTTTAGCCCTTATGCGTTCATGGTAGTTCATGCATAAAAAAATCTAGTAAGAATAACTAGTTCTCTTTATATATATATACAATAATTTCGACATATACACAAAGCAGTACAATAGAAGCATACCAGTTTTTGTGGCACAGTAAAACTGGCCGCCATAGAAGTCAGTCTGTCACTTTTTTTTGTCGATAAATAGTTTTTGATTGAATATAGAAATTTCCCATTTGTATCATTTTGAAGAATGAACTCTCATTTAGATCAAGTTTCCATTTTGATTAGTCCGTGACATCTACTTTCACCAATCTTCCAAATCTAAATCCAATTAAACTACTTCGTGATACATCGAAAACAATTTTTTGGATTGGAGGAATTCTTTTTCTCTGGAATAACATTTTAGTACGGGTAATTCCTAAGAGAAACTTTCCATAATGGACTTCCCATGAAGGACAATCCATCGTGCGTTGTAGATTTTAAGAGTGATAAAAGATACAGAATCCCCTATTCTAATTACAATATCCCTTCAAAGAAAAAAGGAAAGCTCCGAAGAGGTTTTCTTTGAGCCAATGTCTAATCTCTTACATCTTCTTTTGAGCGGAAGCTTCTAAAGGCGAGCCGCAGCAATTTGGATGATTGAGGCTTAGGCCAGATCTCTCCAAAGATATGTAACGGAGAAATATTTGTTTGGCGTTGACAGAAAGTATTTATGGTCCTATACTTGCCTTTTTTTTTGGTCTTCATGAATGTTTCATGACAGGATGTATTGCTTATCGGATATTAAGTGATCCCGAACCCTGTTATAGACGTGGGGTGACGTTAATCATGAATGACGTACCTTTTTCCGCCCACATGCGAATGTTTCTGAAAGAGTTGAAAATAAATAAGAAGTGAAACATATACAGAAGGTTTCCGGATGATCAGAGACAGCGAGACTTTCTATCGTTTTAAGACTTTAGGCGCATTTCGATGCAGTTTCAAGTGGTGCGTTTGTGAGTAGAATTTATAATTATGTTCAATAACTTAATATTTGAGTGGATTTTCATAACTAAAGGGCGAGTATATATGGTTTTACTAACAGCAGTTGTCAGAGAAAGGCTTGACAGGTCGTCGTTCCGTGAACAAGTCTTCGCTGGACGATGCGATTAAGAGTAAACGGATTCCTCGGGCTTGTGATCACCTCCACATAACAAACCTTATTACCGTTTTACAAGAAATTCATTTTTCTATGGTCATGTGCAGGTGTCCATGAGATCCAGAAAGCAGTTTTTCTCTGCCAACCCTCGCTGTACATTTTTCTTAGAAACCGTACCGGACTCGAATCATTGAATTAACAGCCCAGTGCTCCTCAACGTGATGTTGTCATGCCTTTTCATACACTATTGCCTTTTTTCGGAAAAATAGTTTTTGTTTAGGTTTATTTTTATTTTATTATCGGTCGATTTGGAAACTCCTGTTCTAACTTCTATTTGGCTTTGTGAATGGGATTTCGTGCTGAAGAAACGTTTTAAGCTTTAACTAAACACGCTGCTTTCGTCTGTCCGACCAAAGACAGCCAACCACGGACTGCTGTCTCTCTTACTACGACCGCTAGCATAGCATGGAGCGAGATCTATCGACATAAGACAGTAAAGCGGCTATCGGTTGGAGCTGTATAAATCTCAGTTCCCGTTTGATCGCCTAACCACCACTGTCATCGTTAGATGCTGACGATTGTTGCGGCATTAAAAAAATAGCCAGTGACTAATTATTCTTTTATTATAATAAGCGATGGACCTTTAAGGTATCTTATTGTTTCTTGAGCCTTCACTGTCTTATTTACTCTCTTTGCTGTTTACAACTCTCTCCCTCTCTCGAAAGATCACATCTTTTGGCATTCTCTTGGCGAAACGTTTCGACGCAAAAAAAGAAAAGAGAAGTCTGGAACAATCAATCACTTTTAGTCCTTCATTTTGATTCAACAATGAAATCTTGTTCAGAAATATTAAAAAAATATGATGTATCGCTTTACGTAAACACTTTTCTTAAAATTTGATTTAGAATAGAATAATTTCAGGTCTAGGATGTCTTGAGAGGAGGACAGAAGGAGTATTAAGGTTAGTCACACATTATATTTTGCATGCAGTGTTACTTTTTGGGTACACCATGATTTTTGATGCTTTAGACTATATTTTGTATTTGATGATTTGCTTTTATCTGTACATAGGCATCAAAACAAAAAACAATGTCTAGGGACAATCATTGGGACCGAATTTCCCATGCAGTGGTATCAATTATCACAGTTACTGAAGAATTTTAAAATAATGTTGATATTAACAGTTTATACAGGAGCTAAGGATTACTAGGTATACCTTCAAAATTTGGAGACCCTCATTTATCTTCAACTTCGTCTCTAAAAAAATGTAATGTCCTATTTGGAAAACTAAAATTTGACCTAGTCCTTTTGTCAGTCCCTACGTAAAATGCAAGATACGTAATCTACGCATCCGATTTGTCCAAGATACAAGTGTTGGCAGAATGCAAGTATCTAAAAATGTTTCAAATTCGATAAGACATAACTTTGATACTCATTGCAAAATTGTTCACCTTCGTTACAGGCGAACCAAACTCGAAGCATCGCGGTAATTTTGCCATCACAGAATCTCATTTTGGGGTCAGGTTTCATGATACCTTTTTATTTTCTTATAATTTTCGTCAGAACAACAAGTCTTCGGCGAACTACACCACTGAACTTAAAAGTCCCTCTACATGTACAAAATCCCAATATAGCGTACATACGAAAAACAGTTGGTGATGGAAGTCGAAAGAAGATACATCGAACGGAAAATTTGACTGCGCCATCTTGTAGAGGAGAAAAGTGGCAAAATCCTATCTCAGGAAAAAATAAAAATGATTTGGCGAGAAATCTAATATACGAAACAAATGAGTATCTGATAATTTCAAGCCTACCTAAGAAATTCTATATTGAAATAACTAACAACCAGTGTAAAAATCCTTAAGAAAAAATAAAGTTGATGCTGGAGAAAAGGAGACGTAACGTCATATTGAAATTCCATCCAGTGCAATGTGCAATTTATTTTGAAGTCCGCTACAAATAAAGTAAAATAAAGAGTTCGAGAAAATTCTGTTTTTGCCTCTCTCAGGAAATACTTCTTCGAATTTCGAAACTTTCTAACCGGCATCTTGTTTGTTACCTTAATACGTAACTTTAGCGACTGCGTATCACTTACAGTTTTAGAGATCCCAATGGTAAGGGTCAGTTGAAACACCTGGTATGTGACATCAGATTCATGATTTATATATTATATCTAGTCTTCATCGAGACTGCAGATACTCCGGAATTTTTGAAAATCTTGGTATGTAGTACTGGGTGGGTTATCGTATAGTATCTGAAACTTTTTTGTCTTTGGCATGGTAGCAACTGTGGGTTCATGTTTTATAAAGGCGTCGATTTTTCAAGGAATTATTATTCCTTATTCTAGATCCACCACCTAGCAAACCAAAATAGCTTTAGCCTTGGTATAGTAGTACAACATCACTTCAAACAACGGAAATCTAACCCTTCATTATAAATATTCATTTTCTGGACTGCACAGAAACTCTCTCAATCTTTTGCTGGATTTTTATGTTGTTTACTGATAAGACATGACGCGCCATCCATCTTAAGATCGCATATCTAGCGCGACACTTAACCCAAAAAATATCTCATTCCCAAAATACAGTCACGCGAGGCCTTTCTCTTGTCAACAGGACGTCGTCCGGAAAGACGATCGATGAAACTGAGGGTGATTTTTCCCCAGCCCTCAGTTTTCAAGGGATCTACGGTTTTCTGTGAAAAATTATTGTTTGTTGTTGTTTGGGATCTGGAATGTGAAATGCATGGCATATTTCTGCTTCTCAACAAATAGGGTGATTGTAAGGGTCACATACTTTGTCACTTTTGGGATTTTACTTTCCTTATCGTTATGTGTTTTGGCAAGATCGAAACAACTAATTTTTGACTGGTGACAGAATTCATTCAGAATGACAATATTTTAAATTAAAAAAATTAATCTTGTTTAGATTTTGACAAAACTTCCTGTCCATACAGGATTCGCGCTTCCTCAATAATTCTTCAACTTCTTCCCATACACAAAGACAGTGATTTAAACATTTTTTTCAGGACGCGAGGACCTCATTTCAACTGCCTTTTGCAGCTTCTGTCTGAAATTTTTGTTTTACAATTATTCCCAATATCCACCCCCTTGACAGTTAATCAGTAAAATATTGAGTTTAATGTCAGTAGAAAGCACCGTCATGCTCTTCCTAATTCCGTATATAACACAGCTTGTTCGCTACAAGAATATTTTTCCTGTATCACTAGACGCGTAGGCGATTTTCCAATTAGGTCACCCGAACAGCTAAATAATTGCCGACTATTCTGATGCGGCCAAACTATTATATAGCGCAGGAAAACTTATCCAGCTACAACAAAAGCTTACTTCTAAATGTATTATTTTGAATACTGTCCCTCTTTTGCAAAATGTTCGTTATGTGTCAAATTAATCTAGATTGCAAAGTATGGCTGGGAAGGAGAATACAAGTTTCAAAATCGTTTCATTAGATCTTTTAGGATACCTACAGCTTCTGACGAATACATGTCCATGCATTTTGTCTAGCATGTCTGTCGGCCGGTCTGTTTGTTCGTCTACTTAATGGTGGTGTATCGATGTATTGCTGGCAAAACTATTAATGAAAATGACAAAAGTCTTTGAATTTACTATAACTTTATGTTTGCTTTTCGAATACCTAGTTATCTTTAGCTATAGTTAGAAGAAGCGTGAAAAAATCGGTCAAATTTCAAAGATGTTATTCCAGATAAATGATAATATTCAGATTATAGGATGGCCCATCGGCAGGTTTGCATTTGGGCTACGTAATATTGTTTTGCTAGATCTTGGGACGTGGGCGGACGGAGAATTTTGTCAATATGTTGCTTAAAGTCATTTTGATTCCAGCTGTCCACTGGAAATGTACTTGTCTGGGATCTCCGTTTTGTGTGATTGAAAGGCACGGCTATTTATACAGAATTTTCCCTGTCTAGTCTTTAAGTTTCCTGACTTGAGATTTTTAAATTGATTTAAAAAAATACTAGAGTAAAGTCGGCATATATGGAATACCAATTATTCGTATAGCGGTAACATCAAAACTGAAGTGTTTGGAGCTGCAATATTTCATTAATAAATAGTTCTAAGTACTATATCTCCAAAGAGTGGCAGGTGCTAAATTAAAAATTAAATCATATTCGATAATTTTACGAAAACATTTAAAAAAAAATGCATTTTTGTTGGAAAATAAAAAATGGAGGGTAATATGGAACGGGCATATCGGGTAATATGGAATAGACTTATTATACGCAAAAAACTTCACTAAAACCATTTAACTTCAGAACATCGGTATACTGGTATATATATAAGTATATCTAAGTATATCTAGGAATCGCAAAAATCGCAAACGAAAGCATCTTTTTCTGCACTGGTACAAGCTTCGTGAGCCCAATTATAGCAGATTACGCATTGCACCCATATTTCTTTACTTCGGCTCGAGGAAAAATTTTCCAGGCAAAAAATACATGGGACATCTTCACCGGTTGGCTTTTTATTGTAGCAACTTAATGGCAGATCTTCATCAGATGAGTCATCAACTACTGCTTCAGATTGTGAATCGGTAGAACTAGAGGAGACATATTTTTTTGTGACTTTACGCTTTTTGTTTTTTAATCCACTAGGTCCAGGTTCATCGAAAACGTTTCGGATAACTTTTTGTTTTGAGAGATTAATTGATTGCTCTAATTCCTCCTTATTGGGCGTCGACGTAATTATTTTAGTACGCCCACATTTCCTTCCCCGAGTTGCCGGCTTCTTTGTTAGTTCTGGCACTGGAACTATGTCACTAGGATAAACATTAGGCGAGTTATTTTGCTCGTTATGAGCACGTGTGTTATTGTTCGGCAAATTTTGATTTTCCTTTTGCATTTCGGCCGCAAACTCTTCTTCTGTAAAAATATTCCTTCTTAAAGGGTAGATCCCAGTGGCAATAAACCCTTTAACGGCTCTTTCCCCAGATTGCACTTTAAGATAGGCGCTACCAAATAACTGGCAAATATCAAAATGCGTTACTGCACGTTTTTCCGTCCTCATGAAGATTCTCACTTCTTCGTTATAAAACGTCTTTAATGCACCCATGACGGTCTTATCAAGGGGCTGAAGTTTATGCGTCGTATGTGGTGGTGGGCATAAAATAGTAACATGAGATATCAGCAGTATTGGTTTTGCTGCTGAAGGTTTGGCTTTTTCTAGGAAATGGTCAAACCATTTTGTGAATAAGTCTGTTTGAATCCACCCGGATGGGTGAAAAGCAAACAGCGATCCTGGAGGTGTCCCCTTTTTTAGCTGGTCACTGGCTTTCTTGCGTGGAAAGATGATCATCGGCGACACAAAATCACCTGCCGCACTCATACACATTACGATGGTTATAAGTGAACCTCTTTCTGCAGATGTGATAGCACCAACTTGTCCTTTGCCTCTAAGCGATACCACTTCTGGACATCTTGATTGCACAATGGACAACCCCGACTCATCTACGTTATATATTTGGTGAGATCCATAATTTCGCTCCGCCATAGTCTTCTCTAATAAGTCGAAAAACTCGGTAACATTTTCCTTATTAAAACCAACGGCTCTTGCTAGGGAAGTTCCAGTGGGCTTTCGTAAACTTAGTGTATTCTTATATCTGTGCATGAATGATGAAAACCAATCTTTTCCCGCAGATTCACGTAAAAGAGAGAATGGATGTGGTATATTGTTACGTTTAGCAAGTTGGAATGCTAAGGATCGAACATCCCTTCTTGTCAGACCAAAAAACTTCTGATCCATTATAAGTAAATATCGTATTAGTTCCTCTTCTAACTCTGCTGACAAAATTAGTCTTTTACCCAACTTCGTTTTACTAACAGTTGCTGGAGGCCCTTCAGTATTACAGAGGCGAAAAAGTGTTGAGCGTGGAACTTTATATGCTCTTGCTGCGCCAAATAACCCATATTTTGGTTTCTTACTGATCCAATGGCGTTTTCCATATCTTTCTCACTCCATTGTTTTCGCTTTTGCTTTAAGGGAGAAGCCATTATATCTGAAAATAAAAAAAACCTTACTTTATACTTAGCGGGTAATATGGGATAGCAATAGGGCGGATAATATGGAATATTCCATATTACACGCTACACAAAAGGTACACAAAACAAGTACTCTATTTGTTATCATGAAAAATATCAAAGCAACTCGTTAAAATTTCTACCATATTATGCCTAAACCAACTTACCTTGTGCTTAATCAACTTTATTTAAACAAAATGTAGTCACAAAACGATTTTAATTGACACCGTGCACAAACTTTAAACATTCTTTGAAGAAAGTAGTCCGATTGTTTGCATTGGTGGTATTTATTGCATGGCCACCGCGATTTCCAGGTTTGACATCCATCAATACTACTCCTGAGGAGTGAGGGAGAAAAGTTTAACTTAATGTTCCGGAATATCGCTGACTTAAAAGAAAGTATCAGTCACTAAAGTAAGCGAAGAAGAAAATCAACATATCTAGTGCTTCGTTTTCAACACTTTTTATGAGTTGAAATTTTTTTCAGTTTGGAAATCATACATCTTCTGTCGAATATCCCGCATATTCATCAAGGTATCGCTATACATAGCATGGATCTGAGCCGGTGTTCTGTGTGCTACAAACTAAAATCAATTCCTTCTTTTACTCCTGCACTATCAGCATGTTGCGTGCATATGTCTCGTCCAAGATCGGTGTTGAATGTGGTTGAAGAGAATGTTTTAGAGGCGTGGTGCGGACATGTTATATACACCGTGCTGTCGCTTTTATTACGCAGCCCTCCTAAATTCACGGCGTGCGACACGCAAATCGCTATTTTTCTCTGATAATCGCTAATGGAGCTTTCAGGGAGTGGTTACAACAGGCACACCTTTATAGATAAATTCCTTTTTTAGCCACGTCCAATACTGAGACAAACGTATTTTTGAGTTATCTTTTCGTAGGAAAAATAGGAATTACCTTTGCCACACTTTTGTAATTTTTCAAGCTTAAGTAACTGGTACGAGGGTTGATCTCCATGCTCCCCCCCCCCCAACTTATTTACAATAAGGCTTCATTTAACTTTCATTTAACTCATATTTTCATTTTCTACATATTCCCTACTAACATCAACACACTTGTTCAATCGATGCTTAAACGAGAGAAGTTAGACATTGCATATTTTATGTTGTATATTAGGGGACTAATCCTATCTCGCCGCACTGTTATTTGATTTCTCGATTAGTGTCGTCAGTCGAGTAGTAATTTACAACACAATGTGCCTCGCTGATGGTACACTGCCAAACGTACGCATGTAAGGACTTTTTTCTTTAACCGCTTTGGAGTTTGGCCGGGTTCTTCATCGACCCCTTGTTCAAGAATAAATATTTTCTGAGAATGTCTATTTCGATATCCATACCCATCAAGGAATCAAAAATCCGTGAAAGTACTAAGCTTTTCGTACGATCTAGTACAAAGATGAGAATAATCATTATAGCATTCTGTACATTCAAAACATACACTCTCAAATATGCATCTCAGAACACGAGCTGTTTATAAAAAAATGCGTCAATTAGGTTGGCTTTGCACTTCCTACATAACTCTCACATCAGTTCATAAAGGATTATGTTAAGCGTAAGTTGACCCCTTTGAGAAAAAAGTTATCTCCGTTAATGAATAACAAAAAAATGAAATGTATCAAGTTAGTCAAACAAGCTCATACAATTAAAATGTGCATATTTAGCATGCCTTCCTGTTCAATTTTGGGGCTCCTCAGGTTTTGGCTCCATGAGAAAATATGCTACCCTTTGCTATTCAAAGTTTTGGAGGCAGGTACGCTTTCACACAGTTATTTCTCAACGATGGATGACCCTCCACTCCTGAGGAAAATTTCAGCAGGCGCACATAATCGAAACTATGCGTGGATGTTGATGGACGGTCCACAATTTCACGTCCACATGCATTTGAAGGGCTGCAAAGCGTATGATCGACATGCAAGCGTCGAAAATATCTGTCCATCATTCTAGGGTATAAATGTACGGGAAAATCTATAATGAGCGAAATATGTCTAATAGGTGGTTAGATTTACTGAGAATTGAGATATACACTCCCCCCGCATCCCATTTTTTACCCCTAAATTTCTAAAATTTTAAGATTGAAGGATTCTTATTTTACTACTTTTTTGCTCCTAGCTCCGGCATCATTGGATCGCTTTTTAAAAACTATAAAGCCATTTGGATCCCGGCATATAAGTAACTTTGTGTGAAAATTTCATCAAAATCCGACCGGTGGTCAAGGATTAGCGGACAAACAGACAGACCGACGGAAATGAGTGACATATAGTATATTATTAAAAAAATACAGGGTGTTTCAGTTTATTGTTGCATAACTTTAAGATTCGATAGAACTTTTAAAATTAATGCATAAAGTCTATATAAATATGGGTCGAAAAATGCGTGGCTTCCGAAATACAGGGTGTTTAAATTTACTTTCTAAAATAGTTTTTTTTAAATATTTCGAACAATATTTGATGTATAACAGTGAAAATTTTTATACAAGGGTTTTTTGGTACGACAAAACGAACCATGGGAATAGTGTATTGTGGCCGCTAGAGGGCGCTCTCTACTGTACCTGTAGTGTATTGAAATGACCGAAAAATTTTTCTTAGTGCAATTTTTTGCTTTTTGGATAAAAAAACTGTTTCTTCGCAATTTTCAACATAAAAAAGCTCTCTTGTGAATTTTCGTGATAAATAGCCGTTTTTGAGATATTTCGATTTTTAAGGTTCGATGCATTTTTAATTATTTATGATAAAATAACGTTAAAAAGTCAGTATCTCGATAATTTTTAGAAGTAGGCTGCGCCTGCAAATATTTTGAAATTGAAAGCAGAATAAGGTTAAACGTCAATTAGTTGACGGTTAGTTTTGTTGTCTGTTGAAACCTTAAACGTTTTTTTTGCAATTGTGAATGCACGAAATTTAGTTTCTTTTACCTGTTTTCTTGTAAGCTTTATAAAAATGCCATTTTTATTCTCCAATCAAGAGTTAGCGAATATTCATTTTGTGTGTGGCTTTGTAAATGGAAACGCAGCAGAAGCAGCCAGAGAATACGCACGAAGATTTCCAAACAGACGACATCCAACTCGCTCAGTATTTGTAAGAGTGCATCGCCAAATAATTGCAAATGGTTTTGGAAATCTCCAAAGGGATCAAAACATAAATGTTCGTTCGTCAGCGCAGATTTACCCGTATGATTCTGCGTGAGTTTGATAGAGATCCGACCGCAAGTGTTAGGAGAGTTTCTGGTGCCTTGGGAATTTCAGCAAGCCATGTTCACCGTGTTCTTAGAAATGACCATAGACGTCCTTACCATTTGCAACCTGTGCAAGGACTACAGCCCGGAGACGGAGAACGAAGAATCACATTTTGTCAGTGGATTCTTGATAGAACTGATAATAATAGGGAGATTTTAAGTAACGTTTTATGGACCGATGAGTCATGCTTCACTAGACGTGGAGTGGTAAATTTCCATAATCAACATATTTGGTCGCATGAAAATCCGCATGCAGTTCGGGAAAGAAATTTTCAGCATGAACTTAGTGTGAACGTGTGGATTGGTATCTACCGTAATCGACTGTTTGGACCCTACCTTTTGCCTGCATGGTTAAATGCTGCGACCTTCTTGGAATTTTTGAAGGCTGAACATGCAAATATGTGGGATGATGTTATGTTAGATTTAAGAAGATTGGCCTGGTTCCAGCTTGATGGTTGTCCAGCTCATTATTCGAGAGAATAGTTAGAAACTGGCTGGACGAAAATTATCCAGAAAGATGAATCGGCTGTGGAGGACCAGTCGCCTGCCCTCCACGATCCCCTGACCTAAATCCATTAGATTTCTTTGTGTGGGGATTTCTAAAAGAAAAAGTGTACCAGACTCCCGTAACCACAAGAGATATGCTAATAGAGAGAGTCAGGAATGCATGTGATGAAATAAGGCCTTATTTAAATAATGCTATACCACGTTCGAACATTCGTAGATGTGAATTGTGTATTGAACAATTGTGTTTACATTTCGAACAACTACTTTAGATTTTGTATGTTTGTCCTAACTATCCAATAGCATGTTAGTTTTAAATAATTAATTTAATTTATTAAAATAATATTGGAAAATTAAACAAATTAATATTCTGTTTTTTTGTGTTTATTTGGAGTTAGGAATTATTGCTGAGTTTAAAAACACAATCTATACGATCATCTTAATTACTTGTAATGCCCAAATCGAAAATGTAAAAAAAAAATATTATTTTCCCATAAATAATTAAAAATGCATTGAACCTAAAAATCGAAATATCTCAAAAAAGGCTAACTATAACGAAAACTCACAGGAGAGCATTTTTATGTTGAAAAGTGCGAAGAATCAGTTTTTTTATTCAAAAAGCAAAAAATTGCACTAAGAAAAATTTTTCGGTCATTTTAATACACTACAGGTACAGTAGAGAGCGCCCTCTAGCGGCTACAGAAAACTATGCCCATGGTTCGTTTTGTCGTACCAAAAAACCCTTGTATAAAAATTTTCACTGTTATACATCAAATATTGTTCGAAATATTTAAAAAAAACTATTTTAGAAAGTAAATTTAAACACCCTGTATTTCGGAAGCCACGCATTTTTCGACCCATATTTATATAGACTTTATGCATTAATTTTAAAAGTTCTATGGAATCTTAAAGTTATGCAACAATAAACTGAAACACCCTGTATAATAGCGCCTTTCCGAAATTTTTTACGATTACAGATTCACGAGAACCCTTCGATATCGGTAGTTATTACAATAAAATCACATATCTATCACTAAATCACCAACAATATACTGAGATTAAAGCCTTTCGAAGCTCATGCCTCATGTACAGCTATGGGTATTTCAACGTAACCTACTTCCTAGAACTTGATCTCCTTACTCCAGGTATGTAAAGCATTGATGCGTTCTTGTCGTAGCTTAGATCCAGGGTTACCTAAATCTCATGAGATTTCCCTCGAAAGTGTAAACTTGGGGGACTCACGGGATACCAGGTGCTTCGAACACAGCTGAATTTACTGTACATTTATACCTTTAAAGCAGAACACACTTTAGAAACTTTTAGGAATAGCTGTATACTGAATGACTTTGAATTTGATTTGGATTTAGACGTGGTGTAGTGTAAGGATATCTCTATGTAGTATACGGTATAACTGATCGTAGGAGTAGGAGTTTTAGACCAAACGGAAACATAAAGAAAAATATACATTGAGAATACGTCACTAACGTGGCGTATCGACTGAGGAACTTCAAATGCGAAATTTTATCCACAAAATGAACACTTTTACTTTCATGTTCCACTTTCCTTATATCTAATAAATTGATTATCAAAGGTAACATCAAGCTCGATAGTTTGAGGTGTTGCTGTATCGTGAAGGTTTGAATCCTTTACTTGGACAGTCTTTTGTTATTGGTTATTATTGTTGTGCCTGACACTGTGTTGATAATTGAACGAGAAGGTATCACCTAGTGAATCTCATATAGAACCTGAAACCAGACCTCAGCTAAGGGACTCCTGCTAAGATCACACGTTTGTCGAAAGGTCATACCTTTTCTCCATATTACAATGGCTTCCCATCATGTGTGGCACGTCAACTTTAGTGTTTTACGGGGACCGGCTTTAGTTTTGACAATTATTTTTGCTACAAATTGGCAGGTACTTTTCTCTTACGGTAAATACTAATTACATTTGGGGGTGAGTTTGAAAGTAAAGTTGTAAATGGAATCATTTCTGATGAAAGATGTTTACTGCCGTTTATTGTGCGACCATCATCTCAATGCACCCGTTTGAGGTTTTTATTTCTTACAACGAATACGATACTCTGTGATAGTGGTTATGAAGGACATCTTTTACATCCAATTAATGGTAATCATTAGTCCACAAATTGCCTCCTTTACTAGCTTCTGCCGGTTCAGTAGACATACAAATATGAAAACTTCGAAACCCAGGAAAGTTGAGATTCTTAGTCGAACCTTTAAAATACTGTACATATATTCAAAGTCTGTATATTAATTTAGTGCACTTTCGGTTGCTTTTGAGTTCTTTAAAATTGTGCTATTTATGTATATCTCTTCAGGTTTATGGTATGTCAATGGTAAATTTCATTAGATTTCATTGAATCTTATAGCTGAATCTATAGCGTTTCTGGGATTCAAGGCGTTCAGACAACAAGAAAAGGAGAAACAATTTTGCTAAACCATATGGGTAGTTTTCTCTGTTGCTTGACTGAGTCAACCTATTAGTCTCATTAGCGAGGTGGTTTCTCTCTTTTCTTAAAATTAAACGGTTGCCACTGCTTGGTACCACCCAGCGTATCTACGAGTATAAGGCGGAGCCAGAATTTGTGCATGTTGTATGCACAAGTGTTTCCTCGCTAGAGTTCGTGTGGCGTCCCCCGTTACCCCTGTATCCCCCTATAGCCCCACGGTACCTCCAGGTGTTTAGACCGTCGTGATGGTTCAAGTATAAAAAAAAGACAGTATATTAGTAACGCAAATTTCAGTTTGCTAGTCTAGCCGCTCCCTACCTCCGAATGTGTGCAGCACGCCATTGGGTGCTTTGTAACTTGGTACTTTGTAGATGATTCATGCGCTCTCGTTTCTGTTCATTTCCTAAATTCAAAAATTTATACGAAGCTGTACAACGTTCCAGCGGCTTCATCGACTGCCATGTTCGATTTTCAATATTTGTTCCATCTATCGGTATGGAATTAAGGTAAATAAGTTTAAATCCTCATTAACGAATTGTAACAATTAATAGGTATTCTATAGTGACCTATGAGTTTTCTGTTTTCAGGTTTCATTAATGTTTCTCCGTTTTCTGATATCGCTTGCCCTGAAACAGGTTTTCATCGTTGTAAGCCGTTTTTTATTGATATTGTAAAGAGTTTTCTAGTTCATGCACTATGTTTGTAGCACATCTTAAAAATGAAAATAAATATTTTCGAAAGCCTGTCATGAACAAAGAATAAAGTGTCTTTCTGGCCCTCTGATATTCGATTGCGTTACGCAGGAATATCTAATGATAATAATAATAATAATTCTTTATTGCCCAACAGAAGCATCCATGTATAGGACAATATAAGTGAAAAAGAACAAAAGTGTTCATAAAACATACAAAAATAAAATATTTAAATGTAAATACTTGTAAATACAAAATAGAAAAAAAATATTTAGAAAAGGACGACTACCGTTTAGACTACCATTAAAGTATGCACATCAAAAGTTGTATATTAGATAGTAATATTCATTGAATTTAGTTGTTACCTCAACGATACTGTCATAATGAATATCTCAATTATCTGCTATTGCATTAAAGTTGGAATACATAAAGTATATGGGAGACCTGATCAAAACATTTGATCTTGGCGTATTCAAATAAAAAGCCGGACATCTACGTGAAGCGCGAGATGGCACATGAAAACTGAGTTTGGATAGCAAGGCCGGAGAGTCAATTTGATTATGGACGAGCTTATAAAGAAATCTTAAACTGTTATTAATTCTTAACTCTAGCGGCTGCATCTCGAATCTAAACAGCATAGTCATTTAATCACTGCCTCGCATCGGATAGATACCATCCAATTTGAATGTCAAGTACATCAAAAATATGGCGCTGCACGCCCTCATATTCCAGCTTTGACCGAACTAGCGCACAGTATAGCGCTTTCAGCGCAATTTCACTAGAGAAAGATTTGCAGTTTCTTATCAAGAACCCGAGTGTCTTCATAGCGGACGAAACTATGTTATTAATATGACAGGTGAATTCTAAGTTGTTGTCAAAAAAAATACCTTAATCGTTCACCTCGGAGCATCTCACTAAGCTCTCGTGCTCCAGTTTGTAGTCAAAAGTTATCGGACGTATTTAACGGGTATATGAACAAATTTAACATTTTGTGACATTCAAAAATAACTCATTATTCTTGCTCCAATCTGAGAGACGATCGAGATTATTTTGCAAAATTGAGCAGTCAGCATCAACATTTATTCGTAGATAGATCTTTAGATCATCAGCAAAGAGCAAGCTAGGACAAGTGAGACAGTCAATCAGATCGCTGATAAAATAAAGGAACAGGATAGGCCCAAGATTTGCCCCTTGAGGCAACCCAGATGGTATATTATAAATAAAAGAATTAAAACCATTATAAGAGACGTATTGAGTCATTCCACTTAAGTAGGAAGTGAAAAGTTTCTGCAAACGAAAGCCAAAGCCGAAATATGGCAGCTTGCCAATAATCTTATTGTGATTAATCTTATCGAAGGCCTTTGAGAAGTCAGTATAGACATCCATCTGTCCTTTATCATCCAAAACACCTGCTATTTCCTGAGTAGGTTCCATTAAGTTTGAGACGGTTGAATACATGCTGTGATTCCAATATCAGATGCTTAGTTAGAGGGTAAATGCAGTCGTATATTGATATCTCAAAAACCTTTGCAAAATTGTCCAATATGGAAAAAGCTCGGTAGTTTTCAATGTTACATGGCTCACCAGATTTTAGTATAGGGCATACTTTTGCCGATTTCCATTTCGTAGGAAATGTTGCTGTGATAAGGGCACAACTAAATATTTTCTTCAGCGGCTTTACAAATACGTGGGCTGCATCTCTTATTACGAAGCTTGGTATCATATCTTCCCAGCGGTCAACTTATTTGGTAGTTTGAGCAGGGATTTTCAAATAATTTCATCCGTAAAGTTGAGGATATCAACGCAATCATGTTGGCTATCCAGATAATGTTGCTGGCTTGAATTGTTATGGACATAAACACTGTGAAAATAATCAGAAAATGCATTTATAACCGTATGTGGGGTATCAAAACTTTTATCCCGGAGAGTCATCCGACCAGGTATTCTAGATGAACCCTTCTTAGGTTGAATAAATGACCAAAAGTCCTTTGGATTTGGGATCAAATCATTTTCGACATTCAGCAAATATTGATTGTAAGCATCTTTTATTTGTTTTTTGACAAGTCCTCGGACCCTCGAAAATTGCTCATAGACTTCCCTTGATTTAAGCCACTTGTATTGATTATGTGGTTTGCATTTCAATTTGATATTTCGAATTATTTCCGAGCTATACCATTTTGGATAATAGTGCTTACGGTTAATATACTTAGGGACATACAAATCAAATATGTGATACAGCTTATCACAGAATAAATTACACATTTGATCAACATCCCCCACACTATCGAGAAAAGACCAGTCAACATAAGTGAAAGCATTGTAAAGGCCTATGAAATTAGCTCTCTTAAAGTTGTAAGCTGTGCTTGTAATATTTATGACAAAATTAGAGGCACTTCTAAGACTAATTTCAATTTCTATAGCTAATGAAGGATGATGTAAGTCTTCCTTAATTAATGGTAGATTCTCACGAACAGTTTCACAAGGCATATTCGCTATAACCAAATCCAACATTCTACCACTGGAGTTCGATATACTATTAGTTTGAGAAAGACCCGAATATTCTAAAAAGCTATGAAGAGCCATGGAGTATCTATCCCTGTCAGTATCATTAGTAAAATTTGCAACGTTAAAATATTAAAATATTGGACTGGTTCAATGTAGTTTGGAAAAATAGTTCTAGAAACATATCAAAGACTGCGACCGTGATTTGGGGAGGTATTCACAGTGAGCTAAGTCCTATAGTACATTTGACTCCAAGTATATCAATTAAACAAATAGCGTTACGAATATGTTCAAGATTAATATTTTCAACATTTGAAATCATTGCATGCTAATAGCACAGCACCACCACACGCGTAATTTGTTCTTGTTAAGTTACGGTCACACCGCACAACATGGTAACCAGGAGGAAATAGCTCCGAACTTCGCACATCACTACACAACCAGGTTTCAGCGAGACCAACAAAACCATAATCGGATGACAAGATTGAAGAGTAAAAGTCATTGATTTTTGTGTTCAGGGGTACTTTTGTTGGGCTTTTCTAGTTTCCCGCTATAATTTTAGGGACACCTTGAACATACTTAATTTTTAATCCTGTCTCAGCTTTGGCAGAGCGCTCTTCGATTTCCTGTTCCAGCTTCTCAGAATACTGTATCTGTCTAGGGGTACGATCGAAAGGGAAGCTGATCCCAGATAGAGTACTGTGCCTTTTCAAATTACCAACAGCTTTGATACAAGCACGCACGTCATTTCCATGATTAAAAGTGATTTTGATAGGTCTTGGTCTACCTGAGTTGCTGGAACCAAGCCTTATGGGTTTGATATTATTTGTGTCAGCTTCGCTGTCTAGAACACGCAAGATATTTAGAACCTGACCAGAGTCATGAGCAATTCTTTGGTTGGTAGATTGCACTGTAGTCCAAATATGAAACATACACAAAAACGTTACTATTCAGACCCAGTCTAGTTTTCCCTTGAACCGAGTATCTGTGACAAAGCTGCTGCTCACATAAAGTTGTCCTTAATTAAACTCTGTACCGCTCAAGAACAGCACAACACAACACCGCGCAAGCCGTTTTTACTAGCACCTCTCGCGTTTTCTTATTGTCTCTCAGCTCCGCAGCCGGTTGCTGCGCCACTTTCACTTCTAATCTCTCTCTTTGCCAGCAACCGCCAGTTTGCTCCCTAATGCTATCATCTAGTCTCTCCAGAGGCGCCGACCTCACCATGTTTCTGGGATTACCAACACTTGTTTGCCCAGAAGTGCAATAGCCATCGTAATAACTTACATTTTACACTGTCAGTTTTTTAAAATCAGAGAAAAGTCGTGATAGTAGCTTTTTGGAATAATGGTGGATGTCCATGGTGTGTAACTGGTACATTCACCTTAAGTTAATATGACTAGTTCGGAGATTTTCTTCAGTATCGTCAGCACTGACTGATCTTCAACACATCTCAACAAAAGTATAGTCAGCAGATTAATGGAGAAATGTATTAATAGATAAATTCTTAAGTACATGTCTTCACATGCAAACTTTGTCTGATGACTTCAGTTCGATATGTAAGAGAGAGAAGCGCGAGATGTGGTGCTACACCCACATGTTAGAAAGATAAGCCGGCTGAAGAATGAAGGTCATCAACACATTGCCTAGCAACGGTGACGCAGAAGGTCGAGCAATCTGCCGCTTCACACCAGATAATGTTCTCACAGGCTTCTACAATATGCTAGGTTACTGTCAAACCCAAGAAGGAGGTTTGTTCGCATGGCACCAAATACTATAAGGAGGATAGAATAGACCAGCGCTTAGATTCTAGATTCTTCAAAAAATTGTTAAGTTGAATGAGCACGATGCGCCTGCGCTTTGATTATGGGAAGATGCGAGCGAAGCTGCGGTCCAGGCCAGAAACGTTTCAGAGCTGCAAATATATAGCTATGTCAAAGTATCTTCTGTGTACTATTTATCTGCTTATATGCTATTAACCCTGATTTACTGAAAAAAGCGACTACGTTTTTTTACCTGCATCAGCTGGTTTTCAGTTTCATAAACCCAAGCCCGACTTTGTGCTATGATTGGAACATCGAAGTTGAGAAATTCACCAGTTTCTTGGAAAAGGTGTAAACCATTGTCAAAAAAGGTGATCATAATTTGGAATACCATATTCCAAATTACCTGCACCCTAAGTAAATTAACGATTTTGTAGTCTTTTATTTTGATAAATATTTTGATGGGGTTCCTGGTTTTTGTTTGTTTGTTTGTTTCTATCATTAAAATTTAATATTTTCCCAATAATTTTTTATATTGGTCAATCGCAATCTCTGCTGGGAAGAACATCGAGATGTCTGTTCAGAACCAGGACATTACTTTTCATTAATTTCTTCACTCTAAAGAACGCCCATCTAAGATGCTTTGAATACTGTCAAGACTTCTAAAGTCCTGAACTTCCATCTAAGCTATACAAATATGATTCGATTGAGACAAGGGCCATCTGATCGATGCCACTTCTTTAACAGATATTTATAGTCTCTGCTTGCTCGTTTCATTGGTTATGATGACACCGCATCATCGGGCTGACAGTGAGATATAGCCGTGCTGAAATATGTGTCATGTGGGGTCAATTGAGGATGCATATATATCCGAGTTATAATTTGCCGGATCAAAATAGAATTGTGAGTTTTAAATTCAAATTGTTCTAAGCCAGAAATCAAATGTCTGCTATTTTTATTAATAATCACGAGCACAAATATTCTATATCTGCTAAAACTGAGGTTTGATGACTGACTCTGCCCTTTTATCAATCGATTTCATCACGACTGACATTGTTCTCCTGACAATAAATAATTATGAATTCAAGTGATAACAGACATCGCGCAAATAATATATGATATACCAGTCCAGACATACAACGGCCAGAAAACAACAGTGAAAAATGGTAACAACAATAAGAAAGAATACTTGAGCTGAAATAAGTTAGCATTTTATATTCTCTATTGCTATATACGCAACCGAAACATGGGTTTTTAAGAAAATCAGTGAAGTTAAATTTGAGGCTATCGAAATGAGGATTCATAGAAGAAGTCTCCGCGTCCCTTATACCTAACAAAAAACCAACTCGCGATTTCTAGAAGAGCTCAACATAAAAAATAAGCTGTTAAAAAAGTTAATGATCCTAATAAGAAGATTCTTGCATGAAGCTGTTCAATGATTTAGGAGGACGGCACCACTGTATCATGTTGCATATTTCTTACGGTTTTCCATGCACAGTCGCAAGGCACATACC
This sequence comes from Acanthoscelides obtectus, assembly GCA_963669975.1. Taxonomy (NCBI): domain Eukaryota; kingdom Metazoa; phylum Arthropoda; class Insecta; order Coleoptera; family Chrysomelidae; genus Acanthoscelides; species Acanthoscelides obtectus. The sequence goes on from CAVLJG010000008.1 coordinate 64,467,250, forward strand.
ACCACCTACCACCATCCCCACACGACGGAGCCTCTAATTCGAATCCCTAATTAATTTTACAGCAGCAGTCTCTACCCATGCGAACCGGCGCCACTCTGATCTAGTGAGGCTCTAATGAAATCTTCCAAATGCTCATTACACTATGCGCGAGTGTCTGTATAAGACGCGATATGTGCTCGCAATATACATACAGAGTGATTCATAACTACATGGTGACCCAAATATGTCATGCGCAGAGCACCTCGTATCTTTTACGGTTTCCGAGTGCTCAATGGTGAGGATCGAATTGAAAACACTCGGTATCGCATATGTATCGCGTATGATATCCTCTTGAATATGAATCCTGTACTTCCCCCCCCAGCACTTTTTTCACCGATAATTTTTCTAGATTCGCCCCTGCAACGGTTATCTCTTTCAAGTACAATTACACTTCTGACAACATATTTTACGTGTCATCCAGGTGACACTTTGTTTATTTTTGCTTTCAGTTTCACACTCCTATATAGCGTGTTACTAGAATCATATGAACGGCCTGTAACATGCTGAGATTTCACGAAGCCAACGTTGCAATTTTAGGACGACAGTATCTGTAGTTTCTTAGAGCGGAAAATCCTGAACCAGACTGTCTTCAATTTTGCTGACTTTTCACAATCTCAGCATGTTTCAGGGCCCACCGGACTATTGTAGTAACTGTATAGTAATGTTAAAACGAATTAAAAAAATAAACGGAGTGACATCTGGAAGACAGATAAAATATATACTCAGGAGTGCCAATTATACTTGTACTTGTACCCATGAAGACAAGAGATAGGAGGTTAAACTCAAGGAGTGGGGGGTGAAGCAAAACATGTCGACGATGAAACGGGATACTACGCTGCGCAGGATATGAATTTCAGGGGCTGCGAATAAACTAGCTCACTCGTATAAATACACTGTCAGCTTCTGCGCATGTGGCATGTCTCTCTGACTGTAAGCAACTACAATTCTGGCAGTTGCAAGCAGAAATATCAGTTTATATTGATAAACCCCGAAATGATAAACCTGCAAAGCATGGCAAGACATGAGTGAAATGCACATAAAGAATGCGGCAGGTTTACGCCCATTAGATTTTCGAGAGGCAGGCCATTCTTGGCGACAGGATTGACGTAATACGATTGCATGTATGTTTAACCTCCTATCTGTAGTCTTCGTGCTTGTACCATAAAGAGGAACTGTGAACATATAATATGTGGTTTGATTCGGCAAGACAAACATGGGGTTTTTCTCTCATGCTGTTCTACTGTTTCTTTTATCCCAAGGGCAAGGTTTTACTCTACTTTTCACCCCATAAGTTTGACAAGGGAGGGCTGTGCCGCGTGCGGTATCAAAACAAACATCCACCTCGGCTTGGCAACATCCATAGCGTAGCACTGGTTGGGTGTTATAAGAGCTTAATTTATCTTCTGGTGTTTCATTTGTATGCAAAAGACGTCGGTTATTTTGGTGAAATAAGGAAGTCATACATTATTTCCGGGGCTTCGCCGTGCTGCCCGCTCAGCGCCGCTCGACTCCAGGCTAGGGGATGAGAAGGGGACGCCGGGGCCGTCAAGGGAGAATAAGTAGACGCGAAAAGTATAATGCCCGACGTCTTGCTATACGCTACTTGCTACTTAGATGTGTCGACTTATACGGGGGTGGATCAGATATAGCAGGGGGGCCCATAAGGGGATTTTTGGGATTTACTCGAGCTCTGCAGATTAACATAAGGAACCTTGGATCCTGTTGAATGCCCGCATCATGTAAAATCCCTTTATATAGGGGACGTCTAAGGAAGCAGCAGAATAGTGGAAAAATGATAACGATCGTTATAAATACTCGAGCGCGTCAGAAAACATAATTTACATACCGTAAATTAAATGCTGAAAAGTGTGTTGTTTCATCAATCTGACGATATGAGTGTGATGTGAGGTCATAGGAGAGACGAAAACTTGCAAAAAAAAACGTCACCTTGACATACTCGAATGCGGTCAATTTTTCAACTACAGCAAAGATTCAAGAGTCACCATACAAGATTCTCTTCATATTTTGGTACCAAATTTTGTGAGAAAATGCGTTACTGAATTTAGTTCCCAATTTGTTTACAAATTACAACCATGTCTGCCACGTAAAGAAATGAACCATAACTGTCAAATTCGAACTGCCATTGATGAATAAAGGATCTCTAGTGGAGGATCCACTGGCTTATAGGCCTAATTGTTTATAATCTCATTCTGATTTTATCCAATGCAGCTTATTTGGCGTTTTTGTTTTTATAGGCCTTGCTTTTTACAGCATATAAACAATCATATTTCTCATACTCGTTTAGTAGTATGCCACACTGCTCTTTTGACCATGATATCTTGTGAGTTTTTTAATCTACAAGCAGAACAGCATACAAGATAAGCAGGAGAGCTGAGAACAGGTTCTAAAAAACTCAGCACTCAATTTGTTCATACAAAATTATATACTAAATTATGTCTGATACTATCCTTAGTTTTGTACAAAATTTAGCACAAAATTTCCTTTCGTGACAGATGGCTATAACACACATAATCGGCCGAAATATGAAAAATTCTTCATTACAGTTTAGTGCATGCAGCTGCAGTGAGCTTGTATACCTCACTCCGCGGCTCTGTACCCCTTAATAAATTCCATTTTAGTCATAATTTTAAAAAGAATTAAGATAATGCTAATCATAAGTTACACTACTTTCTCTGGAATGAGATTGAACATACCTTCTCCTTAGAACAATCGACTTACGAAAAAATTATGTCGACAAATAAGGTAGTACAACACGAATTCTGTCAACGAAGTTATTTTAAATATATGTTAATTGTGCCTTTAATGAGAAAGTTCAACCATGAAATTGCTACTTCACAGGCTACACCTGAACCGGCTTAACGGATTTTGACGTATGAGTTCTCTAGATTTACATGGACGGTGGGAGTGACACTTCGAATACTAAGATTTTATAAAATCAAAATGGAGGATTTTGATTTAAAATCTCAACTCTTAAATTCATATTCTACAAGCTACAACTTTAACGGCTTGATGGATGTTGACATAAGCGGTGTCTCTGGATTTTTCTAGAAAGAACAATTAGACCTGCATTATTTTCAATTAGTGCCGTCGGACTGATTTTACTTTTCAAAAATGTACTTGTTTCATTAAATATTTATTTTGAAGGTAAACGTTATTTCGCCGTAGTCTCACAGACTTGCGATTGATGATCCATACTATTATGTTATATTTTGTATAACTTTATTGATCAACAGGTTCTGCAGCATTCGATAAATAACGACCTTTATAAGCGCATTTTCTTACAGCTTGGGACATAGAGCCGTCATGTTTTAGTCATTTTACAAAGACTCTAATGAATTATACATCAAAATGTATTATACCCAATGATAGAAGTTTTCCTTGCGCTGGGTGCAATGTTGAAATATTTCTGTCTTGAGGGCAATTATGCCAGGAAAGTATGTCTAATAAATGAGTATAATTATTAGAATTTGAAGCGTATACATATACTAACGCCCCTATATCCCCAACCTCCAATTTTTAACTCCTACAAATTTTGAAACGTCAAAAAACGGAGTTTGAGCGGTTTGAGTGGCTTATGAGATTTCCTATTTATTTTATAAATACTGTGTGGTGATCAGTTGATTAGTACGTAACGTGAATGTGGTGACCGTTGTTTCTATCGTGGCCATGGCAACACTTGCCCTTCCATTATGTCTAGTAACAGTATTTTATGTCAAACAGCTTGCCAGAATGAGGGGTAATGCTTTTGTGAAACTGGGTAGTTTATTTATTTCTTGGATTTGGTCGAGCATACCGCGTCAAAGCTTCGTTAACTTTTACTTGTCGCATTAGTTGGGAAAGATTTGTGGTAAATCCTGTGAATAAATTAGCAATACAAACCAAACAGATCTTCAGTCAGGCAAGCTACGACTCAAAACAGTCATCATAGGAATGACGACCATGTAAGCAATGCCGCCTCAGTTATGACTTTTACTTATACCAGCCATTACAGTCTGAGTCAGGTGAAGCTAATAAATAAAGTGCTTGATTTGTTTTTCAAATAATAGGAATGAAACCAAAATCATAATGATAGTTATCTTCTAACTTTTGTCTTCTCATTGAAAATAAAAAGGACTGAACGGAAGTTCCACTACATATAGCTAGATTATTAATCTAGCTAAACATTCGCTCTAACGTTTTTAGACGAACGAAGACTATAGGATCTTATCTTACTATGAATTTCAAAAGTAGTCGGATATGATTTATGGCAAAATTCTACTTTTTTGCAACTTGTGTCACTGACTAATATACTTTTTGCGTCACCCTCGTAAGCTGATCCATAACTGCATTATACGGTCAGGTTCCGTTTCTTGCGGTGTAATATTGTACGAAAAGAATAAGGCAGTGTGTGTTTCAGTTGTGTGAGAAATCGCTTGTCAGAATCTTTATGAAATCCTGGATGGAAGCGAAGAAAGAATATTAGATGGTACGGAGATATTTCTGCCGTTGTAGAGAAAAGTGATTTGTATTATATGATGTAAAAACACATACTATAGTATTTAATAATCTATCTCCAATTTTATTTGCTTAAATGGAACTGAAATCCGATAAAAACTAAAGATATCCAATTTTCGTAAAAGCTTTAGCCATTACATTTATCCGTTTATCATTATTTTTTTTCTATTCTGTAATGATGGGCAAGTTGTTGTCGTTTGGGGATTTTGAAAAACTGGTTCTACCCGACTATATACGAAGAAAGTTTTCTAAAATAAATTTTAATCAAAAAAACACACATAAGTCCCCTTTGTCCACAATATCGGTTCGAAATCAGTGAACACCTCCAGTTAGGATGCATTCGATCTAGTGATTATGGACTGCCGAATTCTTTCGAATATACCAGGGTCATAGTGTATCTAAAACAATGATGCGGTTAATTTGGATAAATAAAAATTGATGACTGTTAGATCAGAGGTCACGCAGAAGGTTATAAACAAACACAAATGTCAATTGTGGTTTAGGTGTTCACGTCTATAGCCATGAAAATGTGGTTACCTTTCCATCAAGTTCGCCTTTTTTCACTGAAGATAGCCGATCTAATAATGTATCTTACCGTTCAAAAAGTTATCTGGCTCTTTGGCTACTCCCACAACTACTTTATAAAAGAAAGTTGAATGAGTGACTTTGAAGATAGGTTTGGCAGGCAACCATATACAGGGTGGCCCATCCATGTGTGGACGGAATATTACTCATAAACAAATACATTTTGGAAAAATCTATCTATGGCATGTTATATATGACATTTGAGGGCACATTTATAAAATATTGGCCATTATACAGGGGTCCTAATTTCGATCTACATATCAAAGTTGTGATTTTTCAAGTGAAATGCCAAATTTTATTGCATATTTGGATAAACCAGTTCAAAAGAAGATCATTGATACAACATACTTTGGGGTTTTGGTAATTAGCTACTGAGATATGTGTTTTGTCTAGAAAAACCCACCACTTCGGCAACCCCTCAGTCCGCCATTTTAAAATTTGGAGTGCTAAATTTTGTATAAAAAGAAAACTTACACGCCTCAGCTTTTATCTTATATGTTACTCTTTCGAATTTTAATTTTTGCTCATACAGGGTGGCAGATTGTAGTTTTTCTCAAAAGTTTGAAATGCATCACCCTGTATATTAGTGCATGTTTGGATTAAAATTTTTATGAGCTTTTTTTTGATACTAGACACAAGAGTTCTTACGGTAATTTTTGCGGTTATTTTATGGAACAGCTTAATTCCCTAAAATATCGCATCATCCTTGGAAACAAATAAATTGTTGATTAGTTCCAAAATGTCAAAATTAGCTTTGGGGCATTATCATAAAAACGTGTTTGAAAATAAATTGTTCTAAAGAAGAAATGGTGAATATGGTGTTCGTTTTGGGCGAAGCATTTATAAGCAACGGTACCCTATTATGCGACATCCAAGGCCGGAAACATTTTCCATACTACGAGAACGTTTTAAATCAAGTGGAGCAGTGGAATATAGTAAAAAATGTATAAACAACCCAAGTGTCACCAATGAAGCGAATCAGTCGAAGGTTCTATTACAGTTGCAGGAAAATCCCCATTTAAGTGCACGGAAAATTGGAGCAGAAACTGATATATGCAGAACTTCTGTTCAAAGGATTATTCACAAGCATATGTACCGTCGATATCACCTATGCTTGCATCAATACCTTTGTCCTCAGGATTTTGCAGCTCGAATGGAGTTTAGTAGAATAATACTAAATAAAGTAAGTGAAGGCACTACTTTCCTGGATAAGGTTCTTTTCAGCGGTGAGGCAACTTTTAACAGTATATGTTTGTGTTGTGAACAGGCGTAATATGCACTATTATGCGACGGAAAACCCTCACTGGGTTAGGCAAATAGATTTCCAAAATAAATGGAGCTTGAATGTATGGGGAGGAATTATTGGCAGTCAAGTTATCAGGCCTTTCTTTTTCGACATCAGATTAATAGGTACAGAATACTTGAATTTTTTGATCGAGCATTTGCCTTTGCTTTTGGAGGATGTCAACATGCAAGCTCGGATGCATATGTACTTCCAACAGGACGGCGCACCTGCGCATTATCATAATCGTGTGCGTAACTATTTGGACTCCTGGAGTAACAATCGTTGGATCGGTCGTGATAGGCCTATATCTTGGCCTCCTAGATCACCAGATATGACACCGATGGACTTCTTTCTATGGGGCTACGTTAAGCAAGAGGTTTATAGATATCTACCATCTACCCCGGAAAATATGAAGGAAAGGATTAAGGATGCTTTTCTGAACATAAGGGAACACATGCTGAGGGATGTGCAACGGTCATTTATCCAAAGGCTATGGCTGTATATTCAACACGGTGGACATATTTTCGAGCAGTTTTTGTAGATTAGGTCTTGCGTAGTGATAGTTGTTTGTTTCTGTTGTTGCATTTGAAATTTTTGAGAAAAAGTACAATTCGCGCTTTTGACCACGCTGTATGAGCAAAAATGAAAATTCGGAAAAGTAACAAATAAGATAAAAGCTCAGGTGTGTGCATTTTTTTTATACAAAATTCAGCACTGCCGAAGTGGACGGTTTTTCTGGACAAAACATCTTACATCTCAGTAGCTTATTACCGAAAACCCATAGTCTGTCATATCAATCTTCTTCTTTTGAATTGGTTTATCCAGATATGCAATAAAATTTGAGGCATTCTGTTTAAAAAATCACAACTTTGATATGTAGGTCAAAATTGGGATACCCTGTATAATTGCCAATATTTTAGAAATGTGCCCTCAAATGTCATGTATAACATGCCATAAATAGTTTTTCAAATATGTATTTGTTTATGGATGGGCCACCCTTATATTCTTATATAGTACGGAATACAACCACAGAGTGGTGCTGATGTTGGATTTTCCCGTCGCTATTTTTAACAGTCCAATGTACAATGCGTTGATGTATTCGTAATTTTGAATTGAGAGTTGAATTTTGTGCGGCGCTGGCGTTTTTATCAGTTTTGTACCGGTGATACTGATGTCTATTAGCAGCATTAGCATTAAGCTGAATTTAAACTTACAAACTTAATCTTTATAATAGAGGCTTCTCGAAAGCGAAGATTTAAAAAGTGCGTGGTGCCTGGTTGTACTGATATAATCAGTAAAAGGCATACATTCCCGCTAATTATGTTTCTCAGCCACAACAAGGAGTTTTTAAAAAATATTTATTTTGTAGACATGAACGTGTTACAAGTTGGAATGATAATGAATTAAAATATAAAAAGAAAAATAGTTTTAATAAAGGTTTCTGCTGTCGTTGCGACTGGCGGTGTCGTCTTGCTGACGCCTCGGGTTCTTGACCTATAACGCCTCCCTCGCTAAGCTGAAAGTCCGTCCTCGGACTTTTGAAGTTTTAGGTTTTCCAAGTCGGCAATGGAAATTTTCGGCTTGAAGAAAAGCGTCTGGAGTCTTCTTCTTTTTCTTAAGACGAAGTAAATGCTCGCTGTGACGATGATGAGCATTAGGGTTGCCATGGACCAAGTTGTTGTAGACGTCACTGTAGGGCTTAGATGTAAGGGCTGTATGGCCGATAGCTGTGGTACATCTTTGAGTGGCTGCAACTCGTTGATCTGTAAGTTAAACTTTGGGCGGATCTTTATAGGGATGATATCAGGAACTTCGATTTGCTCTGAAGTAGTGCTGTAAATCTGTCCATTAATTTCGATTGGGCATGAAGAATAAACAATTGCTGCTTGACTAATATTTCGGTGAGTCTGGGAACATCTTTCAACGATTTGGATTGGCTCATTTGTACTGACGATCAGGTTTTTCTTTGTTTGGTGGATGACAGGCTGGGAAAGCTTGGCAGTGGTACAATTTTCTAAGCTGGGAAGCTGACATCTTGTGGTGGAAGCGGGTTGACATACGATTTTTGGTCCTACATCGGTGCATGTAGAATACCAGCGATTATCTCCATAGAAAGTTGCAGGAGGCAGTAGTACAATGTTTTCTTCATTATGTATGGGATAAATATGGTAAAGTCGGAAAGAGTGATCATTAAGGATCGGGATTTTGAAAAGGATGAGTAACTGAGTATTTGTGGTAATTAATGAACAACGTGAATTTTCGATAAGTTCAAAGGGATGTGAATTATCTGATAAAAGAGAATTTGATTTATATAAAGATTTTAGCTTTTCTTCTAAGTCAGTGATTTCGGAAAGTGAAAATAATTCTATGTTCGGTTGTTCTAGTGCAGATAGGTTTATACTTCTAATAAGCTTTAAAATGAATTGATTCAAACGATCAATTTTACGAATTTCGCTTTGAAGAGTAATAAACTGTTGGAATTCATCTCTAAGAAAATTAATATCTTGTGTGATTCTCACTGTATTATTATTTATGGTTTCAATCAGAATATTATATCTTTTTATTGTTTCTGATGCATAACTTGTCGAATTATTAAGCACATTGATTATACGATTTTGTTTATTTTCGATACTGAAGATGTGCCTTTCCAAAAATATACGATCGTTTTCGTCAAGGTTGCCAGTCACTGATTTAATAAAAGTTCCCAAAAAGTTAGCAATTCCTCGCCTTTGACGGGGTCGGATTATTTTATGAAAATTGTCAAGTGTCTCGGAATAGAGATGGTTATATTGTTCAAATATTCGGTAGTTGGAAGTAGTGAGAGTCTTGTTAAGGAATAGGAAGTTAGTTAGAGTCATTTTAAGCGTTGCGTCGATAGCAGTTAGGTTAACAGTAATAATATGTCGGTGATAGTGATTTAACTCTTGAGCATGGCCTATCAGTTCACGATAGTATCCATTATTCGGGATCAGGTGCACTTGAAGGGCCAGGTTGTGGTTCGTCAGGATGACGATCCTGTAACAAGGGTATTTTCCTTAGACGTTTGATTTTTCTAGGATGGGTATTGGTGGGTCTATTTTTGGAAGTAACGGCCTGAATTTTGGTATTGCTACTAGAAGTAGTTTCGGCTGATACGTAAGGTGCAGATAATTTATTTCGGGGATTTTTCTGAATATATATGGTTTGGCCAGGTGCTGGAGCAGGAGTGATCTCGGGTAGTCTTTCATTGCGTTTATTTAAAATTGCTGTTTCTTTATCGTGGAGTTTTCGATAAAGAGAGTCAATGAAAGGTCGAAGTTTGTCTTTATGTCGTTGGTTATATTTTTCGTAGATAGGTAAGTCATTGTCAAAAAGTATTTCTTCTGCATATGGGCCATATAAGATAGAAAAAGGTGAATAACCTGTGGCGGAATGGATGGACTGATTGTAAATTAAAACACAATGTGTAACGAGATCAGTAAAATATTCTTTGGGGCGTTCGTCGTGCATAACACGGAGCTTTTCTGTAAAAGTAGAGTGAAATCTTTCGATAGGACTATTGGAATTCGGGTTGTTCACTGTCGTAAAGTGTAGCTCGATTTTGTGAAGATTTAAAAATTCTTTGAAGAGGTTATTTGAAAATTCGGTACCTTCGTCGCAGACTATTTTTCGAGGATAATTATGGTGGGAGAAATAGTGACGTAATTTGCTAAGGATTGTGGTATTCATTTTGTCAGGTATACTGTACACTTGGGCATACTTGGAAAAAGAGTCGATGATTGTGAGGAAAGTTTCTCGATTACAGGAAAATGTGTCAATATGAAGGATGTCGAAAGGCTTTTGTCCTAGAAGTGGACCTTTTAGGGGTAATTTATATGGGTGTCTCTCGTATTTATTACGAAGACAAATATCGCAGTGGTTAATATGCTCTGAAATTGTAGAACGCATATTAGGCCAGTAATAGTGTAATTTTAAATGACTAAGTGTTTCGAGAATACCATTGTGATTTTCCTTATGGTAATTTTGGAGATGTCGTAATTGGTCTTCGGGTCTCTCTACATCCTGAACTCGTTTGGTGCAGAAGAATATTTGGATGTTTTGGTTATAAGTATTACGGACGAAGTCGGAAATATATTTTTGGATATCGGGATTGTCAGTCAGAATGTAGTATCGTTGATTGGGGGCTATAGTTTGATGGAGAGCAGTCTTGATGTCGGTTTTCCAGTCTTTTTCGGAAAGAGTGATGAGATATTCGTGTTTGGACTTGAACTTCAGACGGTATTTGGTGTTAAAATCGGTGCCTAGATTTATTATGATCTGATTTGAAAAATGATTAATAGGTTCTTCTGAGAATGGGACGAGAGCAACGGGATTTTCATGAGAAGAATGTTGGGTTGATTGACCAGTTTCTTTTTCGAAAGATTGGTTAACGAAGTCATCTACATCAAAGTCGTCATCATCATCTGGAGGGTTGGCACACAGAGACTCGGATTCGTGCATATTTATTTCGATGCGACTTAAAGCATCGGCGACGACGTTTTCCTTTCCTTTCTTGTATTTAATTTCGAAATTGTACTCCTCAAGTTTGAGTTTCCATCGGACAAGACGAGAATTGGGTTCCTTAATTTTGTATAACCAGACTAAGGGGTTGTGATCTGTTTCCACAGTAAATTTTACACCATATACATAAGGGCGGAATACTTTGCAGGAATCGAGTATGGCAAGAAGTTCTTTTTCGATTGTAGAATAATTTTTCTCTGCTGAATTTAGGGTGCGAGAATAATAGGCTATCGGATTTCCTTTCTGTGTAAGGACAGAACCGATCGCTATGTTTGAAGCGTCTGTAGTGAGGGTAAATGGTAGGGAAAAATCAGGGTATTGGAGAATAGGGGAGTTACTGAGAGCGGATTTACATTTCTCGAAAGATTCAATACAGGGTTATCCAAATTAAGTGTCCACCATTGGTAACTTTGTTATTAGTAAAAATACAAAGTTGTTTAAATTAGCAAACTAGTAGCATTTTTAACGCTGGTAAAAATGAGAAATAAAAAAAAACAATTGAGAGTCGTTATTTTGTTTTTTTTCAGTAAAATAACATTTTTTTAAATGGAAACCCCTGTATATTATATTTTTTTCTATTAAAGCATCAAATTTTAAACAAAAAAGTTCATAATGACTTTTCCGCTAAAGTCAAAATAACGATAAATATTTTTAATTATTTGCAGTATTATAATATTAAGACGGCTATGAAAACAACATGGCGTTCGCGATTTGACAGCATTAAGATAAGCGACAAATTGTTAAACTGGACATACTCGCAACTAGAAGGCTTTGGAAAACAATGATAAAATCAAATAATGTCAAACATTAGTGTAAATACTTGTTTATAAGCTTTATTGTGTCATTAATTTAAAGAAAAATGTTCTCCCATGAAGAAAAGTGTGATATGTTAGAATGCTATTTAGTGTGCAGAAAATCCTCCTTGAGAGCAAGAGAATACTACAGTGAATTATATCCCGCTCGCATTCAACCGTATGAACGATATTTTCTGAGACTTTATCGAAAATTTAGGGGCAACGAAAATGTTTTTGCTAAAACAAGGGCAAAAAAAGAATTCATAATAAGCGAGGCCACGGAAATTGCAGTTATTGGATATTTTGAAGCTTATCGTGAGAATTCAATAGCAGATATTCTCAAGGACTCTAATTTCAGTTATGGTACTGTTCAAAGGATTTTAAAAAAATACAAATTTATTCCGTATAAGTACCGACCAGTTCAAACGCTTTTGGCAGGGGATCCAGAGAGAAGACTTGTTTTTTGCCATTGGTATCTTAGCTTCTGTCGCCAAAATGTAAATAACTTTCGTTACCTTTTATGGACAGATGAATCAAATTTTTCAAATTCTGGAATGTTTAATAGAAAAAACCACCATTATTGGTCAAGAGAAAATCTTTTGTTAGTACATCCAAGAGGCCCACAAGTCCGTTTCAGTTTCAACGTTTGGTGCGGTATAATTGGTTCAAAAATTGTTGGCCCGTTCTTTTATGAGGGAACCCTAACTGGTGAAAGATATGTGGAATTTATGTCAGAAATTCTGACTAATTTCTTAGACGAATTGGATCTTATAAGTAGACATCATCTGTATTTTCAGCAAGATGGCGCACCTGCCCACAACTCCAGAGGTACTTATCATTTTCTAAGTACTACTTTTAATGATCAGTGGATAGGAACAAATGGCCCAATACAGTGGCCTCCCAGATCACCAGATCTAAACCCACTTGATTACTTCTTGTGGGGTTACTTAAAGAACCAAATTTACAAGCGAAGGTACGATAACCTTGACGCGTTAAAGACTGCAGTTAGGGAAAAGATAACCCAGATAGATGGTAGGACCATACTTAAGACAGTTCGAGCAGTTGAAAAACGTGCCCAAAAATGTATTGAAGAACAAGGTGGTGTTTTCGAGCATCTTCTTTAAAAAAAATTGTTATTGTATTTTGTAAGATTATAAGTTGATGTTGAAAATAAAGTTTGTCGATACAATTTAATTGTTTCAGATTGGAGGCCATAACTTCAACAATTTGTAACCTAGGAGAAAAGTTATTGTAAGCTTTTTTGTTTAAAATTTGATGCTTTAACAGAAAAAAATATAATATACAGGGGTTTCCATTTAAAAAAATGTTATTTTACTGAAAAAAATCAAAATAACGACTCTCAATTGTTTTTTTTTATTTCTCATTTTTACCAGCGTTAAAAATGCTACTAGTTTGCTAATTCAAGCAACTTTGTATTTTCACTAATAACAAAGTTACTAATGGTGGACACTTAATTTGGATAACCCTGTATATCTGGGATCTTCGATATCGATTTTAGTACCTTTTCTAGTGCAGCGTGTCATGGGGTATGTGATTTTGGAAAAGTTCGGAATGAAACGTCGGTAGTATCCTACCAGACCAAGAAAGCTTTTGATTTCTTTCACCGTCTTGGGTATAGGAAAGTTTTCAATGGCTGAAATTTTTGAAGTATTTGGTTTTATGCCTTCAGGTGTTATGACGTGGCCTAGAAACGCTACTGACTTACTCAAGAATTCGGATTTATCGGGCTGAATCTTGAGGTTAACTTCTCGGAATTTTTGGAAAATCTGTTTAATATGAATTAAATGTTCCTGGAGGGATTTGGAAAATATGATGACGTCGTCCATATAGACAAAACAAGATTTGTATAAGAATTCTCTTAGGATTTCATCCATCATTCTCTCGAAAGTGGCTGGTGCATTTCGTAATCCGAAAGGCATTCTAAGGTACTCGAAATGACCGTTAGGAACTGTGAAAGCTGTCTTTTCTATAGAATCTGGGTGGACTTCGATTTGGTGGAAACCCTGTGCCAAATCAAGGGTGGTAAAGTATGAACAGCGTCCTAGGTTGTCAAGAATTTCGTCAATGCGGGGAAGAGGGTATTTATCTTCGATTGTGTTTTCGTTAAGACGTCTATAGTCGATGACCATACGGAATTTTCTTTTACCACTTGCGTCAAGTTTTTTCGCAACTATCCATACAGGGGCTGAGTAGGGACTTATAGAAGGGCGGATGACATTGTTCTGTAGTAATTTATTGATTTGGTCGGAAATTTCAGGTAGCATTGATTTTGGGTGTCGATAAGAGCGGGTGAAGATTGGTGTTTCATCTTTAGTTCGAATAACATGTTTTACAGAAGTAGTAACGGTTAAAGGAGAATTTTCTGTATGAAAAATATCTTTAAATCGATGACAAAGATGGAGGATCTTTTCTTTCTCTTCTGCATTCAAATGGTCTGTCCGTAACAAATTAAGATCAAAATAATTGTCGCCAGACGATGGGGGAGTGATTTCTTCGAAATCTGAAATGGATGTGGCGGAGATTGGTTGTGAGAAGTTGATTTCAACATTGTTGGGACGTGGAATTTCTATGAATCCGTCTTCAGCTACATGAATTGATGCTGGAACTATTACTTGATTTTCATGTATAATATCAGAAATGACAACTTCGCCATTATTAATGGAGACCGGAATACGTAGTCGTTTATTACTACGGTAAATTATCTTAAATGGAATAGAGATCTGTAATTTTGGAATAGAAAATACATGTGTTTCGTAATCAATATTGGCTCCTAGTTGATCGAGTTCACCTGTACCTAAAAGTACATCGAAATCGTCATGCCAGTCGGCAATTCTAATTGTAAGGGCTTGCTGTATACCAATTTCTTCGAACAAAGGGTAGTAAAGATTGCGTGTATATGTTTTTGGGGTTTTCATCGATATGAGGGTAAAAGGTTCATAGAATTCATATTTCGAGTCGAAATTTTGAGCAGCTCTGGGAGTAATTACTGTATCAGAGCCACCGGAGTCGATGAGAACTTTTAATTTGGAATGTGGAAGGTAGAAGTAAGGAAGTTTCGTTGCTTTGGAAAAATTATTCAACTGAATGATTCTATGTTGGGTGCGGGTTCCATTGAGGCTGGTTCTAGAAAATTTTCCTCAGGAGAATCAAAGTTTTCGTAGCAATCTGTCTCAGGTATACAGTCTGCTTCGTTATAAGGTAAACTAGGCGGGGACTCGGGTTCACATTCAACATTATGATGGAACGTGCGGTAAGAGGACATAGACATTGGGGTAGGTTTGGAATTTGAAGATCTCTGGGAATGAATACCAGACATGGGAGTTGGTTTATATTGGTTTCGTTGGTCTTGTGAATTATTAGGCCTAGACGATGGACCAAAGACTTGACGATTTGTCGGAAAAGATTGTCTCTGTTGGATGGGCTTATTTATATCGCCAAAAGGTCTAGGGTGCATAGAATTTTGGTTGAAAGATTGATTAGACGAATTGGGCTGATTAAAATTACGATGGTATTGGTTATTGGGATTATTGGGTTTGTTTGAAGTATTGAAGTTGTTTGGATTGGGACGAGGTTGAGGTTTTTGGTAATCGCGGGGGTGATTCGTGGATTTCAAGTAAGACATGTATTGTTGTTGCTGTCTGTGATTGTCAAGAGAGATACACTTTTGGAGAGCATCATCTAAAGTATTCAATTCGAAATGAGAAAGATGGTCACAATAAGGGTTGTTGATGCCTGTGCAGAAAGTTCTTAGAGCTTGTTTCCGGAAAAATGAAGCCTTGAACTCTACTGCCTGGGCATTACTTTCACTTAATAAAACATGTTGTAAAAGGTCATTCAGTGCCAAGGTTATACGATGATGATAATCTTGGTAAGTCTCTGAGCGTTTCTGAACAGTTGTAGTTAATTGAGTTAACAAAATTTCTTCATTACGGTGGTCACCGTATTTTTGTAATAAAAGTGGTTTAATATCTGGCCACGAATTTTTATTATGAATGTTCAGAAAATCTCGAGCTTCACCTTTTACTTTGGATAAAATATGTGCATTAATAATATACAATTGTACTGCATCAGCTCCTTGTTGGTTGAAAAATGTGATTAAATTATCTACAGAGCTTATAAATGTAGAAAGATTATCTCCAACTTTAAATTCAGGAAGAGTATTACACAAGTTATTAACATCAGAGTTAGATATAACCATTTTTGTAGATTGTTCGAAAGTATTAGATGGGTTATCAACAATATCGTCTTCTGACCTCTTTGAATGTTTACTGTAGGGTTGAAATCTAGATTTGTTTTGCGACTTGTGTGAAAAACTAACTATAGCTTGAAATGAATCTTGAGGGTACTCAGAACTCATATGAAAAGGAAATGGACTTACAGGATGAGAAGAATCGCACTGATTTTCATCGCCAGTATGGTCCTCCAATTTCTCGGTGTTTCTTCGTGACCCCAGGTAGAAATCTGCCAAATCGTTAAGACGAACCGATGATCCTTCTTGGGTGGATGCCGTGCAGATATCCTGTTTATTTATATCCTATTTATTTTGTAGACATGAACGTGTTACAAGTTGGAATGATAATGAATTAAAATATAAAAAGAAAAATAGTTTTAATAAAGGTTTCTGCTGTCGTTGCGACTGGCGGTGTCGTCTTGCTGACGCCTCGGGTTCTTGACCTATAACGCGCTTTTTTTAACAAATAGATCGAGCAATTGCAAAATACAGTTTTGGACAATAAAAGTCACAAACAAACGTATAAAAGCCGTTTGGTGTATGACTTACATTTCTCAGAACCAAGAGAGGTCTGAAAAGAACAGCTTTTCCTAGATTATATCTTCCTGAACTTCAATCTTCAAAAAAGTAGTAACTTTGTTTACATATATACACATGCACTTGTAATCAGTGAATAATCAGGACTAAATGAACATTTTGGTGCCCTAAAGACTTTAGCTAGCATCAGAAACATAATCAAATTCAATTCTTTTTTAGGTATGGTTTCTGAAAATGTTCAGAGTAGTTCCGAAAGAAATTGCTAATTGTAAATTTAATTGCTCATTTGTCCTCAAGAAGATTGTAATTTCATATTTTACATAGGTACCACCACGTGCAGAAAACACATAGATATTGCATATGTCCTGAACTATCGATGATCTTACAAAGCGATAACAAGGGACTGTCACACTGATGAGAGATCGTTGGCAATGCATGTCGCATAACAGATTAAGTGCTGTTCCAGTTTTTTTATGCACACGATGGTACATCGGTAACCGATTATTTTTATGTATTGTATTAAAAAATACACATTTTAGAAATAAAATCAGATTGATCCTTATTTTATTTATAATACTTTGTATATAATTTGAATATTTAATTCAAATTTAGCTCCACAATGTAAGAGGGAAGTCCAGATATGGCGCTAGGTATCCTATAGTTCGGAGTATATCCTAGGGATGGCGCTACAAACTTAGTGACAAACCTTAGCATTACAGATTCCCCTACAAAGTAGGTGTTATGTGGGCTACTCCTCGGTATGGAGGTTACAAAAGCATAGCAAAAGCCTGAGATCTATCAAAATAAGACAGCGCCAAGCGCCATCTACCACTGGAATCGACCACTGCGAACAGTGGGTTGGGACTATTTAGACTATTAGACTACTTAGACCTTGGTCAGCGAATTGGAGGCCAAGTCACCACGTGACCGCTAGATGGCAACAAGTCTAGCTGTGTAGTGGATGTGGTCTACCTGTCATTGCTTTTTTTCGAGATACAGGGTGCTATACTAACAAAACCGAAAAAATATATATGAACTGAATTAAGGCTTTGACTGAATGCCTTGTACATATAGTAGTATCATTATAACCAATTCGTACAAAAAATGTTTGTGGCTCAGTGTGCAATCAACGTGATTTTGGTTAATGTTATTTCCAAAGGTCCGGTTTGCTTTCTGTCTGCAAAAGTGATTGATTTTTAGAAAATCATTAAGAAATAAGAATACAAAAAAATACTGTATACTTGAAGGTCGTTTTAAATGAGCTACGTTGAATATGTGCCTAGCGCCATTACACAAATAATCGTAGCTCGCAGTCCACAAACAGTTATAAACGACAAATATCACGCAGTTTTAGACCATAATCAAAAGTTTTAACTAGTTTTTATCCAAGTTGTGGTGTATACTGACAAATATAGCCGTTAATATAGAGGCTGCGGCATAGCGGCAGTTGCCGTAGAGCGTCGGGAATATCCGTAGGCGGTATACACAAATGCATATTCATGCACCAATTTTCGTCGTTTAGACTTGCAGACCACGTAGTTTCCGTTTTCAAAATAAGAGATTTCCAGGGATGGAGCAAGCAACGAAGGACATACACTCGTAGAAACTCATCGGCCTCAATATATTTGATCAATCTGCGCGCATAAATCTATTTTGAAAGGTCTCTGATCCATGCCTAGTAATGAGAAAGAAGTTCTGGTGTAGTAGATCTAATACCGGTTAAAACCGAAAATACCCAAATCCGTGAAAAAACGTGAAATCTCATAGATGAGAGATTCAATAGAGCATAAGAACTGCGCGACGATGACTGAAGTAATCTCTTGGAACAAAGCAAATGCATTCCCATTATTGCTTATTCGAGCGTACCACTATTTTTAAACGAATTCCAATTTTTTTTTGTAGTTTTGGACAAAGCTTCTTTTTCGTAGTTCTGAACAAACAAGGTTTTTATGAGCGTTTCTCTCAATGTTTTCGAGATATAAGCGATTTAATATTTTAAGGAGCACCAAATTTGCATTATACAATTAACAATATGAATAAAATGAAAGTTCAATGTTTCTGAATATTCTTCAAATATCCTTAAACAATTTAGGGTGTGCAGTTATTGTAAACGTTTGTTTTTTAACTGTTAATGACTGTTTACTCTGCGTCATTGAGAGAGATGCAGCTGGTGGTCGCCCCTGTATACAGTGTGTCAGAGATTCGTTTTTATATACAGGGATATCGGCTCCTGTTATACCTACAGCAAAGGGTAACTGGGGGAAATTTTAGAGGAAACTCAGTGCTTTCGATAGCCTGCTTCAGATTCATATTCAATCAATTGGTTTTGAAAATATCAGCGAAAAACAGAAAATGGAATTTGTTTTTTTACCACTAAATCCAAAACGGTTAATGTAACAGCTGTCCAAATATGACATTATTGGGACATTTTTTTAAGAAAAATAAGGAAACATGTATGACATGTCTCAATCGTCTTTTGTTTTCCAGCAACCCGCCTCAACGTTCATTTTGCGTATAGCCGCCACATTGGATTTTTAGATTTTTAAAAGAGTGCAAGATTTCCAGTCTAGTGATGTTTCGGCTATCACCGAAATATCATCACACGTGATGGTATGTATTAGTTTTTTTCGAAGGAGGTCATGATTTATTTGTCAGAAACTAGCATTACACTGTACAACTATATTTTTAAAAAAGCTCAAATGGATCATTCCAAATAAGATATATCATTTGTGTTCCATAATCCACTTTCAACGAACAACAGCAACATATACCCAACATACACTAAATCATTTTTTATTTGATATCAATTCAAACCTTTAAATTGCTTTTTATGCTTAGGATATTATTTTAGCAAAGTGCAATTTCGGCATGTTTGTCGCATGTGCTACCGACACCTGTAACTATGATGGTGTGATAAATATGAACGATAATAATCTATTAAATACTACATGCATAAAAGGTATCTGCCATATTCTGTATCACGCCATAGCTCTGTAGAACATGTTATAATACAGAATTTTTAGTGCTCTGCTTTTGCTGTTTTGTCACGATCCTCCTAATTCCGATTTTGCGCAGTAGCGAGACAATCCTCCATTATCCGTTATCGAAATAAGAAAGCTCCGTTAGTTACTGAAAATAGGCATGACTTATTTTGTGAGATTATATTTTCTTTATTCAGCGTTGTTGCCAGAATTTGTAAAGATGCATAAGCTTAATTAAAATAATTTCAAGTTATAAAAATATATTGGTTAAAATGTAGTAAAAATATGAGTTTCAGATCACAGATGAAAATAAATGCAAGAAATAGGTAGAATTGTCAGGATTTTTGTTATACATTCAATGTGGCAAAGTAACTTTTTATTGTAATTCTGCTGGCCTTGATACCTTTCTATGAAAAAGATTAACAAGGTTTTGACATTTTGGGGTTAGCACCACGTCAAAAACGTAAAAAAGTAAGCAATCTATCAGAGTGTCAGTACTCAGTACTGTCACATTACCACTTTAGTGGTCATATAATTTTTTTTATCGACGTTTGTTATCTGCAGTGGCTAACAAAAATAACGCAACGGAAGCCTTAACGGGGAGTTGTTTTTGTAGCACTAAGAAGTCTCTAATAAGTCCATGTCCATTTGTTTTTAATATCACTGTCAACTTAAATTATCCGTGTATTTTTCGGACTGTAACAAACATAAAAATGAGACATTGGCAAGCAACACAAAAAACTTTTACCTCAAGTATCAAAATTTATCCAAAAGAATAGATGTCATTTTTGCAAGCTGTGTTCTCTAATTTGACTATTCTGTATGCTATATCAACCATATTATTTTTGGTGAATATTTGTACCTTATATTATTAATAAATAATTGATAACATATCAATCACATTCTAATAACATATGCTTTGTTGCAAAATTCATCAATAAACGTAGTTTTCTGACTGTAACCTGATATTCTGTTTACAAAATGGTTTTATAATCGTTCCAATATAATCGAAGTGAAGGTTAATACAAATGGTAAAGATCTAGTTGCACAGCATTGGGTTTCAATTTTTTCAGAATCTTGCAGTTTGTACCATTTGGGTATACCTCAAAAAATAATTGTCTCCATACCGTCTTCATGATTTAAGGATCACAAACACAACTTGATAAAAATGATTTTTTTATCTCGGGATTAAGTGTATTTTTTAGCCAGTCCACTCCTGGGACAGGGCATACTCCTAAACACGAGATATTACCACGCTAGTGCGGTAAAAGGTGTACCAGAGGTTTAAAATTAGATTAAGCTACAAGCGCCCGCAGCATTTCTAGCGGCATCATCGTCCTATAATAGTCCAAGAGTTAAAAAAGGCATGCAAATGTTAGGTTAAATGCACTCAAAAAAGTATAGCTGCATCATCTATGACATAAAAGAATGTCAAGCTCGTTGGCGCTTTCCAGGCAACGCTGTTATCAGTTCATATATTGTTATATATGGTACATGTCAGCCCTTTCTAGAAAAAAGTTAATTACAGACATGTTTGCTACACACCGAAAAACACGCGAATAATTCAACCTATGAGAAATATCAATAACAAATAGACGCGGTTTTAATCTATGACGTATGTAGCGTTATGGCTAGTGCCCTGACACCGTATTTCAAAAGGGTAGAGCGTGAAATAATTATACAGCGCGTTCTTGAATTAACTTAAAAGTTTTCATTTTCTGTAGATAAACGGAAGCAATGACGATATAAAAAATGTGAATCTAGCACAGCAAGGCAATATAATTCTGTACAAATGGATACGGGAATTAAAAAAGTTATGAGACGAATAAAAAAGCAGATTATAGATTATAGAGACACTGTGGTTCTTCGTAATGGAAAGCAATACGGTCTAATTCACAACTGTAGTCACACCACAGAGTGACTCAACACGGGCTAATAAACCATAATTTCAGTGAAGAAATCAATGAAATCGGGTAAAAAATAAAAAAGTTATGACATTACGAATTTGACCAAAAGTTTGCTTGTTGCTTTTCTTTTGATCCTGAGTGTATAATTACCGGAGAGAAACGTACAAACATATTAACGCCAGAAAACTAAAAAAACACCTTTATTGATCCCCTGCAACCTCTTATCCCCATCTTCGACGCCCACAAAAATATTTGTAAAAATGAGGAAGAGTGTAAAATGTCAGAAAAACAAAGTTTGAGCGATTTTAATTTTTATTTGTTTTATTTTATAGCTCCTGCGTCATGGGATCATTTCTTAAAAATTACAAGTCACTTCCATTATATAGTGGTAACTTTCCTAGTCATAGGGAGGTCAATGATTATCGGACAGCCCGACAGACAGGTCGACGGAAAAGAGTGACGTGTTTTTTTGTGAAGTCCATATCACGGAACGTTCAAAAACATGTCTTATTTTCGAACATTTTGGCGGTTACAATACTTTCTCGCCAACTCGCGTAATTCAAAATTTCTTCTTCATGGAAAGCTATTGTTACTCCTTAGCCTATATGCGATCGCTGCAGGCAATATATGGAGAGCAGATTCAGATTGCTAAAAGCTTACAAGTAGATGTTGCTTCTTACCTACTTAGACACAACTTGTTAAGTGTTCTGAGTTTAAAACTGCATCTGAACAGCAAGCTACGTGCATGCCTAATGCTAGAAAAGTTTAAATGTGTCTTCTTTTGGAAAATTACGTCCTTCATCTCTGATCCGGAAAGATTAGAGTAGATTTCATTAGGCTATCAATAAATTATTTAACATGCATCCAGTAGAAAAGGCCATTTCAAGGCAGCTACCTCACTTGTCGCTGTCGAATAACGTTGCTCAATTTCGTTTAGAGTTGTTATTGCCGCACAACGCTGTTATTACTGTCAAGTCACATCACTAGTTTGACCATCTCTTCCGTCATCGGCCATTGTAAGTTCAGTTTGGTTATACGTACACATAGTGAAACATGTATTCAAAAATGTTTGAAATATAGAGAACTTTGTCAATTAACATGCAAAAAACAAGATTGACGTAGTAATATTATTACCTCGCATAGGAAAACGAGCATTCTGATTTTGGCGTAATAAGCGAGTTCCGAAAACCACAGCCAAATTCTACCCGGCATCTAGGGGTTACTCGCCCCTTACGTCCAACTTGATGTAGGACTTTCTATCAAGCACAACAGAGGTTCCATCAAATAACGCGACGTCTCAGCAACTCAATCATTTGAAGCTAACAATGCAATCATACGAGGTCTGTAAATTAAACTTGAGACTGGCAACGTAGCGTTCGATGTGGCGACATTGGAGGCGCCGAGCTTGGAGGGGAGATAGGCGAACATTTGATCCGCCTTGAGTACAAGTTTGAACCTGCTCGAGTCATTTGATTTTCCATAGCGATTTTTTTTGTGAAACAGTTGTGTCTATTGTGTTCGAAAAATGAGCGACAATTTCAAACAACGGTGTGCTATCGGGTTTTGTTTCAGTCTTGAGCACAGTGCAACGTAAACTCTTCTATACAGACTAACGGAGATAGTGTCTTGTCAAAAGCACACATTTTTGGGTGGTTTAAGGTATTTTCAGAAGCGAGAGGGTCGATTGAAGATGAGCCACGAAGCGGTAGGCATTCATCTTCAAGAACCGATTAAAATATCAACAGAATTTGACTGACACCACCATTCATCAGATCAAGAACAAATGGGTGTTGCATCACCATAATGCTCTTTGTCAGACAGCAATGTTGGTTTTGGGCAAGTCAAAACATCCCAGTGGCCACTCATCCGCCTTATTCGCCTAACTTGAGTCCTTGTTATTTTTTTCTCTCTCTGAAGCTGAAAAATCACCTTAAGGGAACTCATTTTAAGACCGGCACTGCTATGAGGAGTAGAAGAACCGATTCCAGCGCTGTGTCGCTTCAGAAAGCGTTATTTTGAGGACGACAATATTAAATTGTAATTACATTTGAAAAAAATACGTATCAACAATTAATTTACAGGGCTCGTAATTTATCTTTATCTGGATATAACGTAAGTATTCGCTAATTTCCAGTATATCTTCCAGGATAACTATCATACACTATGTTACAACGAGCATTACACAGCTGAGGCTTCATAGAGAGAGTAAATGACAGGACTCGCTTAAGGCTACAATTATAGGACGCCTTTATAGGCTCCTTGATAGCTTTCTACTGTTCCGTGTCAGCGTTCTATTCTGAGGTTATGTTTCAAATAACTATTTGCATCAAGTTGTTCATGCTTTTGATTTATATAATCAGCCTGAAATTTCCTATAATTCAAAAATAAAATATAGCCTCACAATAGGAGAGCACTGACGCTGACATGGAAGATAAACCTCTCTGCAGGGGGTTAAGCAGTAAGGCGAAAATAGGTTCTACAGTGGTTCGAGAACCAAAAAACGTCGCCAAATGTTCAAACAACGCTGTTACGTGTTTGACTCCAGCTTTTGTTCACATTAGTTCCATTATATGGCTATGGATTAGAAGTTATAGTTTAGTCAATCTCTGTCGCATCAAAGGTTAGAATGGCAAGGAGCTCTAGTCAAAAAAGTATATAATCGATTAGTGCTAAGTTTTGAAACAACTGAAACATACTCCGACTCTGCAATCGTCGGAGTATGTATAATTATGGTATGTCATTGTATTACTTGCCAGTGGACCCTTAGCATAATACGACAGCAATATGTGATCGATGAATTATCTGTAGTCTATAGTGAATTCAAGGCAAAATCGTCCATTAGCTCTGTTTTTAATAGTAGCATCTTTATCCGACATTCATTTAAGGAATACGTTAATTTTTTCTGCACCTGACAGTATCTTTGACATGCGACATTATACAATAATTGGCAAAATACTTTTCTGTCTAAATTTTTTGCATATCTGTATCCCATTTTTGGGGAATTGTTAATAAATGTGTTAGTGGGACCTTTAAAAGATATACAAAAACTCAAACTCGAGAGCAATCGAAAATTTTTTTTGCAAATCTGTCCGACATATTGGATTAGGACAAGGATTTAAGTGTAATATATTTATACTATATTTTTTTGGTAGCATTTACGCGATATTGGATTCGCCAATTTGACTTTTGACAAAAACCATCTCAAAAACGTATATAGGTGTATGATGCTTTTTGGTGAAAATTAGGGAATCTTTCTAGTTTCGGCTACGTTTTAGGACTTTTTTTTGAGCCGCTGTGGATTTCAACAAAGGTCCAAGATACTTGAATATTAGAAAGGTAAGAAGGATTGCTCAGTGGGAAATCGGCAGTTGTGTATGGGTATCTAAGCGTTAGCCTAGCATGCCAAGGGTTGTTTATTAAAAATTCGGATGTTGGCATGATTCTGTTTCTACTCTGATTTAAATTTGTAAACTGTCATGTAAAATAGTATTCTGAATAGCGTCTTCCATCTATGCACAATGCGCTCAAACTCCACAAACTATTAGAACGTCCCGTATAACTCAGGAAGTAGACGCTTCCGTTGAAATTTAAATCATCAACAGCAACTGTAAACTAATACAATAACAATATAACAAAGGGGCTTTCGGCAAACTTTCGATAATATATTGGGTGAAATTTTGATATGAGGTAGTCGGCAACTTTTCGAATAAAAGTTTTCGAATGGCAGAGTTGGCGAACCGGCGCGGTGACGATGGCGGTGTTAGTATGGAACTACAACCTTGTTATACTCCATATATGACTCTACGCCTCGCGTATCCACGGGAAAAATATTATAGAAATGCTAATTTTTACTTCCATGCTTACTGGCGAGGAAGTTTCGTAATCGCGAAAAATTCCGAAACAGAGATACTATGTTGTTTGGATATTTTATGACATATACATAACGAAAAACGATGTCACTTAGTTCCATCGGTCTGACTGTCTGTGGGTCTGTTTGTTGGTCTGTCTACTACTCCTTGGACGGCCTATAACTGAGAGTGCTGCTTGGATTTGGAGGAAGTTTTCACACAAGGTTACTAGTATGCCAATGGCAAAAAAGCTTTGTAGTTTCTGAAAGTAGGTCCAAGCCAGCGGAGCTGGGGCAAAAACATGAAAAAAAATAAAAATTACTCAACCTCCGTTTTTTAAACTTTCAGAAGCTCAGAGGAGCTGAAAATATATATATATAATAATAAGACATCAAACTAGCGCTAACTAAAATGCAATTATGAATTCCAGTGGCGTTTTGGGAGGCAGTCTCACGACTGATATTTCCGAAAAAAATTCGCTACGGACTTTTTTAAGAAATTCATATATTTTTCGGATTAAGCAGCTAATGATACAAGTTTTTGTCTCTTGATATCTCTTCGCATGTTATCAAAAAGATTGATTAGATGTCGAAAAAGTATTAAAGTAAGATCAAACCGATTTTAATCCTTGCTAGGAAATGGTGGCCTGTTGATATGAATATACTCGTATTTGTGACTTTCCCTGCAGTTTGCTCTGCACCTTTGTAGGACACATGCTTGTATGACTATTTCTACTTGATTTTAGTTCAAGAACGCGCCCTTGTAATTACATACTGTATATGTAAACAACAATAACCGTAAAGGTACGGATATAGTGTATGTCCTTTACCCTTATCCGCTTAGCTCGAAGTCAGTTACTCTGGAACTACCCTGTTTTCTGTTAAAACTATCTTTACGTAATCCACTTGATTTATAGATATCTTAAAATCGATCATGGAAATAGTCTAAGACAGGAGTTATGAGCAAAACATCTATTTCGAAAGGTCAATCTTTGACTTATAAAATCTCAATTTGTTGTCATGTAGCCAAATAAACAGGCGGTCCCTCCTGCAACTGCCTGACTCATGGCGTTCTCAATTATCAATATTTTTAAGAGCCTTCAGAGTTTCGAAAATCTCGAAAGGGTTTAAAAATTGGTAAATGTTGATATTCAGTTATCATAATTGTTGCATCCTACTGTGACTGGCAAATGTTGAATACCCACTTGGTTACGTTATTCTTTATTTAGAATCCAAAAGATAAATAATCCATCGGTATTCAATCCTCAAGGGTCGGCTATAAGAGTGGGGCATAATGACTTCTTATAAGTGGCATAAAGATATGTAAAACACTCGTCTGCATTCAGTTAATATTGAAAGCACTATTATCTTGCATAGGCACTAAACTTTTCTCAGCACCTATCTCGCAATCAATTTGATAGCTTTTGCAGCAAGTACATAGTGTGGAGGTTGCCTGTTACTGGAGACACCGAAAAACGATAAATCCTGAACAGTGAAATACTGCCTGACCATTAACTAAAGGTGCTTAGTAAGATTTATAGGCGTTTGCTGTGGTTTTTCAACGACCGTTTCCACAAATAACAAATGCCGGAACAGGAATTGAAGGTTACAGCACTTGCCTTCTCCAAATAGCAAGGAGTTGATGGGTAGTGCTAGGAATTTAACGATGGAAGACTTTCAGGTCTCTTATAAACATTTTGCTGGTAACTTTGTGTGATTTTGCTAAAGATTTACCACAAACGTGAACTCTCATGAGCAAACCTACAAAGTGATATGCATACCATTATAATACACCGTAGAAAACGAACACTCGAGTACTATCTAACTAAGAATAATTGTATCCACACACAAAGCACTCTTATAACACTCCGATAAGGCTATAAAACACAGGGAGCTTCAAAAATGAAACTGCAAACGACATTTCAAGCACTCCACGCCTCACTATACAGCAGCACTTTGCTTCCGATAAAGTTATAAAGTACTAAAAACTCCAAAAAAACGGCGCTATAAACGACATTTTGCGGTATAAACTGTACATAAAAATATGAGCGACGTTCCTCGATATACCCAGCTACCGCCTCCTTGCGCTTTTTTAATAAAGGCATTCGCTTCATAAAATCTTGAGAAGCTGATAAGGAGGTAGATAGAGTAGCTTCCAAAGCGGAAAACTGCAGAAATAATAGATTCAACTAAGTACTATAGTTCCTGCAAAAATACGTAAAATACGTCTAAGCCCCATTCTGACATTTTTTGGTGTTCCTTATCATAATTGAACCCTTGTGGTTGCTCCTTGTTTCTTATTGTGGAAAAATATTCAATTTATTTCTGTAGTTCCAAACAGGTAATGAATCTATTA
Source organism: Acanthoscelides obtectus (assembly GCA_963669975.1). Lineage (NCBI taxonomy): Eukaryota > Metazoa > Arthropoda > Insecta > Coleoptera > Chrysomelidae > Acanthoscelides > Acanthoscelides obtectus. Next base: position 64,494,887 of record CAVLJG010000008.1, read on the forward strand.
CAATTGGATGACGACATGACAAGGAGGCATTGCAATTGTGAGAATTTCGGGAATGATATACATACCTGTACGTTTTTGGGATGTTAGATGACATGTACAACTAGTTTGTGTTGGTCTGTCTGTCCGTTAACTCTTGGCCCTTCCATAGCTAGGAAAGAACGGCTCGGATTGATGACATTCTGACAAAAAGTAGTCAAGCAAAATATAAAAATCGCTTATTTTTATGATTGAGCCCTCACCAAAGCCTAAATACTACTTGTAGCTATTGTACTATAAAGGGATTCGTAGAAGAAAGAAGTGTCACTCGGTAAGTGAAGAACCGATGCTAGTAGAGAGAACCGAAAATTTCGGGGCTAGTTTACAAAATAACCAGGAGTTCCAGGATCTTTGGAACTTTTGGGACTTCAAGGTTAAATTTAGTCTTGGTTTTGTAAACGAGATGGAATAGACTGCTGTCAGGTTAATTCTAAATCTACGGTCCAGGTTCTTCAGTTTGATTTAAATGTTCTGAAAATCGTGGGAATTTCGGTACCGAGATTCCCTGGCACTATCAAGCAATCTCAAATGGGAAAGTAAGTGTGCATGCGACATATTCTAGCCTCCAAGTTGAGATCTGCTGGGTCCAGGTTTGACGAAGACAAATGAGAAGAGTGTGAAACTCACAGGCACTTGTTGCTATAAAGATAAAGCGCGTTAACCTGTTAGAAAAGAGGAATGCAAAAGGACGAATTGCAGATATCCTAGGTATGGTGAAATTAAATTTATTTGATTTTTTGAGATTCCTTATGGACTTTTCCAGCAGAGTTCCAAGAGTGTTGAATGAACCAAGACCAGGTTTTGTGGTCCCGGCTATTCAGTCTTCTACTGGGGGAGCACCTACATATGTATGTGATATGTATCTTAGCACCAAAGTCAAGATCTGTAAAACTCACTATTGTTGGCTGCATTCAAGAAGAAAGTAAGTATTTCCAGCAACGACGCACGTCATGGTAGAGAAATATGCTGGAAAGAAGGAAATAATGCAAGAGAGAGAATAACAGACATCCGTGGGGTGTGCAAATAACTTTAACAGCAGGTATCTATTTCTAGAAAGGACTTCTCTGCGACTTCCTATGCTCTGCTCTATCATTATCGAGTGAACCTAAAAAAATTTTGCGGTTCCGATTTTTTAGTCTGATTCAAATTCCCCAGAAATCTCGGGAGATTCCGTACAGGGATTCCCTGGGACTGTTCCCTCTCTTAACGCTTCTACTGGGGAACACGTATGCAGCAGGCGGTGGCCGCAGTAGTAGACTCTTCGGTCTTCTGATCAGTCGCCGTGCGCTGTGCGGGTTCGAGTCCCATCCCAGGAGAAATTTTTCTCTTGGCTATGGATGTTGTGATTGTCCGTAGGTGGTAGATGGTCTCTGACTGTCGAACGCGGAGGTACCACCCGGCGGTTCTCGTAGGCGGAGCCAGAATGTGTGCATGTTGCATGCACACGTGTTCCCTCGCCAGAGTCCGTGTGGCATCCCCCCCCTTTCCCATGTATCCCCCTATAGCCCCACGGTACCCAATGGGTGCTTAGGCCTTAGGCCTTCGTGGTAGTTGGAGTATAAAAAAAAACGTATGCATGTGATACACACATATTTTAGCCTCAAAGTCAAAATATGGTACCTGGAATTTCAACATTCGACAAACACAACACAAGAGTAGTGCAAAACTCGTAGTCATTGGCTGCAATCAATACGTAAGTATTCACCGTATTGTTACAAAGCGCATTCACCTGGTACAAAAGTATGCTGGTAAGAATAGAAGAATGCAAGAGGGAGGATGGCAGACATCCGTGGTGTGGTACAATTAATTCTATCAGCGAGTGTCTGTTTCCAGAAAGAGCTTTTCTGTGGTTTCTTATGCACTTTTCCAGCGCAGAACGGGCACCGTCGTCGGAACGGCGCTCTTGGGAAAATTGCTACAATCGCATCTCTGCCGCTTCCCGCCTGGCAAGCTGCGCGAAGCGGCGCGACTCACAGGGCTTTATTCAATTTAATGGATTTCTAGGTTTAAAGCCACCCGCCGCCATGCCATGCTAACACCAGTGGCGGATAAAAATCAAGAAACTTTCTGAAGATTTAAGTATTAACCCCCTTAACAGGAGGTGAGGGGTAAAGGAAAAATCTGCAAATCATGCTGTCTTCGATTGTCCTGCTCTGAGAGGTAGATGGACGACCATCCTGATAAGTCAAGAGAGAGAGGGCATACACCAAATGATAGGCAAGTTCGCCAAGAGCTTGGAAAAAGCTGTCCCGGATAAAAAAAGAAGGTACTCTGTAGACAGGTCATTTTGACTATACCTTTTTAACATCCTTTAAAACTACAGCTTTACTGACCAGTTTACATGTGCAATGATGATATTATAGAGTTTTACCACTTGCCAAACCGATCTTTTGGTACCCATCACACATTTCGCTGTGAGCATTTTCAGGAGGAGGTTAAAATAGGTTTAGGGTGAATTTCACCGAAAGACTCAGCATTATTTTACACCAATAGGGTTGCTGCATAGAAGAAAGAGCCCGTTTAATATACCGGATGAGCTCCAAGATCTCTCCGTCAGATTTCTGGCAACTAATAGAAGTGAAGTATTGAAAACAAAACACTGTTAAAATGTAACATAATAGGTTGTCGTTGAAATATCACCAGATTAATTAATCTTCTAATCTGCTCAGTATGCTCCCAGCTTACATTCATCAAGCACTCCACCCCACTCTTTTCTAGGTTGTGGTATCTTAGACTTTTGTAGGTTTTGAACTCGCGATGGTTCGACAGATCATATCGTCGCGTCGGTCTCCGCACGTAAAGGCGTAAATGATAAAAAGAAATAAAATCGAGTTATGCCGTAATTTCACATATTTTTTTGTAGTCTCTCACCTCACGAAGTAACGTAACTGTGTACAGTTCGTTGCTTGTAAATAAAATAATATTTTTTTTAAAACTCATTTCACTTTCACAAAATTAAACCATCCCAAAACAAAGTTCTACATAATTTTAATCTAATAAAAAAGCAGCAACGTGCAGAATGAAAAATCAGTATGTCATTTTCAATCTTATTTATTGGTGATTTTCGTTTTCTAGCTCTCCTGTCAAATTTGTAAAATGTTAGTTACGCCGGTATTTGCGGAGACCGACGATATGACTGTATGACTTGTGGATTCAAAAACTATTCAGACCAAAGAAGTCGGAAGAGTTACAACTGAAACACCCACATCCGTTTCAAAATTTAAACCATCTTATCTTGGCCATGTACTGAGTGACGAGTTTAGTCCTAAATGTAGGTTCTTTTCAGTAGTTGCTGCGACTGAAGAGATATAGTGGATACCAAATAAAATCCGATGCACGTCATAGGTGCTGTCATTCATAAAAATCATGGTTACCAACAGTTGACTACATTCAATGTGACATTTCTACTTGAAGTTTAAATTTCCCCGTCTCGATTCGGTTGGTAGTGCCGTGCAGAGAAATGTGAGGTTGCCACTTCTCATTTGTTGACATCAGTTGCCATTGTCCTTTTGTCGTACTATTAGTTCTTTATTGTTTAGTTTGTGAGTTTTGCGCTATTTGAGCTTTGAATCGTTGCCTTGCCAATTAAAAATTGTTCTTTTCAGAACAACAGTTACTGTGAAGTGGTGTAAAGTATCCAAAATGCCAAAACAACTTAACAGTCGGTGTAAAGAGCTCATATCATGCTTATTAGAATACTTCGAACGGGAAAGGGATAATAATGGCCCACATTTGCCTTTAACTGCTGTAAGGGAGGTGAGTTTACGCTTGTTGATAGCATAAGTAATAGGAACATTAAGGTTAATCTTCTTTTTCTTATTTTTAGCGTGTAGCAGCAGCATTGAAATTAAATGTGTCTACTATAAGTGGTATTTCACAGGCAGTCAAAAATAAAGAAGTTTTACAATCGCCTCCTAAAAAACGATGTACTCCAAAGAGAGTCACTAATATTTCAAGGCTCAATACAAGTGGTATTCGTAATACTATTTACAACATGTATGAAAACAGTAAGTTGCCCAACAAACATATTTTGAATTAGAGAATGTAACGTATAATTGTTTTTTTGTAGAACACGTAACACTGTCTGGCTTGTGGGAGCAATTAAAAGCTAAGCAATTATTTGAGGGCAGTCGTATGTCGTTAAGCAGACTATTAGAAGAAATAGGCTTCAAATGGGAGAAAGATAACCCCAAACGAGGGCTTATGGAACTTCCCAATATTGCATCTAAACGTGTTAGTTTTTTGAGATCATACGTGCAAAATAAACAAGAGGCTATTTATCAGTTTGTCTTCTTAGATGAGACTTGGATTTTCCAAAATGGCACCGTTCACCGTTCATGGCAAGATAATGACAAGCGAAGTGTTAGGAGTACCAAAGTTGATGGAAAAAGGTGGGCTTTCAAATGTATAGAAAAATAAGCTCTATATAAAAATGAAATCCATTTGTAGGTATATCATAGTTCACGCTGGCAATGAAAATGGATTTGTTGAAGGTGCGTCGCTCATATTTTCATCGAAAACCCAGCTTAATGATTACCATGGTGAAATGAACCAGCAAAACTTTTTATATTGGTTTGAAAATCAATTACTAATAAGCTTGACCCAACCCTCTGTGATTGTTATGGATAATGCATCATACCATAGCATGTTATTAGTAAAAACTCCCAATAGCTCATGGAGGAAGGCTGAAATTCAGAATTGGTTAACTGAACAAAAAATACAGTATCCACATGAAGCATTCAAATCTGAACTTCTAACGATTGTTGCACAGTGAGCAGAATACCCAATCTTTATGCATTTTGTTCCTATTTATTTTTTTTTGTTTTAGGAATAAACCAACCAAAATGTATGTGGTCGATAACTTGGCAGAACAATATGGACATAAAGTTTTACGGTTACCTCCATACCACTGTATTTTTAACCCAATTGAGCTAATTTGGGGGATTGCAAAAAATTACTATAATCGGCATATTGGAAGAGATGGCCACACTGAAAATGACTGCCTAAAAATGTGGCAAGAGGCACTCCAAACTATTACCCCTGATATGTGGAAGAACTCCATTAGACATACAGAGGAGATAATTATGAAATGGTATAGAAGGGAACAAGTAATGGATAGACAGGAAATTCTTCCCCTTATTATCCATGTTAACGATGACTCTACTGATTCCAGTGATTCAGAATAGTTAAAACATCAAAATATATTCTGTATAATGTAATCAAACTCCGGAATTGATAAACAACTGAACCATACCATGCGGTTAATATCAGGCTCGATAAAGAGTACTCCTTGCCGCTAGTTGCCGGTATTGTGTAACATCGCATCACCCGAGTTCTTTCTTCTCTTTGATGTGAATTGAAAAAGTGTTGTAGTTCCCATATCATAAATAAATAATCAAATTAATTAAAATACGAAAAAACAATTTATGTTCTTTAAATATTTTGTGTTTTTGAATATCTACCAAATCAGGTGTTTTTATTCAGAAAGGAATTTAATTTTACAACAAGTTTATTTATTTTTAATATAATGGTATTATAGTAAATGGTAGGTATATATAAACAATTTATTTTATTAAATTTATTTGCTTAAAAGAAAATGTGCAAATTCTGGCAACAGCGCACAGCTCCAGATCGATGACGTGCATCGGGTTTTATTTGGTATCCACTATATGTCTTTGGTTATCGGAACTCCAGGAAGCCTAACAAAAGACTTTTCCTGGTAAAGCTTGTACTTCTACATTGCAGTATTTAGAAGCACTGGACCGCGTCAAATCATTGCGCAACTAGACAGTGATGACCTGCAGGCTTTGCATCAGAAAGGAAATCACTAATAGCTTTTGTCTCTACAGCCCATCCGCAGAAGAACTTCTTCTAGTTCTATTATGTGTGCCATTGGTTTTGAAGTTTTGCTAATGAAATTTTTCTCGAATCTCGCATTGGACATACGTCCCATGAAAATGAAGAAGCTGATGTTCTTGAACGACTTTAGACGTGGGATTCTTGTCACTGAGCTGTCACTTTTGTCAGTTAATTCTGATTTTGAACAAGGCGTTGGAAAAAGAGATTGAAAAGGAGGATAATAGTTAGCGTAGCAGATTATTGGCGTTCGTAGTGGAAGGAATAAAAAACAGTACTACAGCAGTGCGCAGAAAGTAGTACTAATGATCTGATAACAGTCAATAGAGAACTACTTGGACGTATAAAATTAAGCAGATAACTACTCATTTGTTTTCAACACGCTTATATTAGTTTGTGCTGTATGTACCACATAGTATGTAACGGATTCTTTGACAATTTTCACCAATTTCCAGAAATTTGATTAATTTGAAACTTCGCACACGTATCAAGGACCGATGACAATGCAATAATTTGATAACAGTTTTCAATTATCCTCATTCATAAAATTCAAAATTCTGTAAAAAGCAGATATGTTAATAACAAGCCACGGATTTCAAATGCCACCTTACAAATAGCAAAACTACAAACCTCTGTAGCTCTGTGGCAGAGCGTTGGTCTTGCAAACCAGAGATCGTAATTTCAATCCCCACAGGAGGCAGATTGTGGTATACATACCTTTTCTTTAACACGCTTTTATTATAATTTTAACCAATTCCCTGAAGTTTGATTAATTTGAAACTTTGCGCGAGTATGAAGGACCGATGACAACGCAATAATTAGATAACAGTTATCTATTAGGGCCGCTAGGATTGATAAATTATTTTATAGATCCTCTGTAGGGGAGTAAGAGAGATAGAGCTGGTGCGCAATCTGCGCATGCGTGCATTTTCGGACTTATTCTTTGTTGGTTCGGGCACTCGGCACAGCACAACAGACGCAGACACTTTTTCAATGTAGTGCATTCTCACCTTGTTCATTGCGAATGTTGCCATTATTCCTGAATCGGCCTTCGACCGTCCCCAAGATGCAAGGTTGTACAGTCGATCATGCAGTCATTCATCTAGGCTCGCGACTGTTTGCTGCTGGTCAAGCTTATGTAGCACTTAGTCGCGTAAGATGTTTAGAAGATATCTGGATTAAAGAACTTGATTGTTCCAAGTTAACAGGAAAAACCCCATGCAAGAGTGAAGCTTTAAATAAAATAATAAGATTACGAAATTATTCGTAAGACATTTCATTACCACATGTCCACAAGAAACTAATTAATAAATCGAACTAAAAAATGAAAAATAAATAATAGTATAAAAAACTAAAAACACGCTTTTATAGCTTACCAAACTAAAAAGTAGAAAATAATTTTTAATTACAAGAGTTTATATTACAGTAGTAGATGGTCAAACAATCAATCATAATTAATGACCTGAAAAAAAATTATAATACAATTTGAGTTATTAACATAATAATCAAATTCAGAGTAAAAAGTGTGGGGTGCTTGATATATTAAATGTTATCGATTTTATAATTCTCAAAAAGTATATTTCTGATTTACGGTTGTTGTCTATTGTGGTTGAAAAACAGTTTTTGATATTTTACCTTAATAAGAGATTGCTAGGTGTGGCGAACTCACGACCCGCAGGATTCATCAAGCGCTTTCAAAATGTTTTTATTTTAAAATGACCAAAGTCTGGTATGGGGATAGATAGTTTCATATGCGGCCTGCTATGATGCATTTTCAATGTATGTTAGACGCGTAAGACCACCTCTCACATATGCATTAACTTAGGACATCAGATAGTTATGTTGCTACCCATTCATAAAGATATATTTTGTGTCCGTTGCATGAAAGTATTTTGTCGTTACTACCATCGCTCATTTCAGACAGTAAAAAAGAAAGGCACAATAACAGCAATCCCTTTATTATCTATAAATTTGCCCACATTCTAAGTTTTGAAATACTAAAGGATAACATCAAGTAGATTTTCTTCGATCTTTTCACGCTTTATTGTAAAATGCAATTGCTGATTCCAGAAATAACAAAACGTTTAGCTTTCTGACATGTTGATGGCACAAAAACAGGCTAAGCGCTACAAGTTACGCGTATCTTGGAGATATTTTTTTTAGACAATTTATGCTTGGAAAATTATAAAAAAAAATCTTGATAGTATCATTCATTCATGACTTTAACTTCGCGAGAATTTGTAGCATGAAAATGTCAAATGAGCATTGAAGAAAGCGTTTAGATATCTGGCGTGCGATATTGACATTCGAAAACACCCTCTCTGAAATTTTAGTATGTTTGTGAAAGTGATATCATCTATCTCAGCCAAATCCAGGCGTTTTGCGTTAAATCCGAACCACTACTATATATCTGACAACATATGCTTTATGTCACTCGCTATTCTAAAAGCTGTCTTGCTATATTATTAATACTATACATAAATAATGCAATCACATAATCTTAGATTAGCTACGGTCTATGGGGATTACAGAAGACATCTAAATATTACAAACCTAATCATTCCAGGGCGTTGCCAACAGCCAGATATAGTTCCCTAACAAATCTTATCCCGTCAATATTATGTACGCCCGCCTTTGGGAAACCAGGGTGTTTCAGCCACGTATTGACGATAGACAAGTTGACGGGGAGTCATGAATATTAAGTGGATGCACACTAAACCGTTTCCAGAAATAAATCCGCTATCTCCGAGTGCATGGCAGATGAAGTCATATAATACATAATTACGGAAAATAATGTCACGAATTTGAACATTTATAGCTTTTCGCTAACTGCTCATACTCGAAATCTATTATGTGAAAGCAAATCGTAGATGATGACGCTTGGTTTTGATTGAAGTTCATCAGTAGGGTTTAGGTTTCGGATAAGTAATGAGTCACATGCTAGTGCTACTGGTCAAAACTTCTTTATTCTCAGGACATAACATCAAACGCGATTGCTATTATACCACATTGCTCAAAAGTGCAAATATGTCTCGTTTGGGTCAGTCAGATTCTCCTTGCACTATTAAATATAACTATGTACTCGATCAATAATTCCTCCAGAAGCTTGACGTTAAAACCTCGCTTTATACATAGTACATACCACTTGAATATGTACATATTAAAACTGCGTTTGCATAGCGTATGAGACATGGGAGGTGCATAAGCATAATACCCTTCAGTTGCATGTGTCTCCTCCTCCTCCAGACTTGCACCCTTGTCACCCTGTAACGTTGTAAATGATGCGTAAATAAATTACTCTCTAGCCGGCCTCCTATCCAGAATGAAAATGCCTCTTGTCACTGGAGGGCATATGCAACTAACCAGTGGCGTAGCGTCCGGCACCAACGTAATTTGTCACCGAACCTCTGGATTAGCAAAATACCCCAAACCATCATATATTTTTTATCTGTATGATCTCATTCAAGCATGCACATTATCTCATAAATATAGATGATCAAAAATTCTAGCTGTAAAACAAAGCACTGAAGTTGTATTTGAAACAACGAAAAAGCTGATCTTATGCATGAATCTTTCGTGGCACAAAATTATCACGAAATTGGTCGCGTGATCATCACCAATAGGATGAAAGTGATATATTATTTATGGAGCAGCTCAAATAACTTGTTGCCTGCTGGCCGACCTATGAAAGGGGTAATGTTCGGAATACTATTCATGAAAAAATAGGTTAAATTCCAAATAATAATAATTTATTTTTTTAGACAAAGTTTGTCAAAGAATCGTCCAAAGGGCGGCTATATACAGAGACATAACAAAACGATAAGTAAAACAAGATAAATAACATTTACACACTGATAAACTCACAGACATTATACAAACATTTATGTACTAACGAACCTTGGAAACAATACTTAAAGTGATTTTTATTTGCTATTGCTTGTATATCTTTTGGAAGGATCTTAAAGATTTTGGGACCAAGTAGATACATTTGGCGATTTATTTTCGAATTTGAATTTAGAAAAGTTGGGGTGTATATTATTACTCTACCTAGTGGCAACTGTGCGTATGTCTTTGTTGAGTGTAAATTTGGTCTTGTTCTGGAACACGTACATATATATACCAACTCGTGAATCGCTAGAGTAGGTGGTTACGATTTTAATTTTTTTAGAAAATTCTTTACAACTGTGGTTGCTACTTACCCGCGTCATTGATCTAACAATTCGCTTTTCAGCAATAAAAACTGTTATGCACAGCAGCCTCAGAAACAAATACGATATCTGAGTCTAGACTTCTCGAGACCGCAGTATATTTCTACCAGCTGACTTTTAAAGAAGCAAACGTTCTCTAACAAATAAGAGTAAGAGAGAGAGAGAGAGGGAGAGAGAGTGAGAGGGAGAGAAAGAGGGAGAAAGAGAGAGAGAGGGAGAGAGAGGGAGGGAGAGAGAGGGAGGGAGAGAGAGGGAGGGAGAGAGAGGGAGGGAGAGAGAGGGAGGGAGAGAGAGGGAGGGAGAGAGAGGGAGGGAGAGAGAAGGAGGAGAGAGAGGGAGGGAGAGAGAGGGAGTGAGAGAGAGGGAGGGAGAGAGAGGGAGGGAGAGAGAGGGAGGGAGAGAGAGGGAGGGAGAGAGAGGGAGGGAGAGAGAGGGAGGGAGAGAGAGGGAGAGAGAGAAGTTGGGATACCAGGTAGTCGCAATGAACTCTGAAATATCGCCTATAAATATTCACAGAAACTTAGTATCAGCTGTGAAGTTCAATCATGCATTTTCATGTTTAAAGTCAGGGATATTTATCTTCTTTTGTGGGTTAGGAAACTCAATTAAATTGGTCTTGTCAGTATTCACAACCAACTGATGTTTGAAAACCCAATCACTGATCTTTGAAATTACCTCATTGCATCTATCATTTAGGACATTTTCTAATTTGCTAGAGACCAATATTGATGCATCATCTGCATATGGTGCCAACAGCGCATCCTCACACGCTGATTCAATCTCATTGATATAGAGACTGAACAAAATAGGCCTTAAGGTATAACTTTGAGGATCCCCAGTATCGACAGTGACTTCTCTGGATTGGACTCGATTGAAACATTTTCCCATCTTTAAGTAGTAGAGAAACATATTGTTTCCTATCAACAATGTATGAGTTAAGCCACCAGATGCAGAGAGCCTTGCACTAGAATGTTGTGGTTGCCACAAAGGCCTGGCTCAAGTCGCAAAATACCCCAACGGAAAACTCATCTGCTTCAATAAATGAAATCTTGAAACTTCAGCGGTTAACGAACTAGGTATGATAACGGAGAAGGGAAAACCTGTTTCTGGAGCATCCATTTCTCTAGTATCTGCTTTTTTATCTCGTTGCTGTAGCAGCGAGAGCAGCAACAACGCTAACGTGTCTCCAGTTCATATGTTTGGACCTTCACGCTTCCTCTCTTTTGCTTCCTGAGAGAAGCAGAAGAAAGGTAAGCGAAGACACGCCCATTGACTGCCTCGGAAGTGCACATCTGGCTGCAATTCTTAAGGTCGCCAATAGGTTTATGACAACTTGTACTCTAACGAATAAAAGGTGTAGAACCCTTCTTAGGAACCGTTTACATTATTTTGCAATTGCCCTAAGAAAACGGTCTTTGAATAATTTCGCAGAACACTTCACTTTGACGTCCAGCTACATGCTTTCAAAGTCGATATCATATTCCAAGGTCGTTGAATCTATCACATAACAAAGTTGTGTCCTCTATAATAGAAAGGTACCCTAGTCTCAGAAAATGAAAATCAGTGGTGACCAACATAAACTAAAATATTGACTTCCAAGACTACTTGATAGGATCGCGTTACTTAGAAGGATATAAACACTAATATCTATGCACGTTACTCTAGGAGGCAGGCAATGTGCCATTACGTAGCACAGCAGAGGTATACAGGATCTTCATTTGAAAATTTACTAACACGGATTTATCGAAAATCACTGATTAAAAAAAACGCCGAGACACGTCAAAAGATTTGTCAAAGGGGACAACCTTTTAACCAAAAACTTCTTCAAGCAGTTTTAGCCTCTGCCCCCTAGGATCATCCACTTAAAAACTTTAAGTGACAAGGGGTGTCGAGTAACAGCTTGTTTGAAAGGTCTTCCGAAGTCCTTTATTTCTTCAGATAGAAAACAAAAACAGACGAAAATATCACTTTTTATGTCAATAAGTGCCAAAGAGTGATATCGGCGATGTTCAAATTCCTGACGGACATTTTCAAAAACAAGTTGTGGGATATCATGGCAGCATCTTGATGATGCGTTGACGAAGTTCATCCAAACTTTCAGTTTGGGGAGTAAACACAATAGATTTCAAATGGCCCCATAGGAAAAAGTCTAACGGCGTCATATCAGGAGATCTAGCAGGCCATTCTGTAGCTCCTCTTCGCCCTATCCATTTATCTGGAAACTCGTCGTCTAGCCATTGCGGAATCGGAAGAACATAGTGCAAATATATTTTAGCCTCATCAAGTATAGGGTTTCTGTCTTATTTGATTTGGATTTAAATGGTTTCAGTGATAACCGCATTGATGGTATTTTCCAACATATCCAAATAAATGTCTCCATTCAAATTTTCATTAATAAACAATGGCCCAATCACGTTGTTTCCTAAAATGCCTGCCCATAGATAAATTTTTTGGGGATACTGGATATGCCCTTCTACAAAAGCATGATGATTTTCATTGCTCCAATATCTGCAGTAATGCTTATTAACAAATCCATTTAGATAAAATGCTCATTTATGACTTAAGCAGATATTCTTTACATAAATGGTATTATCATTAATCGCTGCAGTCATTGGTTTACAAAACCCAACTCGAATAACTCTTGCAATATTTTCATTCTCAATGAATTAAATTTATGGAGTTTAGTTACTGTGTACATAGCCTAACATTTTTGCGTAATGAAGTAAGTATAAGGATTTATTCCAAAATTACCCAAAACTTCAACTTGAGCGCCTTCATCCAAAACTCTCCGATGATCACGTTTTTCATTTGCAACAGATCCAGTTTGAATAAATTTAGTAACAAGGCCCAAAATATTCCTGCGAAGTTATCTTCTCCGGATATCTGGCGTTAACGTGACTGATTTTGAGCACCACAAATTAGAATCATTTCTACTCTTTCGGCTAGTGTGCAAACCATTTTGGAACTAAAATCTGAACTAAAGGTAACTGGCAGCAAATTAAACTATTTACTTCCCTAAGCAAGAAATAACTAAACAGGTATAACAATAAATACGGTAAAAATGCGGAAAAACATTCGAGTTGTTATTTGGTTGTTGCCACGTGCAATCTTCCGAATTGCTGTTCATGTTGGTAGTTTCCATTTTAAATCATATGTCAAATACTAACGGGTAACATTTTGAACACTTATTGACATAAAAGTGAAGTTTTCGTGTGTTTTTGTTTTCTATCTGAACAAATTAAGGTAAATAAAGATTTTTCTAATTTTCTCGAAAACGAATAGACTGCTTTCAAAAAATAAAACGACAAGATAAAGGATTTCGAAAGAACTTTCAAACAAGCTATTACTTGATACCCCTTGTCTTTGAGATTTTTAAAGCAATTATCCTGAGGGTAGAGTCTGAAAGGGGGTGAAGTAGTTTTTGGTTAAAAATGTGTCCCCCTTAACAAATCTTTTCACGTGTCTCGGCGTTTTTTCTTTTATTTAGTGGTTTTCGATAAATCCGTGGTGGAAAGTTTTCGAATGATATGTTAAGTAATATTTGTTTTTGAAACATTCATGAAGTTATGGCGGTTGTGTGTGTATGTGATATGTTATAGTACTACGCTTATGCCTCTGTTTGTTTCTGACAAACCAAAATAAATGTATGTGTGCGTGCCCTACGAAGAGATGGATGGGCAAACAGCACATCTATCACTCTCTGTTACCCGCTGGCCATGCCTTGCAGTGATGGGTACCAGCCTGCGTAATTTTGCATCAAGAGTGACATTTTCTCGTATCCACTTTGGTTAGTATATTCTACTATTGCTTCACATGTTTTGTTTACATCAGAACATTGCAAAACTCAAGCGATAAGTGCCTTTGACATTACTTCGTGTACGCGTCAGTGTAGTAACGCCACTGTCAAGGATATCGAATAACGCTACGATTTGAGGAACGCGACCATTAGCCCAAAACACTTAAACTCGTAAAAACCCTAGCATTCTATAGAAATACGAGCATAACTGCGATGTTTTCGAGACACATAAGATTAAATATTGAGCGCTGCTTGAACAGCACGGTTAATGCAACGAAAATTAAACAAACATCTACATCAATACATAATTCAAAATTATTAATCTTTGATGATGTGAAAAACGTATCACCTGAAATTAATTGTGTATGAGTCTCCATTTCTATTAGATGCGTTATTCAATATGCCCTGGATTTTGAATAAATGATCGCATATTTTATATACAGAACAGTGGATTAATACTATTTGTAAGTATTCAATTATGATATGAAATCCACACAGTTTGTAAATAATGATCAACTAAATTATTGTTTACACACATGAAATGAATATTCTATGAAATTGGATATGTGATTCAAAATTTCCGGGATACAAACAGGTATAAACGGTCTGCGTATAGGTTTTTCATAATACCCTGCCATATTGTACAACTTTAAGCGTTTCGGTAGTCAGAGACAAAAAACTGTCAAAATGACATTTTTAATTGAATAAAAAACGTTTAATCCACTGACAGGATTCATGGTACGGAGTCTTCATTTATGAAATTCAATTCTTGCAATTTCAGGCTCTTAATTGGTGTAATTTGAGTGTTGCTAAAAGGTAAATATTTTTTACATTGCCTAAAGTTAGGCAATATCCTTGGATTCATACATTGCTCCCTCTGGAACGTTGTTGGGTGAAGAAACACTCAGCATTTGGTTCACCTAGGTACGATGAATCTTCAACCTCTACTTATCAAACTAAATAAAGCAAATGCATCATATTTGTTTTCATTGCCAATGTAGAGAAAATATGTGGAACACAGTATCACTGAGATTAGCAGCTTGATAATAATAAAACATGTTTCACTGAAACCAAATATGCAGCAATTTACAAATTTTCATAGTCTCCAAACAATGTCCGAAAATGAGCAGGAATCTCTGAAACGTTGTAAAACTATGTTCCAGCGATTTTATTTCTATTTTAAAAATCTAGGACTACCTAAACGATGAAAGTGATAAGCTCGCGATGATATTAGAACTTCGGTTCACAAGCTTTCTATTGCGTAAAAATGTCTGCATCACACAAGTCCGTGTTTATCATTTCTGTCGGTTTGTCAGTCCTTGTCTGTTCTATATCTATGCATCATAAGTACGGAGTCAATCTACTTGAAGAAATATTTAGAGAACCATCATAGACGAAGTAACACAAATTAAAAGTTGTGTGGTACATTTAAGTATCAGAACGCTAAAGTAATACTCACTCCTAATATCCAAATTTTGCTAGAATATAGTAGTACCCAAACCAAAACAACTAAACGTAAGGTACAAAATAAAAGGGTACTACTCCAAAATCCCGGAATCTGGAAATTAACGAAACAACGCCCACTAAAAACCAAAATCTCAGCAGAAAGAAAAAGCAAAATGGCGCAGGATGCGCCTGTACGCAATTAAAAGAAGGTATCTTGATAGTAAATCGCATTTTAAAAGAAGGTATCTTGATAGTAAGTCAAATTTTAACAGAAGGTATCGTGTTAGGAAAGCAAACATTCATATACAGCTAGTACGTGCAGAAATCACAAGGTGGAGCGCTGGTTGCTAATTCTCTACGAGGGACCAACAAAAGTTTATGAGAAAATTTCTGAGATAGTCGTTAATAATACTAGGTATAACATTAGTGTCCAAAAGATTTAAACATAATACTGAGTCGCTGAGAAAGGAAGATATAATACATGTGAAATTATACAATCAATAAATTATGAAATTTGCCAAAAGATAATCATTAAAAAGGGTTTGGTCTGAATCGGTACTCTATAATCAATAAAGAGAAATTCAAATTACTGATGAGTGATCAAAATATACTAAGTGACATATAAATCCGAACACCCAGTTTAAATGGTTTTATTTTAATAAAAGTTGGTGAATGTATTTATCTTACTGTAAATAACAAGTGACAAAATTTTCAGCCTTATCAGTTGGACATTCCGGTTTTTATACTGCTTTTTTTTTTTTTAATTCACTAACGCTCTAAAAATGAATATTTCAGCCGCAGTAAAGAATCAACGTTGGCGGATTTTGGTTCTTGACATCCTTTACGATCGGTTACGATGCCTAGAGTACGGAGACCTGTACGATTTCGTCAACTTAGTGAGTTTGATAGGGGCCGTATAGTGGGACTTCGGGAAGCTGGACTTTCTTTTCGGGCAATTGCAGTTAGAGTGCAAAGAATTGTAGACACTGTGGTTAGGTGTTGTCAGGCATGTCTTCGAGAAGGCCGTACGAAAAGAGCAAGGGGCACTGGACGCCGCCGTAGAACAACAGACCGCTAAGATCGCCGCCTAAGACTATTGGCCTTAAGGGACCGTTTCTCCACTACCAGGTCCATTGCAAATGAATGGTTTGCAGAACACGGAAGACCTATTGGCATGCGAAGTGTTTACCGACGAATGAGAAGTTTTGACTTGTTTTCATACCGGCCACACTGGGTCCTCCCTTTAACTCGAGAACACCGAAGTAATCGCCTTGAGTGGTGCAGACAACGGTCACTCTGGGATCAGGAATGGAACAGTATTGTCTTTAGTGATGAGTCTCGATTTTGTTTAGGCATGCACGATGGTCGTGCCAGGGTTAGAAGGCGACGTGGTGAAAGGAGGAATCCACAGTTTCTTGTTGAAAGACATGTTCATCACACTGTTGGAGTTATGGTTTGGGGTGCTATAGCTTATGGTTCCAGATCACCTTTAATCTTCATCAGAGGTAACATGAACGCGCAGCGTTATATCCACGAAGTTCTAGAACCCCATCTTTTACCCTATCTTGACACCCTGGCAGATCCAACTTTCCAACAAGATAATGCCCGAACACATGTTGCAAGAGTCACAATAGACTTCTTTCAACATAATAATGTCACATTGTTACCATGGCCACCAAGATCTCCCGACTTATCCCCAATTGAGCACGTGTGGGATATGATGGGTAGGAGATTGCTCAATTTGCAACGTCCTCCTCAGACTCTAGAAGCACTTCGCGAGGAGTTGGTGGTTGCCTGGAATGAGATACCACAGGAGGACATTGACCACCTGATCAGAAGCATGCCTAGGCGCGTTGGAGAATGCGTAGCACATCAGAGTGCATCCACACATTATTAAAGGTCAAAGGGCTTTAAAGCAGTGCAATCATTTTGAAATTTTTATTATTTACTTATTATGCTTCATTAAGTACTTATACAAAATTTTATTAAAATAAAACCATTTAAACTGGGTGTTCGGATTTATATGTCACTTAGTATAGTAAAAAAAAGATTACGTGATTTTGGCACGTGACAAACTCTAGAAAAAAAATCGAAAAATAGATTCCGGAAGAATAATCTCAAAGTTTCTGATAACTTTTTTGGTAGTGAGCTATTTTTTAAAATAAATAGATATCATTCAAGCTATGTGTTTGCGTTCGGACCAAGCGATTATCCGGCTGAGTATTCGATAAACGTTGCCGAGTACTTGGTGCATCCCTAATTTTTGTATATTCATCGCACAGTTTATCGCCATCACGACGTATTTTAGCGCGTGACTAGTGTTGATAGCTGAAAATATATATTTACTGCTCTGCTGGAATAATGAAAGCGGGCCGTTTAAATTACATTGAAAATGATGTCGCTCATGTAATGTAGACAGACAGAGAACTGAAATATAATTTCGTGTCATATCAAATAATAATTACAGGTTCCCGTCACAGGCAGAGGATGTTTGTTGTGTATGCGTGTATGGTTATAGATTGTCGTTGTATTTACGAAATGGGGGTTGAAATTGTGTTAACGGATAATACTT
This sequence comes from Acanthoscelides obtectus, assembly GCA_963669975.1. NCBI lineage: Eukaryota > Metazoa > Arthropoda > Insecta > Coleoptera > Chrysomelidae > Acanthoscelides > Acanthoscelides obtectus. The sequence goes on from CAVLJG010000008.1 coordinate 64,512,801, forward strand.
GCACATGACAACCAACGAGCGATCCATTAAATATGTATGCTTGTTCTGCTTAACCTAAATGTGGAATTTATGATGCTGCAAGTTCTTGCCAAGAATCACGTTGAACGTACGACGTGAACCAAAAACTCATCTTCTGAGCTGATGGAACTTAACATGTAAAGGGAGGTCCAACTGTTGGTTAATTTTTAAAGTCGACAGTTAAAATGAAAACGTAGAGTACTTTTTTCAAATGGGTTTTTTATTCGAGAGTACCATACTTCCGGTTAATGATCTCATTCATATGCGCGCCACGGCTAAGCTTGACGTAGCCGATTTTGTCGACCCAATTTTTGAGTACATTTTCCAAAGTCTGCGACATTATCTCGCCAATGGCTAGACGAATACGAGGGATGTCTTATAAGTTTTGCATATGGAAATAAAACAACATGGTAGGTAGTTTTAAATGACTTTATTGTTTTTAAGTATTCTCGACGAAGATTAATATACATCTGCTTGCGCTCGAACCAATTTTCGAAGCACTTATTCCACTCGCTGGCAGATCCAAAACGGCATTTTTTAATGCGTCAACTCCTTCTTCTGGTGACTGGAACCCTTGAACCACGCAGTCTGTTTTTAATTTTCGGGAAAGTAAAGAAATCGTTAGGACTTAGATGGGGACTATATGGAGGATGGTTCAATAATTCCATGTTTTCTTCCGTTAAATACTGCCTTGCTTTTTGGGCTGTGTGCGAGCTTGCATTGTCTTGGTGGAGGATGATTCTTCTTTCGGGGTTGATTTTTCGAAGCTCGGTGATGAGTTTTGGCAAACAAATGGTGGTAAACCAATCCGCAGTAACAGTTCTTTGCTCATTAAGAAGAATTGTAGACACAAATGTCGCGACCATCTTTTTCGAAACACTTCGAGAACGGATGACTTTTGTTGGCTTTTCTTCACCTTGGAACACCCAAACAGCCGACTGTCGTTTATTTTCTCGTTCATAACAGTAAATCCACGATTCATCACCACTAACAATGCTGGACACATTTTTTGAGCTTCCGGAATTGAAACGGTCAAGCGTTTTTTGACACCAATTAACCTGCTCTTCAGTAAACAGGTGAGGTATCCAAGGAGAAACTAATTTTCTTACTCCTTTATTTTATATCGAAGCAGCCGCGCAAGCAAAAGCCTAAATGCCGGAACACCGCGGCTGCTATGATGATCCCAAAGAAATTTTATTAATACGATTTTTGAACTGCCTAAGGTTGATAGAACTGGAAAAAGCTTCCTCTTGTAGATTGTTCCACAATCTCGACAACCTCGGGACAAAGGAGCGGTCGTATCTGCCGGTTCTGGATGTAGGAAGTTCGACACGGTTAGGATGGGACGCCAACGTCAGGCGGGTCTGTCTAGTTGGCACATCGCGCGACGGCATCATGGAAGAGAGGTCTGAGGAGCAAAGCTCGTTGGTGTAACGGTAGAAAAGAGCCAGATCGCCGTCAGCTCGCCGGTGCGAAAGAGTCTCGAAACTGTCTGTTAGAGAAGAGTCATCGATCAGTCGGACCGCCCTCTTCTGGACAGCATCGAGCATGGATAATGTAGTCGGGGCGGCAGCATCCCAAACATGTGAGCAATACACGAGGCTAGGCCGTATCCGAGCCTTGTATAGAGTGAGAAGGTCATGCGGAGAAAAGTACTTCTTAGCCCTAAACACATAGCCTAGCTTTTTCCCAGCAGCTGCAGCTATTGGCGAGATGTGTTCGTGCCAGATCAGGTCCTCGGTGATCTGGACTCCGACCAGCCGAATTGAATGGCTCTTTGGCAGAACTTGACCATCCATTGAAACCAAGTGAGCGCAGGGACGCTTTTTGTTCGTCAAAGTACAGTACTGCGTTTTGGAAGCATTGAACTGTATACAAGATTGCAGGGATAGTCTCCAGGTCTCTTGTCAGAGAGGAAGTTATCGCTAGTCTTCTTTTTTCCAACTCAACGGCAGAGATCGGCCTGTCACTCTGAATTCCTACATGTAGTGTGCTGTCATCAGCGAAGCTATGGATTGGGTTGATCGTGCAGGAAAGGAGGTCGTTGATATGTAAGAGAAACAGTGTCGGAGCCAAGACCGATTCCTGGGAAACACCCGCGTTGACGTTGTGGGATGAAGAGGAGAACCCAACAATTACGACGGATATCTTGCGGCCAGCGATAAAGTCAGCCACCCATCTGCAAAGCTTTTCTGGGAGTCCATAGGATGGAAGTTTGCTTAAGACGGCAGCGTGCCACAGCTCATCGAACGCTTTCGTGATGTCAAGAGCAACGATATGAGCCTCACGATAATACTGGATGAGTTTACTCCACAATTGAGTGACGTAAGCTAGGCGGACCCCTGTGGATCGTTGGTGCCGGAAACCATACTGCTTGTCGCTAATCAAGCCATGACGTTTGAGGTAGTCCAGAAGCTCGCGATTTATGCACCTCTCCATCACCTTACTTAAAACAGAAAGCAGAGCTATAGGCCTGTAGTTGTAAGGGTCGGTCTTAGATGCCTTTTTTGGGATGGGTTGGACATGAGCAAATTTACAGTTTTCTGGGAAGGTGCCGGATTCATAACATATCTGGAAGAGACACGACAGAACTGGAGCAAGCTCCGGTGCACACCTCTTCAGTACAATGGCCGGAATCAAGTCCGGACCAGAAGCTTTGTTGATATCGAGCGACAAGAGCACTCGTCTTACGGTCTTATGCTCCTAATTCTCCATGTAATTTTTTTTTTGAATTGAGGTCTTTGAGATGTTCAAGGACGCCTCAATCTCGAGATATGTCACATGTCTATCTTCAATGATGAGTTTGCGCACAGCGTCGACGTTTTCCTGGGTGACTGCCGTTTTTGGTGCACCCACTCTGGGATCGTCGTTAAGATTCAACCGTCCACGTTTGAATTCTCCATACCAACGGGAAATTGTCGACTGATGTGGCGCTTCGTTGCTGAAGACAGACAGTAATTCAGCAAGGCATTCTTGTTGCGATAATTGTCTCTGAAAGTTGTAATAAATAATGGCGCGAAAATGTTCTCGGTTGAGTTCCATTTTTCTAATGACTAGGTGACACTTAAAAATTCACTATAGTGAGAACACTGCACGTATTGTTGTGAAACTTTGAATTTAAGTTTACTAAAGAGTGAGGTTAAGATTCAGTACTGGCGTTCGATCTGCGCGGTATACTATGTTTCTATATGCAAACGCGTATTGGTCTTCAAGTACCCAATCGTCGCGGGGCATCCGCATAGCATTTATCTTTCACGCTTTCTCACCAACAAAAATACAACGGAGTTAAATCACAGCTTCGCGGTGGCCAAGTCACATCGCCAAAACAGCTGATTACGCGATTTTCGAACTGTTCGTGAAGAAGAGCGATTGAAATAAAAAGCTTCACTAGTTATAATCTTTGGAAGCGGCATGGTTTTTTGTAAATCCATGATAATGAAGCACGTATTTTTCTGATTTACTGGTTTTCCTCTATCTCGGTTTTGCGCATGAAATGCAGCCTTATAATTTTAGGTGTGAATTACTGAGCTCTGGCCAGAATCGCAGACAGACACTGCATGTATCGCTTCGCGGTAGCCAAATGATAAATTAAACCTATTAGAAACTATGTAGGCATAAGATGAAAGATTAATTTTATAAGCCTCACCAAGATTGTTTTCTTCACAGTTCTGAAGATACATCTTATACATTATTATTTTTTATTTATTATTTATTTTATTTTATTATAGTGTGACTCCTCTGCCGGAAAATTTTTAATACGAATAATGATGTAGTCTACAACTTCATCGCTGATCGTATGTGGCCGATTTCTATGCTGGCCTCTCCTATCAGGAGATAGCGCGTTCTGCTCTTTTTTTCAACATGCTAAACTGGTGAAGAGAACACACCGAATCTCTGTCTTTTTATTAAAAGTAACTGTATACTTTAAAGTAAAATTCTTCTTGTTTATTGCACCAACTCTATGTTTCGTAACAGAATTAATGCTCATGGTACCAAGGATTCCCAACTTAATTTTTTTCTAGTATGACTTTTCCTGCTTGAGAAGTGCATTCTTCGTCCATTTGTATAACAATGGCAGACCTTTTTCTTCTTATTTCAATGCAAAAAAGCAATTTTTTAGATGACACGTTTATCCATTTGTGTTTTCATTTTATTATAATTTATAATTTCTGTTTATTGTACTACATTTCAGCCATCACAGTGGTCTTTTTAGTATTAACCAGAGCATAAGAAAATAAATGAAACTGTCAACTCCCCGGTTCTCCATTTCATGATCTTCATTTTGACACAAACTGCATAGACATTCACATCACTAATTATTCATTTATATGTTTTTAGAAATTACATGAGATAATATAATATCAGTGAATCCGTATCGTGGTATGTCAGTTAGTAGATACAGCTAAACTTGATTCGGATCATGATCTGTGACAAGAAAAGAAACATACCAATACCTCGTACTCCATAACTTACTGTAATCACATATGTACAGGAGAGGGCCCTGAGTTGGACCTTCCTGTAAAGTGGACCACTGGTTCATTGGCTCTACATCCCTGAAACTCCATTGTTGCCAGGTAAAAATAGAATATTAGGCATCCAATGCCGTAGTAGAGCGCAGGTACGCTTCGCGTCACATGTTACTTGTGCTTTTGGATAGTTCATGTAGTTTTTGTGCAATGTTGCAATGTTCATTATGATATCCAGATATTTAAAAGTAAGCCTCTATACTTATATATTTTCCTGAACGAAAAAGATCCTAAATTTGTATTTCTCGTGTAATTGGCCTTTTAGATTTTTGGCTGAAGTTTTGTTGAAATTCTAGAAACATAATTGAACCGATGAAAGTAATTGGGGTCCTTCCACGTTGAATGGCTAATCTATTGATGTCTTTAGGAATAAGGGGATGATTTGAAAGAAGGCAGGAAGCAGAAAAGTGAGTACGGCTTCAGCTTTTGTTGCGTATGCATTAAATACTACGTAGCTGTGGAAAATAAATTCTGTAATGATAATTTTCGATGATTTATAAAAGCATAAAGTGAATGATGTTTAACATCACAAATTAAATACCACATGCTTTTAAAACATACTTTGAGCTACTTTTCATAATCTGTTAGATCAAGAACAAAATGGGGTACCGATTTTGGGCTCCATCTTTTATGCATACGAGAATTTCAGAAAGCAGTTCTAAAGGATCATCCACTGAAATACTTTTTTACAAAAAAAAAATGTCATCGGTATACAACTTGAGGTGTACCCTCCCGTTAAGCTTACCACAACGCGCATACACATATTTGAGAAAAAACAGCAGCTTTGCATATCTTCTCACAAAGACAATTAATAACGGCAATTTCAGCAGTAACAAATTACAGTCGGAATATATTCCGGCTGGAGTTAAATAACGAGCTCCGGTGCTTTGCCGCTGGCAAATAAGCGCACTCCACCGCACAGATAACCGACGCTGGCGCGGCAACCTATGGAATCAGATGAGAATGTGTTTAGGTATAAATTATATTGTGAAAATTACCGGTGCGTAGTGAATTTCGATGCCGTATATCACCAATTGCGTCCGGGTAATGTTTATGCGTGAACGAATTTGATGCGAACATTATTGGTTGATGGATCAGCCTGAAAATAGCGGCTTTACGTATGTTTAATATTCTCGGAAGGTTATGAGAATAAATTGGGGCATAGATCGATTAACGTAACATGGTTGCAATCTTAGACTGACAACTCTACTACGAGTAGACTAAACAGTATACAAGGGGGCATCCAAAAAAAAAAACGGAATCATTTTTTAAAGCTATTTATTTTCAACTTTTCCACAAAGTAGCCTTATCTCCTTCAAAATACTGTCTACTACAACCAATACACTTGTCCCAGCGGTGCTTCCACTGATCGAAACATTTTTTGAAGTCTTCCTTAGAAATGTCTGACAGCTCCTCCCTCGTTTTTTCCTTGACCTCAATATCGTCAAAGCGGCAAAGGTGTGTGAGGCAGCGGAACCATGCCATTTTTAACCAGAAACTGTCGAACAGAGACGGCTGTATGCGCAGGTGCATTATCGTGGTGGAAGAACCAGTCTCCTGACTGCCAGAAATCCGGTCTTTTTTGCGGAACACTGTTTCGCAATCGTCTTAAAACCTCCAAATAGTACAAGCTCTTGAATTTTTTCAACATTTTCGTCGATTCGGACAGAAATGTGTACTACACAATCTCCACCCACTGCAATGCTATTCCGGTTATTTTTGGGTACCTCCTCGTATAGTAATAATAATGAGAGCGCTGACCCTGTTTGCTGATCCCATATCGACCAAAACTGAACCAGACGTGATCTTTCCCCTTTCAACTTGCTAATCGAGCCTACTTGACCTGATAGAGGTCAGAATGTTCGATCGTTATGCTGACTTAATGTCAATTTTTGTTGTGCTGAAATATTTGGCCATTAGATCGTCCGCTTCCCTGCATATGAAGCAGATAGCAACTTGCTTCATCCTGATGACAAATAGGTGTGTATCTAGCCCGTAAGGATAACTTCAGTGAGGTCAAGCAATATTTCCTTATATTCAATAACGAGAGTGTTTGGCTGTTTGTCGGTATACGAGTATAACTTACAGTTGTCTCTTCCTTCATTCTTTTCCTAGTTTCCAGTCTGTCCAATTACGCAGAGTAGTGATATCCCGGCGTTAGCTAATATGCTTGGGGTCGATGCCGATGTATCAGCATCTCGCAAAGTTATCCAGTATTACCATTGTCCAGGGACCACAGATAGCAGTTTTTCGGTAAACCTCTATGTTTAGACATTGTTAAACATCGATGTCTTCGATACATTGAAGCAAGTACATCGATGTATCGAAACATTGGTTGCTTTCTCGTAACCTTTGCGTACTGTCCCTTTAATTCAGCGGCTGTATCTGGCTTCATCCCAATCATCATTTTATTTGTTGGTGGACTTTCCACCGTGTTTTGTCACAGATATCAGGGTAATTAAAAATTAAAAACCTCTATAACATTTGTAATATTTTATTATTTGTTCGCGTTATTGTTGCCACTGCTTTCGGAAATACATGCTCTGATGGTACAAATCTAGCCACAGGAGTTGTGTCTTTTCTGGATAACAACTTTAGGTAAGGGTATTGCTGACTCTGGGGTACCACCAGGGGGGTTTCAGTCATATACAAGGAGTTGTACCCTGCTGTGGGTGACATTTGATAATTGCACAGAACACTAACGGCATCTGACTATTCCATTTGATAACTTTACCTATAGGTTATAACTTGTTTATCCTATAGTTGATACTGTTCATCCTAGATGGCGCAGGTGAATTTATATTTTAGAGTACTTAAAAGAAATATCAAAGAGGCACTGTCAGGGAGAGGTAATTTGATTTAAATTTAAAATAGTAGCCATATAATTAACAGAAGCAATTAGCAGAGCAGAGCGAGAGTGTTTGTCATGTGATAGTGATGCGTGAATGATATAGACATGGTGTCGTAGCCTGCTGGAGGCATATGCCATGCAACTGACACGAGAGAGAAGAGAGACCAGAATCACCGAACACCCTAGAAGTTGTCTGCATGGACATGAAAGGGGAGCATTCGGGTCCGAATGAAAACTGTAGTTTAAACACTTCCCACCACGGATTTACCGAAAACCACTGATTAAAAAAAACCCGAAACCCGTTAAAAGATTTGTCAAGGGGGACAACTTTTCAACCAAAAACTACTTCACCCCCTTTCACCCTCTGCCCTCAAGGTCATCCCCTTAAACATTTGAAATGACAAGAGGGATCGAGTAATAGCTTGTTATGAAAGGTCTTTATTTTGACGTTTGATTTATTAAAATCGTTCGATTCGTTTTCAATAAAATTAGAAAAATCTGTATTTATCTCAATTTGTGCAGAAAGAAAACAAAATCACACGAAAATATCATGGCAGTTTTCGATGATGCGTTGAGGAAGTTCATCCAAACTTTCAGGTTGGGGAGTAAACACAATAGATTTCAAACGACTCAATGGAAAAAAGTCTAATGGTGTCAGATCTGGGGGCGGGCAGAGGGTGAAAGGGGGTGAAGTAGTTTTTGGTTAAAAAGTTGTCCCCCTTGACAAATCTTGCGACGTGTCTCGGCAATTTCTCTTTAATTCAGAGGTTTTCGATAAACCCGTGGTGGGAAGTTTTCAAGTGTATTGTTAAGATTACTAGCGAAATCCAAAACTCGAGGAAAATGTCATCAAAATTGTTAGAAAATAAGAACAGGGCAAGAGGCCGACAGGCTATCCCAACTAGCAAAGTAGTGCTATAAGCTTTTGGTAAAAGAACCGTTCAGCCATAAAAGCTCTCTATTGTTGTTGCCTGAACACCAAAATACTGGCTTAATGTTGTGTGGAATGCAAATTTGTTTTCTGCAACATTTTTGTTCTAAAATGAGGTGTTTAAAATATTCTTTAGCGTAGTTATACAACACCGTATAGGACAAATTTTTAACTGCTGCTTAAACGTTTATACAACTATTTTATACGGCATATTTGCACTTTAGTCAAAATGGTTGTGTTGTGGCATCCATGATAACGTTTATAAAACAAACCCGACTACTACTTTAGCCAACAAGTTGCTCCCAACGGAAGCACTTATACAGCTGTTGTTTAGTAACTGTTAAAGGCTATACATATGCTAAATATGTTGGTATACAACTTCACCATAACCTAACTTTCTGCTGTCATATTTTTTAAAATGCCATAACCAATGATTTAAGACAAACAACGCATGCATATTGGTTCAAAAGGTTTCATCAACTGTTCAAACAGAAGATATAGATCTGGTACAAATTCTGGGTAAATCATTCGACTCTGTCGGTATTTCATTTCAGACATTTGTCAAATTGTTGTATAACATCTGCAGGCAACACCTAAATATTCTAATAAACTGAAGACAAGTTGGACAATGCCAAGATTATACACAACCGCCAGCCATATTGGGCAAACATTTATTCCTCTATTTATTACTAAATAATTATGTTTCAGTTCGAAATTACAGATATAAAGTGATAAACATTATTGTAATTGTGTCTAAATATAGGATTTGTGGAAGATTTGACGCAGATTTTAGATCTTAAAAATCTAGACATACTTTTGATCACTATCAAAATATGCTTCAAATAAGAAGCCCGTAGAAATTGCGTAACTACTTTGCAGGATAATCACAATAAAATTTCCTATGCAAGTAATTCAATAGTATAGCACAGTGTAGAAGTTTATCATATACCTGTGTATGAAATTCACAATGGCCGACATGTAAGTAATCAAGATGACTGTAATGTGTTAGTTATATATATATTCTTCACTTCGTCTATGCAATAGTTTGGTTGCAATAAAGTAGAATCACGTAACGGAATAGTTGTATAGTTGACAAAAATTGAATCTTGCACTGACGCAAATGTCCTATAGCGGCTGAAAGGGGCTTAAACTTTTGTTGTATAACTGTTATCTGCAGCCCTTATACAACCTCTTAAATGACTGAAGTGTCCTATTAGGTGTGCCCATTCCGCTTGTATAGCTGTTCTAGGAGGGTTTTGCAAATGTTCTTACAGTATACAATGCTGTGTAAGGAATACTGTATAATCATTCTTGCAACTCTAATAGGAGTGATATATGTTAGTTGGGATGTCCTCGTCTGAGCCCTCTTCGAACGTGAGGTAAGAGATGTTTGTTGAGCCCTCTGAACGGAGGTGGATCATCATCGCCGCTCCTCTTGGAGTCTATCGGTAATATGTTTTATCCGATCGTCCTCACATCAATATTGCTCACAATTCATATTGTGATTGCCTATAGCATATAAAGTAGTCTGCCAAGAATGGAATGGATCAAACGAGATTGTATTATATATAACATTTTTACATTTATACATAATACATATTTTATAAAATACATTTGTGTACAGACGAACTATTATTGATACTCTGTAGTTTTTTAGCGCCAAAGTGTGTGACTGTTTTATTAAGTAGGTATACCTAGTTTGTCCTGATTTTGGTTTGGTTTGATAATGGCGTCGATTATGTTGTTTTTATATTTCAAATGTAACTGAATGATTGTTTTGCGTTCATCTATTTTATGGAAATATTGCCAACTATGAAATTGATATCAAAATTTTTGATAAGGTGAACATAGTAATAACATAATATATAGGTACCTATCAATATACCTGACTTCATTTCTCAAATCTCATGTATTTCCTAACACAGTTATTATATGCTGTATGTATTGTACATAATGATAGCCGATGAAAGCTTGGAAACTGCGTTTTAATTTCTGATTCCTATAACGAATACATATTTTTTAAGTTAGCATAATTAACAACATCCTGTATACTTTTGTTTATAAATATAATGCAACTCGAGGATAACACATGGGGCAGGTGTCACTGATTAGGATCCTCTAAACAATCGGCGTTTTGGTTTCGTTTGTGATGGCTAAGTGTTCGGCGCATTCATTGGATGGCACTGTTAACAGTGGTACCAGGAATCATAGGATAGAGTGTTATCTGTAGTGTAGCTAATGATGTGTGGGTACTACTAAACGGATTTCTGACATGTCGGAAATGCGAAGAATCGGTCAGTTTTGAGCCTCATATTCCGTATCGTTGGCGCCAAGCGTAACAGTATACCCTATTCGTAGAGCATTTACGCCCAGACAAAACACAACATGTCCAAAACAAGATTGTACAGGTCCGTAATTTCCTCAATAGTCTTGGAATAATCCAAGAAAATTAATTATTATTTTTATAGAAAGAAGTTTACATACGTTTTATAATTCTTTATTCGCTGGAAGTACTTGAATCATCGCCTGAATGGTTAATATTAATCATTACAGCTTCAATTAGAATATCGATCATGTTGTCCATCTTTGTTTCAATTGTCTCTTGAACGTGACGAATGCAATCACTCCAATTGTTTGCCGTCACTTTGTTGACTGCTTCATAAAACAAATATTTCATATCAGAAAATTCGAATATTCTACTGTTTGAAGCCTCATAGTTTATTATAGGGTGACTTTGAAGTTGAGTCATTAATTTTCGGATAATGATTGTAGAAGGAAGATAAACCAAAATATGTGTGTAAAAATAAAAAAAAAATAAAAAAAAAATTTTACCTTGTTTTATAAAGTATCCTCCCGACAAGTATTTCAGTGCGGACCTGTATTTGATCGTGAGGTCCCCTGTGAGGTCTTAAGTCACCTGATTCACAAGCCCGTTGTTCTACATTAACAAAGGCACGAGGAGTTGGTTGCACTCGATTGGGAAACCGATCCGCATAAACATGTGCCATTTTTTATTTCGTTTGAGCCACGCAACACATACAACTATTCACTGACACTAACTGTATACAAATGAATGAGATACCTGTAAAAACATCGTTCCAAATTCTTTCGCTTTTTTGTTTCCGATGCGATGAACCGATACGGCGGATTATATCCATTGTCGCCAAACACGACCACATAATATTGTTATTGAGACAGGGCGGTACTCAAACTTCCAAAGGGCTATAACTTTGTTACTTTAATTTTACCAGGAAAATGGTAAAGGAAAAAACATTTCTTTTGATCAGATCTACTCACTGTTAAAATAAATGACTCAACTTCGAAGTCACCCTGTATTTGCCCAAATCATATCAAAGGGATTTAATTCGCAGTGCCTTAAAACGGTATTATTTCAGTTTTTAGCCATTCCGTCAATAACATTAAAATCATATTTATATTTGTGCTGCCTGACTAGATGGATTAGTTCCGCTTTGACCATTTTTTCATGGAAACTAATGTCTTTTGATGGGAGCCATTTTTGAATTTTTGCCATCGTGCAAATGAACTTCCGTCCATTTCTTCGTGGTAGTCGGTCGTTTCCTATGACTCAAATGCGCATAGGGCAGTAGGCACAAAGCCATCTTCACTGCCAATGTGACATAGATAGATCGTCTTCCTTTTTTTTTTGGAAATAATTATTTCATATAGTATTCAAGAAAACTAATACTAATTCAAGCAGCGTATCTAACATGTGTTGGTTCCCAATCTACCAGATATAGCTAAGTTTAGTGTAGCTAAGTTTTTAGCGTGGGCTCATAGATTCAGTCTACAGTCTACAACACAAATGACGAATTGGTTAGATACACGTACCTGCAGAATTCTTTAGGCCAGTAGTTAGTCCATCTAAGGTGGCTTGTCTTGCTGATTCAATTGTAGAATCAGCCCATACTTTAGGTTTTGTTTTGTATGCCCTGCATTTATCCAGATTTCATCCAAATAATAAGTTAATATTCCTGCCCTGGTCGTGGTATTTCTTTATTGATTTTGAATATATATAAAATAATCTCTTGGCTGTCCATCAAAATACTGTTTCTTGTTTTCTATACTCAAAATGAAGTTTTGCCTTGGCTTAAATGCACTACGAATAGGGTATAGAGATGACAGCACAGTTATCGTACACCGAGTTTTTTATCACTTCGATGTTCCAGGTCCGATGTATTGATGTTTTCAATACATCGATGTACCGTTGCCATCCCTCTCAGCAACCCACAACAGGTTCACTAGAGTCGAGCTTATCTTTAAAGATTTCACCATCTTTTGGTCTACTAAAATGACGCAGCATGGCTGCTGTTGAGGAAGTGATATATTTGCGCATTACCAGTGTAGGAACGATTTGATGTCAAAAAATGTTTTGCCTCTGGCGACCATTTCTTGTCAAATTTCATTGTAAGTGGAGAACAGCAGACCGTTGTACTGATTTCGACCCCAAGCAAAACTGTATCATATCAATTTATCACTTTTGTTTTAATTTTTCTCATTATTTTTAATGACTTTTTCGGATTTTTCTAAATACCACCACCAAGTTTCGCTCGTGTCATTTAACGGAGATGTCGCGAAAGCTGTATCCTATAATTTTTGCGTATTCTCCTTCGTTTGCTTTCGTTCTCCATGACCCCTCGCATATTTTATTTTTAATATCTCCGCCGGCAGATCTTAGAAGTCATAAATTATGGACTTATCCGATTCCTGAATAATTTATAGGAATACTTATCATTTAAGAAAACGAAATACGTATGCGATGTCTCGTTTCTTCCATTCCGTAAAATTCTCTTGTTTGCTCCTATATGGGAGATTTGGCTTTACTGAAGATTGTTTTCGAAACATAGAAGTTCATGGTGACGTGCATTTTCTTACAAAGTTATACAAATTTTCAGGGCACAGTGTGGAATCTGACATTCTTGAAATATGTGGTACGTTACAGTTCTACTGACTAATAGCTAGCCATAAACACGCGGATTCTTTCACTCCGTTGAAAATCAAAAATTAAGCGGTAAAAATGACTCAAAAATTAAGCAGTGGTATAACAGTTAGTTATTGAAGTTTAGTTGTTCCTGAAAGAGCACAAAATATGTTTTTTGTGACATCAGGAAGTATCTATTTGATAATATTCATCTTCAAATTCCCAAGTAGAGAAATATCTGTCAGCAACAAAAACTAAACACTTGATTTGTTTTCCATTCTTCTGTACCAGTGACGTGCGAAGGTATAACTCTGAATCATGGAAATAAACTGGAGCAAGTGTTCAGTGTCTTGCTCCTCTGAAAGTAAGGGCATGTTTTTTTGTGACTTATGCAAAAAGCCTATATGCAAAAAATGCACAGGACTATGCCCCACTGAAATCAGGGTGATGGAGCTTGCTGGGCAAAGAAGATTGATCTTTGCTTGCCCTGAACTTAAATCTCAAGAAAGTGGTGCACACCATAGAAAAGTAGAAGATACAGGAATGAATGATATTAGGGATTGCCTGAAAACAGCATTGGAAGAAATCGTAAGTAAGATAACATCTTTTGAAAAACAAAATGCTATGCTCATAATGAATATGCAAAAATCGATTGAAGATAAATATTACCAACTGGAGGGCGCAGTTGAACGAAAACTTGAAAAACTAAACTATGCACAAAATAATGATACTAAGGAGAATTCTGGCATCTATAAGCCATCGACCTCAGCTGCCAGAAGCACATATTCAAAAAAACTTAATGCCAATAAGCCGATTTCAAAAAGATCACCAAGTCCAAACAATCAACAAAGCGTTGAAAATATTGCAGTGCGTGAAGAAAAACAAAGAACCACTATGGAAAATTTAATTTATATAAACTCAGATAGTACAAAAAAATGACAAGAAAATTTTGCTAAAGAAAACCAGATCAGAGGTAACCGGTATGAAGAAGTGGGCAAAAATGATGATGGCGTCCAAGTAGCCAAACGTAAGAGGAGTAATAGACCACCTCCTAAAATAGGTAATAATCCAGATGGACAAGACTTTGGATTCCTTGGATCAGCACGAAATAAAGATAAGAAAATTTGGATTTTCATTAACCGTGTCAGTGACTCTACTAATACTGAAAACTTTAAGAGATCTATTGCAACAAAGACAAGTTCAGATGAAACAAAAATACAAGTTAAAGAGGTTGCTACATATCACCGCAGCTCGAATAACAAATGTTTTCTAGTTGGTGTTGATCAATTGCTCAAGGAGAAAGTGTATGAACCCAATTGCTGACCTCAGGGAGTTACTTTTGAAAGGTTTAATTTTTTGAAAGGTCAGCGCTCTTTGGATGAAGACGCTTTTCATGATGCGCCAAACGATATCCACACATAAAAAAACTGCCCACATAGCTATTTAATGTTTCAAAGCATGTTTTACATAATCAAGATATCATATACCTCAACATTGAAAGCTTATTACCAAAAATTGACATAATAAAAGCAGAAGTTATCGGTTTTACCGAAGATATTGAGGATTCAGAGCTAACTATCACAGGTTATCAACTAGTACGTTGTGATAGTAGCAGCAGGCACACAGGAGGAACTGTCTTTTATATTAGAGATGGAATTGAATATAAAGTCAAAAAGAAAATCATTAGTCATCCGAATTATTGGTTTTGTTTTATTGATGTGATAGTGAGAGGTCAAAAGTGGACAATTGGTGGTGTTTATCACTCTCCTAGTGCAAGTGATGCTGATTTTATTGATAAGTTGGAAGACGTTTGAGATGATTAGTTCTCTGTGAGTAAATGCATTTTAGTAGGGGATGTAAATATAGATTTTAAAGATGATAAAAATTTCTATTTCTAACGTTTATTTGATGTTTATGGGGTTGATCAGTTGGTCACTGACTATACAAGGGTAACTGATATGAGCATGCCTTTGATAGATTATGTTGTTTCTAATCATGGGAACATTGAGGCTAAGGTGCATGATCAACCAAAGTTGTCGGATCATTCTATTGTATCTGTTAGTGTCTTGTCAGATATTGCTAGCAAAACAGTCAAAACGGTTGAAATAAGGAATTTAAAAGACGAGGAATTACTAAAAATAAACATTGACTTGTTGTTAGTGAGAGGTGACCAGGTTCCCTACTACGATATTGAACTCAAAAATAAAGCTAGGGAGCGAGATCTTGCCTACAAACAATTTAGGAAAAGTGGCCACCCAATTGACCAACATAATCAGTGGGAGAAATACAAGATATTCGGAAATAAATATATTAACTTGTTAAAAATGAAAAAAAGACAATATTTTGAAGAAAAAATTGATCAGAGTAAATGTAACCCCAAAACTATGTGGAAAACATTGAAATCTTTAATAAAGCCGGTAGGAGCTACTACTTTCGATAGAATAATTTTTTATCTGAATGACCAAACAGTTATTTCCAGATGTAAAGTGGAAATAGCTGATAATTTCAACCTTTACTTTGTTAGCAGTATTTGTGACATTGTAAAAAGTATCCAGTCTGATAATATATATGTGGATAATGATCTATCTTGTGATGCAGCTACGTTCCTGAAATTTAGATCCATATCATTCAATGAATTGAAAAAATTATACTTTCATTTGAAAATAAAACGTACGGTGAAGATATTTTGAATACTAAACTTCTTAAAAATACTTTGCACGCGATTGGTCATGTAATCTTGAATTTTATCAACACTTCACTAGCTTATGGAGTTTTTCCGGATGCATTAAAAGTAAGCACAGTTAGGTCGATCCCTAAAGTACCTAATTCCCTAGAAGCATCTGATTTTAGACCTATAAATACTTTGCCACCTCTTGAAAAACTTTTGGAAACATGTGCCCATAAACAAATTGTTGAATATTTTGAGACCAATAATCTTATCATGGTTAAGCAATCGAGCTTCAGAAAAGGTCACTCTTGTGAAACTGCTCTTCAAATTACAGAAACTGATTGGATGAAACTTATTGATGACAATAACTATGTAATTTCAGTCTTCCTTGATTTCAAAAGAGCATTTGAAACAATAGATAGACGAATATTGATAGATAAATTAAAACAATGTGGAATTGGAGGCACTGCCCTGAGATGGATAATTAGTTACTTGAGTGACAGAGGTCAAAGGACTAAGATTGGTCCTTCTATCTCCGAAACCATTTCTGTACATTTTGGAGTTCCTCAGGGTAGTGTTTTGGGGCCATTATTTTTTATAATATATTTGAATGATATGGAACTTGTTCAGAGAAGTAGCTCCATAAATCTATTTGCCGATGACACACTTGTGTACTCAGCCTGCAAAAACCTGAATGCAGCTAGCGATATTGTGAACAGTGACCTTGCAAACATTGATACATATTTAAAAATGAACAAATTGAAGTTGAACACTCAAAAATCAAAAGCAATGGTAATATCAAGCAGAAGTAAAAACAAGAATATTATAAAAGCTAATATCCAAATTAAAATTGAAAAGACAGTTCTTGATATAGTTGATACAATGAAATACCTTGGATTTATGTTGGATAAAAACCTAAACTTTAACAGCCATAGTGACTATATTATTAAGAAAATTTCAAAGAAACTTTATTTTTTTTTCAGAGTTTCTAAACGGCTATCAATGTTTGCAAGAATTACGGTTTACAATACAATAATAAAACCTCATTTTGAGTACTGTTCATCTTTATTATATTTCTTTAGCAAGAACAAAATGGGCACCTTACAAAAACTTCAAAATAGGGGAATGCGGATAATTTTACAGTGCTCTAGGTATACAAGAATTGAATATATGCTGTATACTCTACAGTGGTTATCAGTGAATCAACATCTTTATTTAACAGAGATGCTATTTATTTATAAAATTGTGAAGGGAACATTACCTAATCATTTAGGTGCGCATCTACGCCCAAATAATGAGATACATTCATATGACACTAGGACGTGTACTCATTTCCATGTAAATAAAACAAATATGAAGAGTAAAATGAAAACAATAATGTACAAAGGTCTATGTGAATACAATAAGTTGCCCCAGCAAATAAAAAACGCCGACTCAGTCGGGTATTTCAAGAAAGCACTTATCACATAAGATCTGACAGAATTTGTTAAATTTATTATACGAGGCTTGTCCGTAAAATAAGTTCCACGGGCTGCCGCTGGCGCTAGGATCGTTTCTATGCACAGCCAGGCAACAGAGGCAGATTGTTTGGTTCCCCCACTCCAATCCCTCACCAAGCCAGCGTCGCTGCGACGTTTAGTCTTGGCTCAGCAGCCGTCAGCGATGGAGCTTCCTCTTGCGTATCCCGCCAGCTGCGAGTTGCGGTCTGTTATTCGTTTCCTGGCCGCTAAGAAGAAATCGGCGAAGGAAATTCACGAAGAACTTTGTCAAGTGTATGGAGAAGACTATATGAGCTGCGGGATGGTGCGCAGATGGGTCAAGGACTTTAAAAATGGCCGAACAGACGTCCACGACGAAGCCCGTGCAGGGCGGCCATCGGTTTCCGACGAAACAATTGCCAAAGTCGAAGCGGCAATGCTTGAAGATCGACGGATTACAGTTCGGGAGCTGTGCACAAAGATTCCGGAGGTCAGCAAAACCACAATTGACAAGATTTTGACTGAACATTTAGGCTATTCAAAGGTCTGCGCAAGATGGGTACCAAGAATGCTCACTGCAGACCACCGGCGGCAGCGGGTTGAAGCGGCCCAAGAGTTTCTCGCTTTTCACGGAACAACCGAAGAGGAATTTCTGGACTCTATTGTTACTGGTGACGAGACCTGGGTACACTACACCACACCGGAAACAAAGGAGCAATCGAAGCAGTGGAAGCACTCTTCTTCACCAAGAGCAAAGAAGTTCAAACAAATCCTGTCTGCCGGGAAAATCATGGCTAGCGTTTTTTGGGATCGAAAGGGCGTATTGTTGTGCGAGTTTATGCCTCGCGGGACAACAATCAATGCTGACCGGTACTGTGAGACCTTGAAAAAACTTATACGTGCCATTCAGAACAAGAGAAGAGGAATGCTGACGAAAGGAGTGCGTTTTCACCATGACAATGCCCGACCGCACACCGCCAATCGAACCACAGCCCTCATCGAAAGATTTGGATGGAAAATGGTGTCTCACCCACCCTACAGCCCAGACTTAGCACCAAGTGACTTCCATCTCTTCCCTGAGTTGAAGAAAAACCTTGGCGGAACCCAATTCCAGACAGATGAAGAGGTGCAAAACGCGGTTGTTAGTTTTCTACACGGACAGGCGGCAGAGTTCTATGACTCTGGTTTGAAGAAGTGGGTGCCTCGAATGCAGAGATGCATAGAACGCAACGGCGATTATGTAGAAAAATAAAAGAAAGACTGAGCTTTCCAAAAATGTATTTTCTTTGCAATTAAACCAATTTTTTGATATGAAAAAAATTTGTGGAACTTATTTTGCGGACACGCCTCGTATTTGAATATATATGTATGTACTTGTACTATGCTGTAATGCTACCAGTTGTTGTTGTTGTTGTTGAAATTAGGACTTTTTTTTCTAAATAAAGGACTACTACTACTACTACAATGAACAGTGGTGGGACGTGGATAATAGTATCGTGTTACCGGAAATGGGCAGTCTAATAATCATGGCTACGTGGTTTGTTGAGCAACGTGCATTCACGGTAGACTTCTTTTCTGAATACCGATGACGATTAATTTATAGAGTTGTCACTATTGTCACCAACACACTCCGTCCCGTCTTATTTCGATAAATCCTATACTCTGAATAAAGTTGCTTGTGTTCATTGTCCACTGAGACCTAGCCTGTACCATGCTGAGGAGTTGAAATATAGCACGAAATAGCTGTTCATGGATGACTGTCTGTACAACTGCATATACGGCTAGGGTACGTTACGGACCATACGCACTCTGATTCATGGAAATGCGGTGTCGCGCATGGTTGTCTCATTCGCAAGACCTCGTGCTGTGAAATCGTTTTTTGTGTGGCTGCTTTATCTTGGGATCTACAGAAGTGAACCCCATATCGTCCGGGGCACGAAGCCAACTATCAAGAATGAAATTGTCGCCACTCCAATTATTGACATGCTGCAGCGAGCAATGCGAAACTTCGAATCCGAAAAATGCTGAACAAAAAAGAAGGGCACCTCAAAGAGGTGATTTTTCATACGGAACTTGCAACTTTCTGAAAATAAGTTTCCACTACCACTTTCAACTTTAAAATTAATTCGTCTCTCCTAGCTTGAGAAATTTCACAGCCATTTAAAAGAAATCATGTCCAAATGTGCCACCTTCTACGTATACCGTCTAATTTTTACTTATTATCCTAACCTCCATGCCCATGAAATTGGATTGAGGATACAATCTACTAATCAGAAAGGCATTGGCGTGATAAGAAAAGCGTCCCTGGTCTCTACATAGAGGACATACTAAAAGTTGGAACTTTCTTTTTGAACGAAAACTGCGCTTGTGGTAATGTGCGATTAAACAGCAGCGAATAACTCAAAAATGACGTCAAGTAGGTTGATTCTCCACTTCCAACGCAAACCCGTTATCAGTTCATTATGGATTATGTTCAGCACAAACTAGGCCCCTCTGAGAAAAAAATCAGTCAACAGTCCATAAAACTAGTCCGTAAACATTCTTTCTCTGTGTATCTGAAAACATCACCTCTCCCCGGCTAGACATGGCAGCGTGGTCAGAGCATAGTAAACAAACACTATCCTGTGGCGCGACCAAGGCCGGCAGCACTCCGCTGGGCGTAGCAGCCGCGGCCAGTAGGTATGCGATCCGTCTGCTCAGAATATTTTCTCAGCAGACGGATTCTCTCATTCAAGTGTATGGAAAAACCCAAACAAAGGATCAGGATCCTCTGAAACGTAAAAAACGAAGTTTGTACGATATTTATTCTTTTTCGTTTTTGGCCTCTTTCTCTCCTGACACTGAACCGATTTTCAAAGAGTACAAAGCTTCTGCATCCTTGGCATGTAGTAACATTGCTTAGAAATCTCATTAATATCCGATTGCTACTTCTCAAGGCGGTTATCAGAATATGACAGACTGACGGAAACCAGTGACATGTTTTTTCGTGATGTACATATATGTCATATAACATCCAAAATACATAATAAAATTTTGCAATTTTAATACTTCTCCATCAGTGGGAAGAAAAAAGTATGAAAAGAGATTTTAATTACATTGATTATGAATTATCTTCGAATTTTTTTATCGTTCAATTGAAGAACACAGCTTTGTTAACTTCGTCCACAATTTATAAAATTCGGGGCTGGATAGGTCTTTTCTTGTCCCCACCTCGGCCTTCATGCTAATGGCCTAACTGTTTCTACGGGATACACGATCTACGCGACATATGATGGAAACCTCCAGAAATGCGATCTCAATACACTTTTGAATCATCTTTCAAACACTCATGGTAAACTAACATCATGTCAACAAGTTTGTTGTTGCTACAGAAATGTGTTCGTTTTTTCCAAATCCGATTCATGAATAAACAACTCGGTTTACCTGCACGGCATGTCGGATACCGACACGCGCTTTATCCTTTTACTTGCTCCTAGCATCTGGGCTATAAAGACTTTAGGAAAATTTTCTTATTTTTACGTGGTATAGAGGAAGATCCTAACTTGAAAGTTCAACGCTTATATAGCGGATTTCCAGTACTTATTTATAAGTTGCTAGGATTAACTTCTAAACTTTTGCTATAAACAGGCCTATTACTGCCAGTGTTCTCAAATCAGTTCAGCGGCGGGGTGGTTTGCACGTACGTATCTAATCCCAGTGCCCCAAACTGCTTAGGTCCAAATGTTGTTTTAGGTGACTCCTTACTTGGTTGTTATTATGACTATTTCTGTAGTTATTAGACGATCTCCAATGAAGGCGGAGGTACCACCCGGTGGATCTCGACGGTAAAGGCAAACTGTTTGCTTTCACTTACAAATATGGTGCAGTCCGCATTTTCGTCCTTTTTACCCGACTATTTTAGAAAAAAAGGTTTCTCTGCATAAGTATGTTAACCCTATTTCATGAGCATCCATTACATTTTGACATCTACTAGGTGAACAGCTCATCAGCAAGTGATATGTTTCTATTAGTTTGTAACGTTGGCAATAATGAATCGGGTCTAAATCTAGTAAAACTTGCTCGCAGGATTTTTTGAACTTGTCTAGGTAAAGGAGTTGTTACCAAGTACGAAATGAATCTCCGGCGTACAAAAAATCAAAACAAAATACGGCTAGAGTTGACGGAGCCGTCAGAATTATGCGTCATTTGTCGATGTGGAGAATTTTGAGATACTACTAGATAATCAGCTGTTATTCTATCGTAATGGATACACGTGAAGAAGACAATATACTAAGTGACATATAAATCCGAACACCCAGTTTAAATGGTTTTATTTTAATAAAATTTTGTATAAGTACTTAATGAAGCATAATAAGTAAATGATAAAAATTTCAAAATGATTGCACTGCTTTAAATCCCTTTGACCTTTAATAATGTGTGGATGCACTCTGATGTGCTACGCATTCTCCAACGCGCCTAGGCATGCTTCTGATCAGGTGGTCAATGTCCTCCGGTGGGATCTCATTTCAGGCAACCACCAACTCCTCTCGAAGTGCTTCTAGAGTCTGAGGAGGACGTTGCAAATTGAGCAATCTCCTACCCATCATATCCCACACGTGCTCAATTGGGGATAAGTCGGGAGATCTTGGTGGCCACGGTAACAATGTGACATCATTATGTTGAAAGAAGTCTATTGTGACTCTTGCAACATGTGGTCGGGCATTATCTTATTGGAAAGTTGGATCTGCCAGGGTGTCAAGATAGGGTAAAAGATGGGGTTCTAGAACTTCGTGGATATAACGCTGCGCGTTCATGTTACCTCTGATGAAGATTAAAGGTGACCTGGAACCATAAGCTATAGCACCTCAAACCATAACTGGAACAGTGTGATGAACATGTCTTTCAACAAAAAACTGTGGATTCCTCCTTTCACCACGACGCCTTCTAACACTGGCACGACCATCGTGCATGCCTAAACAAAATTGAGACTCGTCACTAAAGACAATACTGTTCCATTCCTGATCCCAGAGTGACCGTTGTCTGCATCACTCAAGGCGATTACGTCGGTGTTCTCGAGTTAAAGGTAGGACCCAGTGTGGTCGGTATGAAAACAAGCCAAAACTTCTCATTCGTCGGTAAACACTTCGCATGCCAATAGGTCTTACGTGTTCTGCAAACCATTCATTTGCAATGGACCTGGTAGTGGAGAAACGGGCCCTTAAGGCCAATAATCTTAGGCGGCGATCTTCACGGTCTGTTGTTCTACGGCGGCGTCCAGTGCCCCTTGCTCTTTGCGTACGGCCTTCTCGAAGCCATGCCTGACAACACCTAACCACAGTGTCTACACTTCTTTGCACTCTAACTGCCATTGCCCGAAAAGAAAGTCCAGCTTCCCGAAGTCCCACTATACGGCCCCTATCAAACTCACTAAGTTGACGAAATCGTACCGGTCTCCGTACTCTAGGCATCGTAACCGATCGTAAAGGATGTCAAGAACAAAAATCCGCCAACGTTGATTCTTTACTGCGGCTGAAATATTCATTTTCAGAGCGTTAGTGAATTTAAAAAAAAGCAGTATAAAAACCGGAATGTCCAACTGATAAGGCTGAAAATTTTTTCACTTGTTATTTACAGTAAGATAAATACATTCACCAACTTTTATTGAAATAAAACCAGTTAAACTGGGTGTTCGGATTTATATGTCACTTAGTATATGTATGTGTCTGAGAAACATTCTATTTCACCGGCTATAGTCCAAACGGCTTGATGGTTTTTCACGTGTGACGCGTTTTTGGTTTCGTCTTAGCAGTGCTAGAGACACTAGGTACATCTGATTCTAAAAATAACTTCAGATTTGAAATGTCTATTCCATGGCCTACCGCTTAAATGCCTAGATGGATTCTGACATGAGAAGTGTCTCTAGATTTGTCTTGGAATGCGAGTAACATTGGGCACACCAAAATAACAGATTTTGAAGGCAAATTTGAGCTTTGAAATTTCTATTCTACGACGTACAGCTCAAATGATGGAATGGACTATAGTATTTGAGCCCGTCTGGCTCGAGAGTGTTTAGTGTCCCGTCCGACCTAAATAGCGGAATTTGCATTGGATATAATCTTACATTCATTCGTCATTCTGTAATTCCTAAAGGGTGCGTAACTGTCTTAATAAGGATTTTTTCAGACATTCAGAAATTAAAGGAGCGGCGACTGTTGCTTTCCATAAAAGATATGCATGGATAAATTCGATTTTATAGTCAAAATACAAAATTCCATTGTCTCGTAAAACCAAAATAATCGAACTACTATATCATGTCCTCTTTTTCTACTGCCTTTTTGGAACAGTATTCTAAATTATGTTCATCAGATTATTCCATGGTGTGTATAGAGTTACATGATTAAAAACAGTATTATCAATTTTTGTTTGTAAAAAAGTGCATTTTTAGTTTGTTTTATTGTGCATTTTTTCTTCCATCGTTAAAAATATCAGTACAGCTGTGAAATTGGTTGTCAAAATTCCGCTTTCATAGTAGAATTGTCCGGGTAATACCTTTTACTATTATAACTTTTTCTCTGCAGAAAATATTTGATTTTCTTGAAACCTCATTTTGCAGTAAATTGGGTTTTCAAGAAAAAGAGAGAGACATTGATAAGAAAATAAGTAATCACCTGCTCAATATTTTCATATAACATATAATTATTTTAGAACTGTACTATTATTTTCAACCAGTTACGATTGGAAAAGCAATGTATGAAAGTGCACAAAAAATGCATTTTTGACAATTAAGAAACTGACAACATTAGTTTTCAATAATCTCTATATACACCATGAAACAATCGGACTAAAAGTATTGACAATACATCTTCAGGCAGGCTGTTGAAAAAAAGAGATGTGTGATGTTAAGAAAAGGAAAGAGAGATGGCTAGAAGTACTGCAGGCAAGTCAACATAGACATGGAGAAAGAACGAAAGAAGATTTGTCTTGTTAATGAGAATGATTATGAATATACTAAAATTGCGTGCAATCAAAATGCCGAACTTTCAAAATATCCGTTCTACCGGCTGCAGTCCAAACGACTTGATGGATTTTGACATTTGGTAGCACAACTAAAGCTTCATTATTTTCAGTTACCGCAGCTTAGTTTTATGTATTTCTTAAAAATGTACTTGTAACCTGTACCACCATAGCCCCACCAGTGATTGGGTTGCAGGCCTACGTGGTGGATCAAGCATAAAAAAATACGTGAAGGTTGTTATATCTTTCGACGTCGCCCACCAGCCACGTGATAGGCAACTTGAGGCTCATTTCGGAGGTAGCCTTAAACACATAATAAAGAACGTTCATTGACCCGTGGATATAGCTTTAGAATCTCCTAGCGCTCTTTCTAACAATCAATCCCAGAGGAGAGGACAGAATTGTATGGTATAGTGTATATCGGTAGCTCGTTAAAAATAACGAGGCGGACTTTTGTTAGCGGCAGGCAAGCAGCGATAATTATTTACGGGGTCGTTGTTAAAGCTTCAGAGTCGAGTATGGTCTCATTCACACCGTTAGAGCAGTTAGAAGCAGTCTCTTTTGTGACTTGAGCGTGGGCGAGGACAAAATGTATTGTCTTAGTTGCAGTTCGCTTAACCAGAATACAAGGAAAAGGAACAGAAATACTACGGAAACAGAAAATGCTTTGTGGACATTTTATCAGTTCAAACTGAAAATGACTCATTCTGAAAAAAGCTCTGTTTTCCCATCAGGAAACCGATGACTTTCGAGCAACTCCATGGTAACTCAATCTGATACTCATAAAGTGAAGCTCACCGTATATAATCATTTGTGTTAGTACTTTATTCTACATAGCCTGACCATATTTATGTCTTCAAACGCAACACATTCGCCAACCAGGTGTCTGTATAGGATGCTTCAAAGATAGAGTTCTATATCTTGGCTTATACTGACCTAGAAAATGCATTTCTTATAGGGCAATCCATTAGAAACTTGATAGGGCTAGTTAGTTTTTTTATAATTCATGATATATGCCTGGAAAAAGTAGCATTGCCTTGTCTTACTGATCGTAGCTTGTACATAACTTATGAAGAATACCAGTCTCAGCAGTACTTGACCACTTCATGGGTGCTTCAGGGGTCAAACATAGGTACTCTCCTGTTTCTACTATTTATTAGTGATGTCTGTGACGAACTTAAATGTGGTACTTTGCTGTTCGCTGACGACTTAAAAGTATTTTGTCGATTTTGTTGATCTACAATCGTGGCTCGATAAACTTCAAAGATGATGCAGTATGAATAGACTTCAATTAAAGTCAGTAAATGCAAAAGTATGACATATACAGGTAAGAAGATTAAGTATATAAAGTATATAAGTATATATACTAAGTGACATATAAATCCGAACACCCAGTTTAAATGGTTTTATGTTAATAAAATTTTGTATAAGTACTTAATGAAGCATAATAAGTAAATGATAAAAATTTCAAAATGATTGCACTGCTTTAAAGCCCTTTGTCCTTTAATAATGTGTGGATGCACCCTGATGTGCTACGCATTCTCCAACGCGCCTAGGCATGCTTCTGATCAGGTGGTCAATGTCCTCCTGTGGTATCTCATTCCAGGCAACCACCAACTCGTCTCGAAGTGCTTCTAGAGTCTGAGGAGGACGTTGCAAATTGAGCAATCTCCTACCCATCATATCCCACACGTGCTCAATTGGGGATAAGTCGGGAGATCTTGGTGACCATGGTAACAATGAGACATCATTATGTTGAAAGAAGTCTATTGTGACTCTATGTGGTCGGGCATTATCTTGTTGGAAAGTTGGATCTGCCAGGGTGTCAAGATAGGGTAAAAGATGGGGTTCTAGAACTTCGTGGATATAACGCTGCGCGTTCATGTTACCTCTGATGAAGATTAAAGGTGACCTGGAACCATAAGCTATAGCACCCCAAACCATAACTCCAACAGTGTGATGAACATGTCTTTCAACAAAAAACTGTGGATTCCTCCTTTCACCACGTCGCCTTCTAACCCTGGCATGACCATCGTGCATGCCTAAACAAAATCGAGACTCGTCACTAAAGACAATACTGTTCCATTCCTGATCCCAGAGTGACCGTTGTCTGCACCACTCAAGGCGATTACGTCGGTGTTCTCGAGTTAAAGGGAGGACCCAGTGTGGCCGGTATGAAAACAAGCCAAAACTTCTCATTCGTCGGTAAACACTTCGCATGCCAATAGGTCTTCCGTGTTCTGCAAACCATTCATTTGCAGTGGACCTGGTAGTGGAGAAACGGTCCCTTAAGGCCAATAATCTTAGGCGGCGATCTTCACGGTCTGTTGTTCTACGGCGGCGTCCAGTGCCCCTTGCTCTTTGCGTACGGTCTTCTCGAAGCCATGCCTGACAACACCTAACCACAGTGTCTACACTTCTTTGGACTCTAACTGCAATTACCCTAAAAGAAAGTCCAGCTTCCCGAAGTCCCACTATACGGCCCCTATCAAACTCATTAAGTTGACGAAATTGTACAGGTCTCCGTACTCTAGGCATCGTAACCGATCGTAAAGGATGTCAAGAACCAAAATCCGCCAACGTTGATTCTTTACTGCGGCTGAAATAGTCATTTTTAGAGCGTTAGTGAATTAAAAAAAACAGTATAAAAACCGGAATGTCCAACTGATAAGGCTGAAAATTTTTTCACTTGTTATTTACAGTAAGATAAATACATTTACCAACTTTTATTAAAATAAAACCATTTAACTGGGTGTTCGGATTAATATGTCACTTAGTATATTTATACTTTAAGCGGTGTAAGTCTTGAACGATATGATACTATTTGCGACTTGGGAGTAACAGTCGATAGTAGACTGAGTTTTGATTATCACATGTCTCAAATAGTTTCTGATACAAGCAGGTCTTTTGATCATATAGTCAGAAATCGTAAGCTTATATTTGATATTGATGCCTTAAAAACTTTATATTTTACGTATGTAAGATCAAAAGTGGAAGTGGATATGACTACGAAGTTCTAGCAAATAGATTTGGGTTAGCTTCACTAAAGAACCGACGTAAACATACGAGTAGTTCATTTATTTTTCTGTTTAGGCTCCTGATCCACTTAATAGATTCCTCTGAATTGTTATCCCAAATATCCTTTTACCTTGCTAGATTTAGTTCTTGACACGATCTTCTTTTGTATGCAGGCAAACACGAATTTGGTATTGAAGTCACCAGTTAAGGTAATCTGCTCAAACTTTAATTAAATTTTTAATTTGTGTGATATGCTTAATTGTACTTTTAGGAATCGTAAATGTCTTCTTAGTGAGTTATGTCCTTAGTAAATTATGTATAGTGATATTGTCTTGTAAATGGATTATTTCTGTTGGGTAATAAATGCTTCTATTAGTTTCTTATTTGACAATGTGACATTACTATAAAATTGAATACTCAATAGAGCTTTGAATTTCTAACTTAGTTCGTGACACTAAACATGCATATCTCTGATACGGGGTGGATCTGTTGCTTTCAACTTCGGATCTAAATCTTAAGGCGCATACAGACATCGCGACGAGTGCGTCGCGAATGCTTCATCTCGCATGCCTCGGGCTGTGTGGACATGTATGCTCACAGTGAGCATTCGCGTCATACGATTGTTGCGAACGGCGCCTCCGTGCGAGCCTTGCCGTGTGGACGGTCGGGTGGTGATGAACTTGTCCAATTTTATGAAAATAACAGAGTGTTATGGGATCCTAAACATTCTGATTAATACAATAAATGTCAAAGGGAAGAGGCGTGGCGTCAAGTATCACAACACTCTGCAATCTCTACCTGTCGCCTTGCCGGAGCCATTTTTCTTACTGACGAATACCGCGTGGTTGTTTGCGTGCTCAGCTTAAGCATGTGTCGTTCGGGACGCATACATAAATGTACCGTCGTATGACTCAGGTTCAGGCATGCGAGACAAACCATTCGCGATGCACGCCTCGCGATGTCTGTATGCGCCTTTATGCGTTACAAGTAGCAATTAATGCTACACACACTGTCTCGGATTGACATTTTCAAATCTAGCGGGAACGGTTTGGATTTTACTATTAGTTGTCTCTAACTGCAATCTAATATTTCGAACTAACAGCTGCCGTTTGAACCAACTACATACATATTAAGCCAATATTGATAACTGAGATGAGATACAGTTGAAGCCAAATAAGTTATACCTGAACGGTGGTTTACTGACTTACAATAAGTAGAATCACTGCAGTGATACTGGTATTGGGTGCCTGTGCATCTTTTTGCTAATGTCACGGAGATACACCTCATGAGATGTAATAAACTGGATCCACCCTGCTTAGTTATCTGAATTACATAAAAATTTTCTTAATTTTGCACTCTAGTAAAAACAATTAATTAACTGTAGGGAAGTACATTTTCCAAAGATCCGGTATACGCGTACCTATGCATAGACACCAGCAAAATAGGCACATAAACTATGCAATCTCGGCATTGCACTGCCTCTTTGATTCATAAAAACTGCATTTGAATTACATACTTCAGCTCTCGAGCACAAGGTATCTGTTGGTGGTGTAAATAAATAAAAAATTAGGTAGTAAATAGAATTTATACCAGCTCTAGCGTTTACAAAACATACGCTCCGTAATGATGGTTGCGGTAAGGCATCGAAGACATAAAGTAGATTTTGTACAACGTCCTAAGATCTCGTAGTTTTAATTAATGTGGCAACCATGTGCGTTACTGTAATTATTCGACGCTGTGTGCTTTGATTCAGTGAATAAACATATAGGGGTGATTTTTTAAGAGGTATAGGACTTGGTTTCCAAAAAAACACAAAAAATTTGAAAAAACGATTAAACCTTTGAGTCGATAGAACGGTCGATATAATTTAATGTTTAAAGATTATTTCATGTTAATGTTTACCGCGGCTCCGCTTTAGATGGCCTATGCGCAAGGTCCAATTTTGGCACACTCTCTCCAACATATCGGCCGGTATCTCACGAATAATTGCTTCAATATTGGCTTCCATTGCGTCAATTTTTGCTGGTTTATCCCTGTAGACATTAGCCTTAACATGGCCCCACAAGAAATAGTCCAACGGCGTTAAATCACACGATCTAGGCGGCCAATTGACAGGCCCCAAACGTGAGATAAACTGTTCACCGAACTCGCCTCTCAATAGGGCCATTGTTTCGTGTGCGGTGTGGCATGTGGCACCGTCTTGTTGAAAGCACATGTCAGCCAAGTCCAGCTCTTCCATTTTGGGCAAAAAAAAGTTTGTTATCATCGCACGGTAGCGCTCGCCATTCACAGTTACGTTCCGGCCATTGTCGTCTTTGAAGAAGTACGGCCCGATGATGCCACCGGTCCATAATCCACACCAAACAGTGATTTTTTTCGGGATGCATTGGTAGCTCTTGCAATGCTTCTGGCTTGTCTTCACTCCAGATGCGGCAATTTTGCTTGTTAACGTTTCTATTCAACCAGAAATGAGCTTCGTCGCTGAACACAATTTTTCGATAAAAATGTGGATCTTCCTCCAACTTTGCCAGCGCCCATTCACCAAATTGGAAACGTTGTGGGGGTTCGTGTGGCTTCAATTCTTGCACCAGCTGTATCTTATAAGGTTTTACACCCAAATCCTGTCGCAAAATTTTCCACGTAGTGGAGTAACAGAGGCCCAATTGCTGCGAACGGCAGCGAATCGACATTTCGCGGTCATCACTAACACTGGCAGATACAGCCGCAATATTTTCTTCAGTCCTCACTCTACGTCTGTGTG
This sequence comes from Acanthoscelides obtectus, assembly GCA_963669975.1. Classification (NCBI taxonomy): domain Eukaryota; kingdom Metazoa; phylum Arthropoda; class Insecta; order Coleoptera; family Chrysomelidae; genus Acanthoscelides; species Acanthoscelides obtectus. The sequence goes on from CAVLJG010000008.1 coordinate 64,542,984, forward strand.
TTGGTGGTTTAATGTCCAATAATGTAAACTGGGTTCGAAATTTAGTCACAAGCTTCTGAATAGCTCCCTCAGTAGGCCGACCAAATTGCCCATAAATTGAAAGCAGTGCTCGATGCACTTTCTTAGCCGAGCATGAATTTTGATAGTAAAATTCAATGATTTGCAAGCGTTGTTCGTTCGTAAGTCGATTCATGGTTAAATTATAGACCAAACTGAACAAGCTTGACAATGACACAAGACACGAGTCACGCGTCATCTGTCACAAACAGTGTTGCCAAAAAGATACTAGCAAAAAAATCGCCAATTAGTTACGTACAGATTGATGGTGGCCACAGGGACTGCACGCATTTGCAGCTACACAATGCTGAATTTTTGCGCCAAAATGTGAATCACACCGATTTTACCTTTAAAATACACGATAGCACTCTAAGCTACTCCGATTTCACAAAGCGTCTGCGGACCATCAGATATCTGACAAGTACATAACTGACCTGCAAAAACAGGTCAATGAAATCACCGGCAAAGATGAATTCAATATCCTTCTCGTATCTGGAGATGAAACCAGCAGAGAAATAATTAATTAAAGAAACGAAACGTTGAAATTAATTAAAATGTAATATCCGCTTGACGACTCATAATTAATTTTGTTTCAATAGGAGGCTATTCAGACCCTTTGTTTCCAACTGAGAGGAACGTCGAAGTTATTCCACGATCTGACGTTTGCTTTGGTATGGAAAATATCAATTACGTATTCTGTTCGGCATAAATGGAATGTATTTTTGATTACGGATCTTGACAATAACTAGTGTTAAAATACCATCCGCTCGGATATCACAGATTATTTAAAATTTTATTGTGAGTATTCAGTAATGGATGGCATTCGTTGTTTAATATTTAGCTTAAGTGGATCTAATGCTACGCTTAGAAAATTGGCATTAGTTGTTTGATCCAGATCTTTACCATTTAATTATTGGTAGCTTGTTGACTTACTTATACAGTTATGACTAGGTGAAAGTAACAGGTACATGTATTAATTAGTGTTTATTCAGTTTTTGAACCCTCAAATAAACTACATAAATTTAATTTACTGTTAACAGGTACAGTATTTGCAATAGTTTATGTAATGATTTTTGACAAATGTCTATGCTATATTGGCTGTTGACTAAAACCACGTACATATATCTGGAAAGCTTACTAACTAGTGTTCTGACCGCCAAGATTTAGTCTAATCATATTAGACGAAAATACACCTGGTTTGTGAAATAATTATAAAGTCTGTTTTTATTGCTGTAAGTTATTCAAGAGGCTTTTCAAAACATGGACTCATAAAATGGGTACACCAATTTTTATAGGAAAACTTTTTATTCGACAACAAAGAATGAGAAAACGTGTTTTTTGGGATACAATAGAAAGTGTTGACAGGAACGACAAAACTCTTCATATAAGATTTTTAGGTATCTACGAGTATGAGACCTACAAAATGAGACCACACGTAAAAAGATCCGACTAACAGAAAAAAGTTACGGCTGAAAACCGAGGTAACTTGTTGGTAATGTGACGATGGTTTCTCGCAGATATTTCAAAATTCTTCAAATTCGTAGGATTCGTACTTCTAAATAACCACCACAAAATTGGAGTAGATTGATCAACAATTAGAAATTCTTGAAAACCACTTGACCAATATAATACAATTTTGTTATTGTTATTTAGAAGTGCGAATCCTACGGAGTTGAAGCATTAAAATGCTACTTAAAAGTAGTAGCGTGAAATTATCGTCGCATTACCAACAAGTGCCAAAACCTGCATCTTGCCTCGTTTTGAGGCCATAACATTTTTGATATTACTCGGATCTTTTTACGTATGGACTCATTTTGTAGGTCTCATAAATACCTAAAAATCTTAATGAAAACTTTTTCCGTTCCTGTCAATACTTTCGATTGAATCCCAAAAAACACGTTTTCTCATTCTTTGTTGTCAAATAAAAAGTTTTGCTACAGAAATTGGTGTACCCATCAAAATCACTTTCAATGGTTTTTGTTAGCAGCGAGGTACCTGGTCTGACGTATTTTAGGCAACGGGATATATTGGGTTGTACGGCACCCGTATTCACTCACGACAGCGGAAACGGACGACAGTGTTGGACCTAGACTAGCCTTAGGTAACAAGAGGGGAGTGGATTTCGGGGCACTGCTTCGCGGAAGCTGATAGTATCATTGGGCATCTCCGAAGGGCGCGGAGACCCATTTTAGAGGCTGTTGTCGATGGTACACGTTTTACCTATTTCTAGATAGAAACAATCTGAGCTTGCTGGTGGGATTGTTTTCCGGCAACAACGTTAAGATGTCAGCCCCACATATAAGGGCGCAAAAGGGCCCGGCGGTTGAACTATACACAGGGCCTTTTGCTCACAGGAATAGCTTGTACATATTAACGCACAAATCTAAAGCTATATTTAAACCAAACCATCATTGGATGGCAAGACATCGATCCCAAAATTTGGACAAAAGCAATATTGAAGTCATGGAAATCAAAAATTGCGACAGCGCGTACAATACCTAAATGTAGAATGCTTTTTGGCTTCCATACAAGATTTCCTGGAACTATAAAAATTAGACACTGATATTTCGACGAACACTCTTATGCCAAAATCTGTCAAGCCAATCAAGGCCATGAAACAAGTTGATGATTTTCTTTAATGAAGTCCGCCATTTTGCATTCATAAAATTTTAGTTCTCCCAGTGTCGTCAGCTATGTCAAGGCAAATCTAGAAACCCCTCATATATCAGAATATATCAAGCTGTTTATGCTGTAGGTTGTGAAACAGAAAATTTCAAGGTAAAAATTTTTTTAATAAAACCCACCACATTTTAGTATATCCAGTGTCACTCACACTGTCAAGATATATAGAGACACCTCAAATATCAAATTATATCAAGCCGTGTATCTGGAGTAAATAGGGATTTCAAGGTTGAATTTTGCTTTCATAAAATGTTGGTGCACCCAGTGTCGTTCGCAATGCCAACAAAATCTATGAACATCTCATATATCAAAATCCATCAATCACTTTAAGCTATATTTTTGTTAAAATCCCTCATTTTGCTTCCATAAAATTCTAATGTAGCCAGTGTCACTCGCACTGCCACGATCAATCCAACAGCATATATCAAAATTCATCAAGCCTCTTAAAACATTGGGAATTTTAAGGTTGATTTTTCATTAAAATCTGACAATTTGTTTTTATAAAATTTTATTAAAGCCGGTGTCACAAGCACCGCTAAAAGGAATCGTACAGTTCTTCATCAGTGAAGCCCATGAAATATAATTTTCTGTTTTCATACCCACGCACGAAAAACATCTCGTGGCAGTCGGGTAATAAGAAGTTTCCGTATTATCGGCATCTTACACTCTCTTTAACCATATGATATGTTTAGGAAAAACCCTGCCCAATATTATCAGGCCACAAGAATATTGGTCGTCGATAATTGAAGTAGTTTTAGAAAAATAAGGTATTGAGATCGGTACGTTATTTTCCCCTTATTGGGAATCTCGCGCTGGATTTTCTCCTAACATAATTGCAATTCCAGTCAGTCAATTAGACCTCGTTATGCAACAGGGAACCAACCAGCAAAAACATCTTTCTGAGTAAACGGAGAAAAAAGATTTTGTTTGTTATTTCAGATCATGATCCTTCAAAAATAAGGAAACGAAAAATGAAAAAAAAATTCTCAATATTGAATGAAAAAAAAAAACAATTGGTTCCTTTTTGCAAAATGGCTTTTTTGAAAATGTCAATCCTCTTGCATTTGGAAATCCAGCTCTGCATTATACCCTTCTGTATCTTCCTCGAGTGTATCGTTACCAATAAGGTTAACATAAAAAGGATGATCTGCCGGAGGAATGAGGTTCAAGTAGTTCTTGATATCCTTAAGTTTAGCATCTGCTACACGCTTTCCGTTGGACCAAAGAGGTTGCAAATACCGAGAGAATGGCATTGTTTGTGGGTTACCTTTTCCTTTTTTAGTATCAATTGGCGTCGTGGGTTTTGATAAAGATACTAAAAGGCTTCTCTTTTAAAACCTTAATTTCTTTAATTTTCAACCAGTTGATCTTTTCCTCTTCACAGCTTTTTTTTCTATTAGTTATTACCTTTTCAAGCTTCTTGGTACTAACAAAGTCTTTTTTTTCTATGCTCACCACCTCAATGGGACGCTTCTTTCTACAGGACTTCATAACCCGAATGTAGTCTTCAGGAGAAAACATATTAGTGTGCCTTTTGAGAACACATTCTACATCCCCAAAATCACTGTCATTGGTAGAAAACTGTGTCCGGATGTCAAAAATCGCAACTTTATACTTTTTAGGTGTGGAGATTCCCCAAGAGCACATTTCAACAAAAGTACCATCTTAATATTTCTATTTTGACCTCCACAGGAGTCGCTCCATAATATAAGGTTTTTAACGGTTTTTGAGACGTTATTTGCAATATAACGCATCAAACAAGAGCCCACCTCTTGGGCACCGGGACCGGCTTGTCCTTCAAGCCACAGGTTGAAAGTGGATTTTCCCTCCTTCGCTGCACATATCCCTCAGTATAGAGCCATAGCTGTCTTTTATAAAATATAATGTTTGTACTAAGACGTGGCAACAGAAGTGTTTTCTCCATATCAAAGATCAGTGTCTCTATTTCCTTTTTCTGTGTTGCTTCTCTGATATCACTATTCATCTTAGTTCTGGCTTGTTCTGCTTCAGCCAAATGCATGCTATGTTCAAAGCTGATCTTACTCTTCTCTTCTCCTGCTGGTAAGTTCTTGAGCTTTATGTCAAATGCGTCACATTTATTACAGGTATCTTTCTTGGGTTTTTTCACTTTTAAGTTGAACTCCTTTAAAAAAATTTTCTTGTAGGAGGAAAAACTCACGGTATTCACATTTTCATCTGTGTAAAGCTTATACATTACTGTAAGTGTCGTTCCTTCTGCCAAATATTCCTGTTTGCCACTTTTTGCCCTACAGTAGTGAGACTTATAGCGGGGAAACTTATTAATGTGACTGATAACCGCATTTTTTTGTTCATCACTGATTTTGTTGTGACCACCAGCAATACCTCGGCGATCAAGTGTTGATAACGATCTTATCTTACACAGTGATGTGTTAATATATACGTTTAGTTGAGATTTGGAGCGTCTTAACGAACATATCTCTACAAACGAGTTTCTTGTTAACATAGTAATATCTAGAAAATTGTCTTTTCTCTGAGTTTATAGCACCAGTGTTTTTTCTTTTTACTTTCTCCTCCTTAACCCATGTTGTTAAATAGGTTGTTTGAACGTTATAATCCCCCAAGTTCCAATAATGGTCAAAACATTTTTTCTCTCGTCAACAGATACTTTTTTAGTCACATTTGATGGCACAGGAACATTTATGATCTATGAATTCTTTTGGTTGAACTTGTTTTCCTTTAGATGAATAATACTGTTTATTACAATGTTTAAGTTTTTTCCGCATCGGTCTGTTTTGTTCCTCGTACTTCAGCTTCCTTCCTTTTTTTGGACGTCCCCTATATTCTGGAGCTGCAGCAATATTGTTGTTGCTTGCCCTCTCTGTACGCTCCGTTGATAGCAAGTTGTGATTACTGTCAACAGAGGATTCATCGGAAAAACGCGGTTCATAATCCTTGTCTTTGATATAATCGTTGGTATCTTCAATATTTTGAATATCAGTAACTTCAGTATTCTGCGTCAAGTATTCACTAATAGCATACTTTTCGTAGCAGCGTGGCAGAGTCTGGAAATTTTCATTTTCATTATCCATCGAAGTATTGGGATGATACTCTTTTGTACCCTGTGGAAAATTTAGATAAAATATTTTAGCCAAATGAAATATATTTCTTTGGTTCGTCATGAATCTCTTTTACACATGACTTTGCTGGCGAGCGTTCATTACAAATTATTCCTGTCCCTGTCTCTGAAGTGAGCTACAAGCCCTGCACAGAGATTACTTTGCAACAAGGAACCATCTGCATTTTTCAAATACAGCTCTCTAAGAAATATGTCAATAATGGTTAGCCTAGTCCAGATTGGTCAATGTTGAAACAGAAACGGCGTACAGAGACCCAAAAATATATAAAACCCGCCTTCCAAAATCAAATTTTATCATTTGAGGGTATGATATAAAAGATAAAGCATAATAATACAACTGGTCATCAAATTTGATGCAACTTACCGGAGTGCTTGGGATTTCTGACGAACCGATACCCTTTTCTGCTTCAACCCTTTCCATTATTAACATCGTTCTATTGCAATACATCCCCAAATAGAATAATATAACCTGTAGCAACTAGATACACTTTGTAACGCTCAACTATACAACACAAATATGCAAAAGATAACCAAGTACCGTTGGTTCTTCCAAAACAAAAAAGGAATAACTGACACCTTGCAATAAGGTTTCAAGTATACTTGGAACTTCGTTGAAAATTGCAGTGACCTTGCTTTGAAATTTGCAATAAGTTTCTTTCACCCATAGATGGCGCCAGCAGCTATTTAAAGCCTGGTTTCTTGTTGCGAAACATGGCTAGCTGATTCATGATTTAGAAAATGTAAATACTTCATTCTAGACCAAAATATGGTTTGGTTCCATATTGCATAACGGGGTCCAATTGATACCTAAAAATAAATCTTTTTTTGTAAACTTTTCCGGTGACATTGAACCTGAATAACTCGATAACACGCTTATCATTGATCATCATTGGGTGAGGGTTAATTTGTTGCAAATATCTTCTAGTAGAACTGCTTTGAAGGAACATGTTTCGGTTTTCCGGTCACGCTGTGTACGCAAATCATTACGGTGTTTATCCATTTCGCATTTGGAAGAGCCGGCTAATTAGAGAAATACACTTGGTTTGTCAAAAACACGTTCGGAATTAATTGCCGGTGACCTGTACGGTTGTGCGTTAATTATTCAGGACATCAAGAGTCGGACGAAGGCCATTGATCTTCGCCGAACGGAGACAGGAAATGAATAAACAACTGCTAAAGCTTCCCCTCGTTCATATTATACATATTTGCGTAGGTGAGACCAATTTTTCGCAAAAGGAAAGTTTCCTTCAATGGCAAAAAACAAGATGTTGTTGTTGGTAGCTTACGATTTCTGCTGGAGGGATTAAATGTTACATGATTATTTTCTACAGAGCCATAATGATTCTCATTCTAGGCATTTGATTTATTCTTTGTCTTTGAGTGGTGCACCGATTCTGGGATAATTTAGTATTAAGGTATGAGTGAATACAGCTACCCAATTAGGTCGATTTTTAAGCATAAGCGTACTTTCCAAGAGTCTTTCAACATTATTTTGAAATTAAAGGCCCTGTAAGCTAGCATAGACATTTTGTTATCAGGTATGGAGTGAATTGAACTATATCTTTGGCTTCCTTCGAAAGCCTGGTAAATTATAGTATTTCAAACCAGTATACCTTTCATATACTTTCAAATTATTTTTATAATAAGAAATTATCTGCTGTACTACGAGCCCCTTTCCACTTCAGTTGGCCCAACTATTAAAATATTAGTTTTTTTCTTATCAAATACAAATAATAAAAATGTAGCAGGGTGTTATAGCTTTAAAATATTAATAATGAATATTTTGATAATACATAGTAGAAAAGACCATTTTTATCACTCCCTAATCAAATTTGCAGCATAAAAATAGCACATGTTGCAATTACAGCATATCAACCTATTTTCATTTCAATGCAAAATAAGTCTATAACGCATAGGTGGCTGTGAAAAATAAAAGCCATGACAATTGTTTTTATTAATCACAGCTGTCAGAATACGTTTAAAATGGTTTTGGGTAGTTAAGAGTTTCAAAATGGGTAGAGGAAAGGTTATTAGTGAGAAAATTCGGTTACTGATAATTAAATTTTTTAATTCTGGGAAATCAAACTCAGAAATTGCAACTTTATTAGACTTATCGCGGTACAGTGTGAGAAATATTGTTAGAAGATATAACGTAACTGGTTCAGTTAATATTAAGCCACGATATGTGAAAAAAAGTAAGATCACAAATGCCGACCAAAGAGCATTAAGAAGAATAATCGTGAAAAACAGGCGTGCCAATTATTTACAATTAAGTGCTCTGTGGAGTGACGCTGTTGGAAGGAGAATTTCGAGGTCCACAACTCATAGAGAGGCCCACAAACTGGGATTTAGCACTTGCAAGGCAAGTTTTCTTATAAAAAAAGTGAAATAAAAACCCTAAAGTTGCACAACTTGTTTATAGGCCAAAGAAAAGCCACTATTAACTCCACTGCAAAAGAAAAATCGGCTTAGATGGGCTGAAGAACATAGACAATGGACACCTCAACAGTGGTGTGCAATACAATGGAGTGATGAGGCCCGATTCGAAGTTTGTGTTGGTGACAGTCGCAGTAGAGTTATTCGCAAAAAAAATGAAGCATTCCATGTTCACTGTCTGAAGAGAAAAGTGAAATTTCCAGCATCCATTATGGTCTGGGGTAGTATGTCATCAAAAGGAGTAGGAAAACTTCATTTTATTGATGGAAATGTGGATACAAACAAATATTTGGCAATTTTAGAAGAATCGCTTTTACCAGTGATGAAAGAATGTTTGACATCCGGCCAAGATTTTGTGTTTCAGCAAGATCGTGCAGCGTGCCACACCTCAAAAAGGCTATAAAATGGATGGAAGAAAATAATGTACTACTTTTGAAATGGGTTTCTAGCAGTCCAGATCTGTCACCTATTGAAACTTTGTGGCACGCGATGAAAAAGGTTCTACGACAGCATCCTGCTCGTACAATCACCGAACTGAGACAAAAGCTTCAAGAAATATGGGATTGTTTTACACCACATTTTTGCCAAAACTTGGTTAACACTATGCCACAAAGATTTTCAGTCGTAATAAAAAATAAAGGTGATGTTACCCAATGGTAATCTTTCAATTGTTGTTTTGTTAACTTCGGGCATTTATTCGCACATTGTTTATTTGTTCAGATGTTCTATTAGTTATAGGTCTAAGTGATTTCAAATATGTATTTTTTATGAATAGAGTGAATCTAAAATGTTTTTGAGAAAATAAATTGTTTTAGAAGTAAATAGTTTCGTCATGGCATATTTTGGTACAAATCTTGAAGTGGGCCAACTGAAGTGGGAAGGGGCTCGTATTTCCAATTTATTCGATATTGACAGTATTCTACAGGATCTCAAACATTTCAGTCAGAAACGCCCGCTTTGACATGTACCGTACTTAAGGAGCAAGCAGGATCGATGTCTTCGAAAGAGATTTGTATGTTTACGGCCATCAACGAATGCGGAGCAGGTAGACGGAGCAAGCATGCTATTTGTTTTGAACCAAATTTTATGTAGTCAGTGGTCGGATTCAAGCACATACTATTAAACTCCATTCAGTCATAGTAATTCAGACAATTTCCTAAAATGGTGATTTTTTTCAGTGAGATGCTTAAACTGAATTAGAGCATATTTTCTTATCGGTAGTTAATATATTATAGTCATCGGAGTTGTTAAATGGGTTGTACCTGGACAATTGTGAGGTGAATTTGAACTTAATTTCATTCCACTTTTTGTTTATTTGATCGTTCAGTAGTCTACGGTTTGTTAACAAAATTGTATTCTAAACAACAACATTTAACAGTGCAAAATAAATATTGGAGACACAACTTTTTGATGGATGCTGAAAAAGTCCAACCTTACCCTCAACTCTGGGTCTTATCAACTATAATTTTGAATCTTCCATTTCAGTTCCACGATCCTTTAATAACAGTCATTTCCATATTATGTTTTACCAGCTATTTGCTTTTACCCAAGAACCTTATCATATCAAACAACATAGTTAAACCGAGTCAAGTAAGGTGTCCCACAATTTTCAGTATTAGTCTAATCATATTAGACGAAAATAAACCTGGTTTGCAAAATAATTATAATTTGTTTTATTGCTGCAAGTTGTTCAATGGGGTATTTAAAACATGGACGCATAAAATGGGTACACCATTTGTTATGGGAAAACTTTTTATTCGGCAACAAAGAATGAGAAAACGTCTTTTTTTGGGATTCAATCGAAAGTATCGACAGGAACGGAAAAACTTTTCATTTAAGATTTTTAGGTATTTATGAGACCTACAAAATGAGTCTACACCTAAAAGGATCCGAGTAATATCAAAAATGTTATGACCGAAAAACGAGGCAAGATGCAGTTTTTGGCACTTGTTGGTAATGCGATGATGGTTTCTCGCAGATATTTGAAATTTTTCAAATCCATATTATTCGTACTTTCAAATAACAACAATAAAATTGGAGTAGATTGATCAAGTAGTTTTTGAAAATTTCTAATTGTTTATCCCAAAACACCTGTTTTCCGGCCATCACTACTAGTTTATTGAGCAATATATAGGGTTCGTTCAAAGGCTCTTTTTATAGCAAAATACACTAGTTTACCTTGCCGATATGAATCGAAAAACATTTCGGAAGATAAATGTTATTTGCCTGCAAAAAAGGATGGGTTACGTTTTTTCTTCTAAACAAATTCAAACATTTCATATTTGTGAGTAGTTTGCAACAAAAGATGAACACATCCGCCTTGTTTTAAAATGTGTATGGTAACATATGCACTTCGAATATCGTAGCGCATTTGTTCAATAATTGCTCACAAATATGAAATATTTGAATTTGTTTAGAAGAAAAACGTAACCTTTGTTTTTCGCTTAAAAATAACATTTATCTTGCGTGAAATTATCATTACCAACAACACTGTCAACACTTTCGATTGAATTCCAAAAAACACGTTTTCTCATTCTTTGTCAAATAAAAAGTTTTCCCACAAAATTGGTCTACCCATTTTATGCGCCCATGTTTTCAATATCCCCTTGAACAACTTGCACCAATAAAACCAGACTTTACAATCATTTCGGGGAGATTTGCTAATATGATTTGACTATATGAAGTATTCCGCCATTGCTGCTGTTTGATGAAGTTTATTTTCTGAATTTTTCACCTTCCAAAATCACGAATCACGCAGAATTGTTCAGATGCTGTGCCGTTAGTGAATATTTACTTCCATCTTTTGCCTTATTATCCCTGTCTATTAACAACAGCTGAGCGACGCACATCACAAGAGAGTGAGTACGACCAGTACGATTGGCTGCTTGTACATTCTTTTCGGATAAAAGCTCTGCGCTGGTGTATTAGTATGTCACTTTGAAGGACATATTAGACAAAAGTATCCACTAAATATATAAACTTTTAACGACAAACCATTCAATATACTCGTAAACGTAATATGCTCCTTTTAATCTGTTCTAGTGAAGAGTGAAGAACCAGTTAAAATTTAATAGGCCTCAACGTTACGTAAAAATGAACGCTGTTATATTTGACATTTCAGCTTGAGGTGGAAAACTGGTACACTTTGGTTATAAATGATCAGCTCCTGTACCAATTCGTAATTTTCTGACGTTTGTGCACACAATTTCAAACTTTTCTATCAGTGTTCAAGGGAAATTTAATATGATTATATCAACGTTGAATAGAAATCAACAATTCAATTAAAAGTTTTACCCAAATCGGTAAAGTGATACATTTGGGTGTCAGATGTGTGGTGAATCGTGGTCATGGTTGCTGCATTATAAATAATCAGCTCTTGTACTGATTTGAATTTCTCCTGACACTTGACCACATGACCCACATAATCTCAAACTTTTCCATCAGGGCCGTCCACTTCGACATGAGCAGTTCTCACGTAGCATATAACATCGGTGTCGTCGAAAGAGACCCGCCCGTTTGCGGCCGAGGACTTGAGTGAGGAACGTTGTAGCGATGGCGGAGGCAAGCCTCGTGCGGCGGGTTGGCCGCAATGACAGCACTATACACTTCAGAGGAGACAACTTCACTAACGGGATACGGGAGGGATTTGATCCGATTCGTTTCTAGGGGGATTTTGAGACCTTGGCTGTATACTACTTAGCAAATCAATAAATAGGCATCACCTAGTGGCCCCTCTTTATGTTATTATAATATGTGCCACCAGCAATAAGAAGAAGAGGCTAGAACTGGCAAACAGGTATTCCAGAGCACGCGAGGCATTATCAACTGCATCAATAGCAAGATCATAGAAATTTGTAGAAGCTTGATTCTGCTAAAGTGATACTTTTATTCGAAAATAGTACGCATTACACCAAAACATTGATTTTGCTTCTATGATATTAGTCAGCGCACACAAATAAATATTCGGGGCATTTTCAATTAACTCAAATATTCAGATCCAATCCGCTGTTAAACACCTACATGTCCTCCATTATTAATCCTTTTGCACAACAATTCTAGAACGAAGCATGATAATGTAGAATTTTCTTTGAAAATCTCATCATCGAATGCCTGCACTTACTTAGTGAGTTGTTGGAATCAAGTGGTTGAAAATACTTACTGGCATATTGTCTGGTAGCATGTGAATTACTTATTACATGTTTAGTTGACCGACTGAAACTTCCCTGATTGTCAGCTCTTGCCTCTTCATTGTTGTCGCATATTGTCCTCATGTGTGCAGGAAGCATAAGGCCAGCTATCATAGATGCTACACATTTCAAAGAAGACAAAGACAAAATATTTGATACGATTGGTTTTCAAGGTTTTCAAGCATTGCCGACTACTTTTGTATTGACACTGTATTTTATTTATTTATTAACCAACTACACTAATTCACTAATAGGCTGGAAAGCATTGAAACAGCTTAGGACCCCAAATTCGAGTATTCCTTCTGCACATACTCCGAAAGACCTCTTCATTCTAAGGTGCTGTAGGTTGAAAGACGAGCAGCATTTAGAAGAACTTTAAAATAACTATGCTACTGGAACAGTCACTGAGGCAATTTTGTATATGATTGATGTAAAACAACATCAGGATCGATATGATATAAAAATGGAGGAAACATTTTAGAACAATTGAAAACTTCGATGATTCTGCTGGCTGCTGAACAAGTTCTGAATCTGTCAAATTTAAAACATCCTGCATTTAAATAGTATTCTACAGTTGAGGTGTAATTTACAAGAAGGAAGCCTACGCCATGCTAACAATAACGCTTGGTGTCTAATAAACGAGCAAATTATCTGCATATCTTCTAAACAGTTTTTTTAAATAACTGTTTTGAAACACCCTTGTGTGATATTAGAAATAAAAATCCCATAGCGTCTATAAGAATAAATAACGTTGATGAAGGACAAAAAACAAAACGTGATGTTGCAATTCTAACTATACCACCATTCAGAGGAAAAAATTGCAACGAAATGTGCAAGTTATTTCCAAATTCCACTTCAAATAACGTGAGGAAAAAGATAAAAGTGATTTTGGAAATATTCGGTTTTTCTCTCTACCCCCGAAAATACTTTGCATTGCAAAAGTTTATAAGTACCTTCTCATCGGTTACATGCAACTTCCTGTTCAACTGACTTCTTATCTCTAACCGTTTCCGAATGATGAGGGTTGAATTTGAAATGTCCGGTGTATTATTATATTTATATACATATCCTTAATATAATACAGGTATATAGGGTGTTGGGTACTTAAATGGATATAGTGAAATGGTAGGTAAAGACCGATGCTTTTTGATATTTGGAAATAAAGTTAGTTTTTCCGGATATACAGGGTGATTCACTTAAACACATATCTCAGGCACGTTTGAACCGATTCTGTTAAACATTAGGCACCATAACAAAGTTGCTTAGGATTAACTAAACGGAGGATTTTTTCAATTCTTTTTCCCAAATCGACAGCTGTTGAGGTGAATATTGAATCGTTGTACTATGCTCAAAAAAAGCCGATGACTAGTGTTAATCCGTTAAGATAATACATTGTTTGCGCCTCGTTCAGCTTTTTGGTTAAACATTTTTGTTTGTTCTTATATCTTATTTTCAGCAGTTATAATGACACAATCCTCAAAAATTCAAGTGTTATCAACTTGGTTTTATGAACATTCCACAAAATAGCAGAATTTATTTTTGTGAATAAAAAATTATCGAATAAAGTAAATAGGGTACATAACATTCATTTTCCTCTTCATTATGTGTTGCTTTTTTGGCGAAATAATGTTGACCGCAGAGTATGACTTACAGTTGCGTCGTACTTAATAAAATAATAAGTAAACTAAGGCCCAATTTCACCAACAATAGTCGGTTATTCTCCACCTATAGGGTAACAGACCGTCAGATACAGCGAATGAGCGTCAAGTTCCAATCAGCAAATTTTAGCAACCAATAGCTATGAAATGTTGAAAACAAAATACTGTCAAAGTATGAGATGGCAACTTGTCATTGAAACATCACCAGCTTATTGAATATTAAGAAATTACATATAATTCAGTCAAAATTTTAAGAAGTGTTTGATTTTTGAATTAAATTCATGTTTTAATTACTATCGTTGATTTTTATTCATGTTTATATTATTTTCTTCAATTGATATGTGATACTGGGTATTTTTTCCTATAAACCTCTTGCAGATAGCCATTAAACACCTACTTGATGACAGGCTCTACCAAAAGATATTGCTCGTTTCCAAACATTCATTCATTTACTTGCTGTTCATCAGAACCATTATGGCACCTTAAATTGATATTCCCACAAAACCATTCAGGTTTTTTGATATCCATACATCCATAAAGTTGAATATTTTTCGTTGTTCAGGAACTGAACAAACATCCACACTATATTCACAGCGATTAAGAAATGTCCAAATATATGCCTTAAAGCTACCAGAAAACCTAAAACCTGCAAAAAAACCTACAAATTTGTCATATTTTTCTTTTTCCTCGAGTACACATTTTAGGTTATATTTGTATTAGACATTATTTGAATACAGCTGATTTCAAGGAGCATTTCAAGGAGTGACACATGTGTGGGATCCGTCAACTCTTGGTACCAGTCACAAAACATATACCGTGAAGGTGTAATTCCATGCTATTCAATGACAACACGGTGACTTGTGTGGTTCTCAGCGGCCATTTTGTGAGGGTGCGACAGGGTTGCCAGATTGTGCATTAATATCCCGTTTCACCCTCCTGGTCCCAGTGGAGTAAGTTCCGCCAACTGTTGAAATATACTCTACTTTGCTTTATAAGGCTATTCGTGACAGTTTTCCCAAAATCATTGCACAACACTTGAAAAAATGCAAATGAAAATTTAAAATTACTTCCATGACGCCTCAAAATAGCTCCGTCTGTACGTTGGGTTATACATCCCGACAGTAGGGATGTTCGATACGATCCTATATTTAGAAGTATCAATACATTTCACGAATATCGTCATCTTTCGATCCGGACTGTGTCAGAAAGAGTGACTGCCATTTTGCTGCGACATTACCCTGCCAAATCAGACATATCTTTCATCATTTTCAAAGAAATTGTACAAAATCTTCAAATTTGTGAAGTTAGCGAGTTTCACTTCATACGTTGTTACCAGACATGCCCAAATCATCAGTTGCTGCCGTGATATTCATCCCGACCACTGCATCCCCACGGCTAGGCGACCTGTATGTTAAATTTGTATTGATAGGGCAGCGGGTTATGCTATAAATCATATGTCACAGTGTGCACTGATTGCAACGGTTAGATTATACCAAATATTTTCATAAATAGGAGATCTTTCCCGTTCGGGGTCGAACAATCTACCAAAGATGCTTATAATCATGATACCTAATAAATTTTTACGAAAAAAATTCAAAACCAACAAATGTAAAAGATTCATTTCGCACCCTCCACCACGGGATGTGATCGTCGTTAGTCTTGGCAACCCCGCGAGTGTCAGATATATATCCCCGCCAGTCAAAAAAGAAAAATAAACAAACAATAAACATTACTAGTTTTTTGATTTTTGGACTTAAAAGCCATTATCTGTGAAATATTTTTCATAATTTTTTGTCTATGTCCATAGTAATTGCATTATGCATCAGGGAGATGTAGTTATTGACACGTCTTACACATATTATCTGTGTTTTCGGATGGATAGGACATACTGTTTTTATTGCTTTTAAGAAATTCATTGACCCATAAATTAATAAATGATTACTATTATGACGTAAAGGAAGATGAGGAATTGGATGGAATGTATTTTATATTTTATTTTCTTGCAAAATACAGACAAATCCACACTATTCAACAGGTATGTAATGATAACTTTCAGTATATTGAAGTTGGTAAATTTGAGTGTGCCATGCATTAACAAACGTCTAAATCTGCTGCCAAATTTAACAGCTGGAAAATCGACCTATTATTTGCCGCATTCCCATTCGCTGAGGGGGATAACGGATTGTTAAATGTAAACCTATAACATATATCAAAATACATAAAAGTTCCTGTTTTTTCTGTACAAAAGCATCATGTTGGAATCAGAAAGTGGTCTTGTTTATAATACAGTCGAATTTTCCCGATTTAATTCAATATTCAGAGACCTTTGACAGCTTCCGTCAAATTGCATTTCGATAAGGTCTTTTCCTATTGGTCCAACTGACCGTCAAATATTAATGTTGGTGAAATTGGCCCTAAAACTATTTAATTGACAAAACACCTTTAGTTCAATTTCAAGCATAATTTTGTAAAATGTGGATAAAACCAAATTTTTAACTCTTAAAATTTTCAACTACTAAAAAAATAATGCAATTGGATGAATACAAAATCAAACTAGAAGAACCGCAACACAATATGTTTTGCTAATTAATTAGAATCATTAACTGAATTTATTGTACATGGTCAATCATCTCAATATTCAGCTCAAAATGTGTTGATTTTGAGAAAAAAGGGAGAAAAATGGGTCTGATCTTTTAACAATTTGCCTTGTTTTACGTTACTCCTAGGTAACTTTGTTTTGATGCAAAATTTCATTGAAATTTCAGATATTAAAGATTTTGCGTGTTTAGAAAAATCATATATCCACAATAATTCAATTTAGATTTTTTGATTACCAAATAAAAAAAGGTATCCGTCTATACAGTCTACCCTTCGGGATATCTATTTACATATAGAACATCCTGTATATTGGTTTTCAGAGTAAGGACATATTTCGCTTCATCGAAACTCCGTGCCTCTTCCTTCCATCATTCCAAGAATTCCATGTACGCCTATAATTCTATACTGTACTCTCCAGAGTACACTGATATTGCTACTTGAAAATATTGCATGACTGAGCGGATGGATCTAATGGAAAAGTTTGGAAACGTGTAGGCAACATTCGGGTAAATAGGGAGATTACTAACAGAGTCGAGCAGACAAGCATAGGTAGAAGTTTTATTTCGGCCTATCCTCTGTTATGTTAATTGGTTGGGCAAAAGTCACGGAAACTCTCCGAATTGCCAGACTATTCGGAAATAAGTATGAAATTATTAATGAGTTTGTCTTTCTTTTACACCGAAGCAGCCGCACAGGCAGAAGCTTAACTGCCAGGTCACCGCGGCTACTATGAGGATCTCGAGAAAATTTTATTAATTCGATTTTTGAACAGCCTAAGGTTAGTAGAACTGAGAATAGCCTCCTCTTGTAGATTGTTAATCAACCTCGACATCCTCGAGACAAAGGAGCGGTCGTATCGGCTAGTTCTGGATGTACAAAGGTCATTAGCCTAGCTTTCTCCAAGCAGCTCACGCTAAGGACAATATGTGTTTATGCCAAGTCAAGTCCTCGGTGATCTGGACTCCGACCAGCCGAAATGAACGGCTCTTAGGCAGAACTCGGTCATCCATCGAACCTGGATGCGCGCTAGGACCCTTTTTGTTTGTCAACTGTACGCGTTGACGTTGTGGGATGAAGAACCCATCAATTACGACGGATACCTTGCGACCAGTGAGAAATTCCGTCATCGATCTGCAAAGCTTCTCTGGAAGGGCAAAGAGTGGAAGTTTTTGAAAATGAAATCATCTTTGTAAAGGTTATTGAATTGTAGGTCGGTCCATTAATAAAGAGGGCATACGTGTGCGGCGGAAAGTGTAAATGAAGTGCACAGCAATATTTGATCATCTCCTGGAGAAAGGATCGTATTCAGGGTGATTCGTACTTCCTTCAATGGCTGTGTGATTTTTTGACCATTTTAAGAAAGAGGCTTCATGTGAACGTATGACTGATTTTGAGATACATGGTGGTAAATTTTTACTTTTCATAAGATGGAAAAATGAAATTCATAAGCAGATTTGATCTTTCGAATTTTTTCAGTCCGACACACGGTTTTTACCTAAAAAAATAAACGGATTTCCTGCATGGTAATATTGTCATATTAACGATATTGTTATGATCATGCAAAGTACTGGTTTCAATTTTTTTAAGGGAAAACCACATCAGATTGATGATATCATGTATTCAAATTTGCTCAGAAATGATTGGGGATTTCAAGAATATTTTTTATGTCGCACACCATGTGTGTCTGCCAAAATAGGCAGGTGAAATTCCGTAGGAATGCTACAGGTGGAAATAAAAAAAATTTAGTATATTTAAAATGCCTCGTAATACGTAGTACAGGATGCGGCAGAGAGGACGGACATTTTTGGGATGGGTAGTACTCTCCGCCTCCGTCTTCGAGAGAGGTGGGGAGGGTGCCGTTTGACTCGTGAGATCCTAGCATTATTTTACCAGTTGTCGTTATGGAGCCTTGGACGGTGAAGCACCGCGTTTTCGCCTATGATTGTTTCGTCCGAAGTAATGAGTCAGTCATCGTCGTACAGCGTGAGTTTCGTCGCCACTTCAACATTCATCAGAATAGAGCTGTTCTCTCTTGAAACACCATCCTTCGTTGGGTTGAATCACTTCGCAGGCGTGGTGAACTGATCAACAGAAGACCAAGAGGAGCACCGCGAACAGTTCGAACTCCTGAAAATGTTGAACGCGTTCGGCAGGTCTTTCTTCGCAGTCCGACTCGATCTGCCCTGAAACATGCTGCTGCACTTCGCCTTAGTGATCGTTTGGTAAGGCGAATTTTGCATATGGATCTCCGCTTTCACCTCTACAAATTGGCCATTGTGCAACAGTTACAGCCCGGAGATTATGCACAACGAATGAACTTCGCACTTGAGATGGAAGCACTGATCGATCAAAATGAGAACCTCATTTTGTTTAAGAGTGACGAAGCCCACTTTCACAACCCACAAGCCCCGAACTCTAAATGAATTGAAGTGCGAAATTCGCGTGGAGGTCGCCCAAGTTGAGAAAGCGATGTTGGAGGAAGTCTACGCGAACTTCCAAGAATGCCTCCAGCACTGCATCAACGATTTCGGCCACCACATGCCTGATGTGATTTTCCACACTTGACTGTTTAAAATGCTATTTCCTTGTAAACCTGATTCCATCAATAAATTTGTTTTCGAGTAAAAATTAACTATTTTACGATTTTTTCAAAACCGTCCATCCTCTCTGCCGCACCCTGTATATCTGTGCCAAATTTCATTTAAATAACTAAAGTGATATTACAAATCCTAATAATAAAGCGATTTATTTTTGCAAAACCTTACTACCACTTATCTCAAAAGTTGAGATACTTAGGACGTTATGAAGTTTTTCCCCTAACACCAAAAAGTTGCCTTAAAATATTTTCATTCGATTATGAAACATTCTGTATTATTCACAATTATGGGACGATTGTTGGCTCTTGGATTTTCCTACTGCTGATCAGTGATTTAACATATCCACCCTACACTGATTCATAGTCCACGCATCAATGACTGCCCTTGTTTTGTGTGTGTTTGTTGCAGGCATCTTGTCTGCAATGCATCCTATGTCTTCACATATTAGCACGATCTTCTAAAGACGCTCAAAATCAATTTACTCTCTGAACAGCTTCTTTAGTAGCATGAAGCCTATTGGCTCTAGAAGTATTCCTTTTTTCGATAAGACTACATCGAAATTGTTATATATCCTATAACTCCAAAAATCATATCGCTTTATCCCTTTACAAGCCATAACCATCACTTGGGAGCCTATACGGCCGCAGCGTAGAGATTGTTCAGCCTTTTTCTTACACGCGTAATATATGGAGGCTGGGCCTGCATATTGAAAAATCCCCCTTCAGTGATGAAAAATAGACTTCCCGACCGGATAGACATGAGCATCCAGCCTCAGGCTAGGGTGATTTTTTAAAACAGCGTCCCGGCTCGCCTATCCGTCAAAATCACTTTTTGTATCCCCAATAAAGTTTGCATGGCAGTCGCGAATAAATTACTTACAGTTTAGACGACAAAGAACATCAATGCAGCAAAATTAATTGTCAACATGTAATGAAATATATGAATATTAACAAATTAACATTACACGCTTGCTCGATTGGACAACACAATTGACAAACGCCTGTGTAAAGTCTCCGATGACTTGAAGGTCTGAGACCATCATTTCCCTTGGTCCTATCTGTTGCTGTTCATGGAGTACAGAATAGGTAGCGCTTTTCAAACAACACGTGTCTGTGCAGACGTACCATTTTTTAAATAAAATGGGAGACATTGCTGTAGCTTTCGAGCCAAAATCATCCCCTCCCTCTACCATCTGGCCCTTCAACTGTCGCATTTGCTCGGTTCATAAGGCTCAGAAGTAGTTTTTCACCGTTAATTTTTGCCATTAATTTAAAGATCAAGGTGCTTGTGCTCGTCCCCTCGTAGTTTCACCGACTCTGATGACTCTGAGCAAAAACTAATTTCTTGAGTGCTTTAGCGTCAATTAAGTTCTGGTTAAGTTCGTAACGCAGAAACCGGATTCTCAATTAATGTAATTCGAACTCGGCTGCAAGGCAGCCGGTGAAACTGGGAATAACTGAGGCTTCCTTCAGTTATATCCAGACGAGGCAGCTCCAGGCGAATGCCGTCTCAAGTTGCACACTCATTATGTGTTAAAGGTTCAAAAGTTCCTAAACCAAAAAGACACCATGCCGCTGGAACATTAGGATGTAATGTTAGCTTGAAGTTTCGCAAATTATCTTCAAATAACTAGAAATATTCCGGAATCAACCGGTATTATAACAATATTGCAAACAGTTAGTTCAGTCGAAACATACGTCTATGCCATTTTTCTTTTACATCTTCGTCGTACAAGCCTTAGCATATTTTCTACTACGCATTTACGACCTCTCGCAAATAACTAGAGAACATTTTCGTAGTTTGGTTCAAGGAATAACCATTAGCATTTTTGCCCAATTTTAGTAAATTACTTGGGCGTCTATTCTTGATCTGCTCTGTATCTAATGTTCTCGATTTCAATTTATTTCCAGTTTATGTATAGAAATGTCTTGGACAATAATTGATCGATTAATACAGTTAATCCATGCCTTGCTCCCTTCAAAAGCGTTGACTTTAAGTAATATAATCGTATAATCTTCTTGCTTCAGACATCAGTAATAATTTAACTCACTTAGTTCGTAGGAATACAACTACCAATTAGAAAATGAGATATTGTGGCTATTTCTAGCGAGCTCCTAGATCATAAGTAATTTTTGCTCCATTTAGGCGGCACTTGTGTGGTTTGGGATCAAAGCTGTCAAACGTAGCCGGCAAAAAACAGGTGATGCGAAAAGGACAGAGGTGGTGGTAAGGTAAACTATTCATCACAATTTCACGTTTATTAACGTAAGCACCTGATCAACAATTTACGATTTTGGAGAATAATGACTGGTACATTCAGGAAAGCACATTCAGTTGGTTTTTTAATCAATCATGTGTTTTTTTATTATTGACCACAGCTGGTGGTGTATTGGAGATACAACCACAGATAGTGTTTCCGAAGTTGAAACTCCCAGTATATCTTTAATGAGATATCAATGTATAAGTGAGTCTGTATCGTAATATATCAGAAGTTTCAACCAAATTTGACCTTGGTCCTATTCTATGACTAGAAAAGTTAGGAAATGCAATAATAACATGACCAATAGCTGTTAGCGTGTGTGTATTGGACCTCATGTGACATGTGGTTGCCGGTTGCAAATTCGATATGGTAGATTCGATATGGTTTGATGTTGGTCCAATATTCTTCTACTTGTTACTAACCTTAGTGCAATAATGTTCATGGCTCAAAGTCATATCAAAAAGGATATATACGTAGACTATGAAAGAGAATCGATAATCAATCATCCACTTATAGCATCCATATTGAAAACTAATTGTTCCAATTGTGGTATCTGGGAATACTCTTATTTGGTTTTCTATTTGATTTTCTTTGTTTATTCACCAATCAAAGTGTATTTAAAATTTTAGACTTAAGAATAATCACACAAGTATTTCAAAGTGGTATGTGTATTGTACCTCGTTTGCATCCAGTAACACGGATGGACATTTTGCATGGGCATATATCCATACAGCTATCTTTCTTTGTATTACTTACCTGATAATACGGCTACTGTTTTGCATCACCCTGTATACCTCCACAACATCTTGCCTGATCTTTTAAGAACCCAATTAATTAAGCTCCTACTAAATATATAAACGTCCAGCTTCCTGCCAGCAGTCCTTCGACGTCATTTATTATTTATTTCACTTGATGGCTTGTGTATCGACCCGACATGTCATAAAAGGGGTTACATTAATCATAGCATTGTCGTTGATACAATTTGCTTCAAGCAAAAAACTTGGCAATTAATCACTGTGGCAAGGAGAGGGAGTGGTGGGGGAATAATTCATGCATTTTCGGCCGGTTGCTTTGTTTATACTTTATCTCGACTAGATAAATAATCCTGATAATATTCACGCCGTGTGAAGCTAGCGAAGTGGAATAGGTAGATATATATGCATGTTCGTGACATATACAGTTATGCTTCGTTAATGTGAAGTTGAAAAAATGTTACAGTCAAAAGTTAAGGATAAAATGAGGGTGGTGATACCAAGGACGTCATAGCGATATGACAACTTCTATTGCCAAGCGAGGTCAGCAAATGTTTTCCGATGAAAGGTCAAGATCTCTGTTTCTTGATCAGGTTTTAAGGAAAGTATTACACAATACTTAGGATATCCTAAAATAACAGGTTAGTATTTCGTATACTTATAAAAAAAAATTCCTATCCCATAAAAATGTCCTACGAGAGCCCCTACGGAGTTTCAGACCCCTCAAGGATCGAGTAGGAAATCGATTCTTCTCGAATAACTTTTGAATAGCACTGTATAATTCAAGGAGATATATGTAGCTTGATAACCAGTTGGCGCCCTAACGAATGGGGTCCATGGAAAACAATTAGACTGACTAGCTAGATGGACACAATTTTGCTGACTTTTTTTGACTCTCTATAATAATGGCCCAAAAATAATATATTCGGAAAGCCCAATGCTTTAGCTCAGCCATTTTTTCTTGTTTGGTTTCGATAAGGTGAGACGCCTAAGAGAAAAACCGTTTTGTCTCAGCCACCCTCCAAACAATCTAAGTTGAACCTAAAATCCAGCCAAATGATCTGAAAATAAACATCCTGTGGCTTCTGGGATGGCTAAGATGAATATGTACCGAAACAAGAGTGTTTTTTTTAAAACAGTCCATTTCGATTCTTCCGCATAACAGACGTGCCACTGAGTGTCGTCCAACTCGCTCCACTACGCGCAGTGAGGATATATTTGGGACCACCACCGCCTTCTGCTAAATGCGCAAACCTATGGTACACGTCTGTGTCGGATGATATTTGATAATTTAAATGCACTTGTGCAGTTATTTTTCGCGACGACTGTAGCACTGCTGCTATAATTGGAGAATGCCAGCGATGCTGTCATCCGCGGGCGGGACTGGCTACACGAAATAGAAGACTCGTGACATGCGACAGACACACTAGACGTGTTTGTGAATATTTTTCCAAGTTTTATGGGCAAATGATGTGTGAAATAGGTGCGTAAATAGACTAACATCAAAAAATTTAAATACATCCCCACCACGTATGACCCCCAGCCCCCAATTTTCAACCCTTGCAAAACTTTTTCTTCAAATGATCAGGAGCCTCTGAAATATTAAAAGTTGTCTTTTTGTCATTGGCATAGTAGTAACCGTGTGTGAAAATTTCATCAAAAGCCGACTGGTACTTTCCATGTTATAGACGGATCAACGATTAGCGGACAGACAGACTGACAGATCGACAAATAGAAGTAAGTGACCTGGTTCTCTGTGATCTAAATGCCATATAATATCCAAAAATAAATATGATTTTGTTATTATTGTGATTAGGAATAGTCAAACATACTTAGTGGGAAAACCAAGAATGCGGGGAAACCTAGTGCGCCATCCCTAAATTACACTCGTACCCTATCGAATAATAAAGTATTTATTCAGTTCTGTATAAAAATTGTGAGTTTGAAAGTTAATGGAGATAATACGTAACTGTAGCTTGATTGTAACTAGACGAGGTCACTGAATATACAAAATATTGGTTATACGCAGAGCTGGCCAAAGTATAGGGTAGAAAGTATGTTAAAAGTACGTTTCCGCGTTTTTCAAAAATATGAATACACTTATCCAAAAAAATGCGCCCCTCTATGAACGTACACTAATATCGACCTATATACTTAATATTTTGTATATTCAATCACCCCGAAAAATTTAATTATCCTATAAATATATATCAATCTTCGAACTTTATATGCAGAATTTATTGAGAACTTTATTATTTCATAGGGATAGGGGGGTAATAAGAAACTATACTTTAGGGATGGCGCACTAGACTTTTTCGCGCTTTTCGGGCTTTGAGTATGCATTCCTGAGTTGTTCTGATCATAAACGTTTTTAGAGGGTTACGAGGGGGCCAAAGAACGCCTGTTTTTAACATTTTCATTTAGAGATATTTGGTGTGTTACTACTACAAACATTGCAGCTGACAGTTATGAAGTTTGTTAGGTAGCGTTTTGGTCATTTCTATCGATTCTCGATATCAATACTTCTGCAGCAGTCCTAGTAACATACTTTCATAATGACTAAAAAACATGGATGCTTTCAACAGCCTTCTGGAAAGAACGTCTATCGTCTTCCTTTTTGGTTAAGTATTAAGACATTATCATATATTAATAAAGTAATCTTGGTGATTCCATATGTTGCAGTCCAAAGCTACTTTATTGTGTCTGAAATAATATTAAATCCGAATATGATATTCAAATGATGGGTATAAATCAACATGCTAAATATGGAGGAACGGAATCTATTCTTTTCAGCATCTCCACAGCCCGAAAATATTCTGACGTTAATCTTTTTAATACTTCAGACTACGGATGTCCGAAGCGAACATAATGTAAGTAAACTAGGTTAAGTACACACTTCATAAAGCAACTATTTTCATATTTTATTTGAGGAGAATGTTAAAAGTCGTTACCTCAAGTCATATTACAATCATTATTTTCTAGTGGTGTTTTCCAAGGATCTGCGTTCCTATACTCCATCCCTGTGGTGTTTGTAGCAACTTACTTATTGTTTGCGTTATATTTTGTATATCTAGACGTTCCCAATGAGTTGCCATGTTTTGCACCTGTCAGACAGACACACTAGGATTCTGCTTCACGCCTCCGTGTGGAATAATTGACCAAAATTGGTCTGCGCCAGTTTTACCAACCTTAATGTTTCGCCTCTTCGTTCTGCTTTCCATTACAGCTCGATAGAATGTGGAATAATTTGCCAGAAGAGGTCTGCGCCAGTTTGACTAACCTTACCTTTTCGCCTCTTCATAGTATATGGTCATGGTAGATTGGTATTTAAGCTCTGCCCTCGTGTTTAGTTCCGTATATAAAAAAAAATATTACTTCTTATCCTACCCACTAGATGACGGCTTTTTAACCCCAGACATAAAAACAAGAAGCCGTATAATAAGTTTTAAGCTTGACATAATGTATCTGAGTGTCTATCTATGACATCGTATCTCTCCAACGAATGTACCGATTTGAGTGCTGTTTGATGACGACCTTTTCAGCCGTTAGTTGTGAGGCGTGAACCTGGAAATAAACAATCGAGAGTTGCCGAGTATGCCTGGGATAATATAATAATTTGTAATCTATTCTGAAGATCCTGAAATTTCATGAGAGAAACTACTGCACTGTGTTGCACGCTCCAGTCATCCATGTCCTCCTATTAGATTGCCGTTCGGCATTCGCCTGCTCCTTTGGGAGGAAGACCGGTAGGCAGAAGGGACGGAAGGAGGGACTGTTGCTTCGCCGATGACCCGCAATTACCCGGCACCGAAGCAAACGTTATTGTCGAGTAACGAGATTCTGATGAGTGCCCTCCGACATTTTATCATCTGGTCTGGTCTCCGGTTGGGGCTCCTTTTCCTCTCGTTCTGCGCTCTTTGATCGCGCGCTCGCCTCACAGCCTCTGGGGACACGATGCTTTTCACGGTATACACAACCAATTTTAGGGGGGAACTTTTACGCGCTGCTGAAGTTTCGCAGGTGGTAGAGTTTGTTGATTGGTGTTTTTGTTCACTTCAACCAATGTATTCGGTTTCACGAGGGACAGATTCAGCTTGATGCATTGCCCATGGAGCGGCTATATTCATCAAAGAATTATTCTTCTAATGTGCCTTTTATATAAATTTAAGAAACATAGTTTCCTGTTATAAGGTTTCTCACGTTTCAGAAAAATTTATTTCCTTCAGGACTGTACAAAGAATGCTTAAAGTTCGAGTTTTGCATATACATTAATTATCAATTTAAGTAATAAAACCGGAGTAAAATATCCTTATTTTGTTAAGACATTATATAAAATGGGGCATTTAAACTCATCCCAGAATTTTATTAACAAGATAGCAATTCCCAACATAGACACGCAAATAAATTGAAAATAAGACAAAAATAAAATGATTAGATAGATTTTTAATAAACAAGTAAAAAGTTACTTCCGTGTTCGAATATCAGATAAACAAGAAACTGTAGGGAACTCCATTTTACTTGTGATCAAAAAATAATCCAACGTTATGCAAATCTTAGATATCATTTAGACTGCATCTGCTCGTTTGTTATATTGGTCAGTTGCATAAATGATGTTTCTTTTTTTGTGATAATCAATCATGGAAAGAACCTTTTATTCGTTTTTCCAAATATCTATATAATCATTTTATCTTTGACTGTTGTTTGTTGTGTATACGTATATTGGGGATTCCAACCTTGTTAATAAAGTTCCAGAATGAGTTTGAATTGCTCATTTTACATAATTTCTTAATCAAAATAAGTATATTTTACCTACTTCGATCTAGTCATTACTAAGGCGGCTACAATTCTTTGAATTCTTGTGCGACCCACTAATGCTAGGAACATCACGCACGAGATCGCTGCAAGATCAACATAGGTACATCACATCGATATAGCTGGTTTATTCAATAATCAGTTATCAGTAGATGGCTTGTGATGTTTCTAATTATATGCCAGATCGGCAAAAAAATCTAGTTGCCAGGCTTCGCCTTCCCATTTCTACTACTACTGCATGCTCCAAATATCGTACATATATCACGGAACATTATGATGCAGTAATGCAATGGGTGGTTAAAGATGAGGAGGTACTTGAAACAATTAAATAATGATTGGATATTGTAATCGAATTTTGAATTTAAAGTTGTTTATTTACTCCTCGCTATTTTACGACTTTGGAAGGTCATAAGTCATTTTATGGAGAAGGTTTGTGTAAACGATTCTCTCATCTGATTTAGAATGCTATACAGAATCGACTCCAATTTAGCCTGTGTTATTATCTCGACAAACAAAAAAGTTATCACGATAGTTCTGCACCATTGTAGCTAATTCAGCAACAAAACAAAAAATCGTATCTCGGAAACCGTAGCCCTTAGAGCATTACGAATTCCACCAAAAATCATCATATAGTGTCCCCAATTACCCATATTTTTTTGTCGGTTCATGTAAGAAACACCCTGTATACTTACGGTGAAAAATTAAAAATAGGAAATAATGATCCATGGCAGGATTGAGGGCAAGCATTCCGAGGGTAAAGAAACACCTCGCGGTTCAAACATTTACGGCAGTGAACAGTGGACACTTCTCTAGAAGTGATATGGATCAGGATAATAGTCAAAAATTCATTGACGATATGACAGCAGGAGAAGAATTACAGATGATACCTCAATTACTTGTTTAAATGTTGTGCCCGCTCCCCATCGAAACAATCGGCGTGCAACTATGCATCCAATACCTGTATATTCGCTCAAATCAGGTTAGTTTTTGAGGGGTTTAAGCAGTTTTTGCAGTATCCAAATACAAATTCACGTTACCAATAGGCCCACCCGGATTGGGTACTGACACATGACGTATCTTTTCAGATAATCCCCTGCTGAAGCCAGGGTGGCGGGAGTCGGTTTGATCTCACATTTTTCCGAAACCTAATAACTCGGTTATCTTAAGAACAATCTTTATGTTACTATAGCAAGATTTGCTCATTTTTCAAGAACTGTGTATACGAACTTCTTTTTGAGGTATGCAGGTGTGTCTGAAATAGAGTGGTTTTTCTTGAGTACAATTTTTGATCCGTAATGTATGTTCCCGTGAGCCATTCACCAGATATTTGTATCATTCATTTTGATCCCAGCTAATTCTGAATTTTGTCCTTGGACGACTCTGCAATAAGCCCCTTCATTTCGAATGCTACTACCAGCCCCTTCCCACTTCAGTTGGCCCAACTATTGAAATATTAGTTTTTTTTATCAAACACAAATAATGAAAATGTAGCAGGGTGTTATAGTTTTAAAATATTAACAATAAATATTTTGATAATACATAGTAGAAAACACCATTTTTATCATTCCCTGATCAAATTTGCAGTCTAAAAATAACACATGTTGCAATTACAGCATATCAACCTATTTTCATTTCAATACAAAATAAGTCTATAACGCATAGGTGGCTGTGAAAAATAAAAGCCATGACAATTGTTTTTATCAATCACAGCTGTCAGAATACGTTTAAAATAGTTTTTGGTAGTTAAGGTTTTCAAAATGGGTAGAGGAAAGGTAATTAGTGAGAAAATTCGCTTACTGATAATTAAATTTTTTTATTCTGGGAAATCAAACTCAGAAATTGCAACTTTGTTAGACTTATCGCGGTACAGTGCAAGAAATATTGTTAGAAGATATAACGTAACTGGTTCAGTTAATATTAAGCCACGATATGTGAAAAAAAGTAATATCACAAATGCCGACCGAAGAGCATTCAGAAGAATAATCGTGAAAAACAGGCGTGCCAATTATTTACAATTAAGTGCTCTGAGGAATGACGCTGTTGGAAGGAGAATTTCGAGGTCCACAACTCATAGAGGCCTACAAACTGGGATATAGCACTTGCAAGGTAAGTTTTCTTATAACAAAATTGAAGTAAAAACCCTAAAGTTGCACAACTTGTATATAGGCCAAAGAAAAGCCACTATTAACTCCACTGACAAAGAAAAATCAGCTTAGATGGGCTAAAGAACATAGTCAATGGACACGTCAACAATGGTGTGGAATACAATGGAGTGATGAGGCCCGAATCGAAGTTTGTGTTGATGTCAGTCGCAGTAGAGTTATTCGCAAAAAAAAATTAAGCATTCCATGTTGATTCTCTGAAGAGAAAACTGAAATTTCCAGCATCTATTATGGTCTGGGGCAGTATGTCATCAAAAGGAGTAGGAAAACTTTATTTTATTGATTGATGTAAATGTGGATACAAACAAATATTTGGCAATTTTAGAAGAATCGCTTTTACCAGAGATGGAAGAATGCTTGACATCCGACCAAGATTTTGTGCTTCAGCAAGATGGTACAGCGTACCATACCTCAAAAAATTCTATAAAATGGATGGAAGAAAATAATGTACCACTTTTGAAATGGGTTTCTAGCAGTACAGTTCTGTCACCTAATGAAACTTTGTGGCACGAGATGAAAAAGATTCTACGACAACATCCTGCTCGTACAATCACCGGACTGAGACAAAAGCTTCAAGAAATATGGGATTGTTTTTCACCAAATTTTTGCCAAAACTGGGTTAACACTATGCCCCAAAGAATTTCAGCCGTAATAAAAAATAAAGGTGATGTTACCCAATGGTAATCTTTCAATTGTTGCTTTGTTAACTTCGCGGCTTTATTCGCACATTGTTTATTTGTTCAGATGTTCTATTGGGTATCGGTCTAAGTGATTTCAGAATGTATTTTTTACGACTAGAGTGTATCTAAAATGTTTTTGAGAAAATAAATTGTTTTAGAAGTAAATAGTTTCGTCATGTCTAGTTTATAAAGGCATATTTTGGTACAAATCTTGAACTGGGCCAACTGAAGTGGGAAGGGGTTCGTATTCATACCTAAACAACACATATCTATTTTGAAAAAGCCACTTCTATGTAAGACACTGACCTCTGGAAACACAGTTTCACAACAATACTTAGGAAGGAACTTTCTTAGCGCTGCTGAAGTTTTGCAGCTAGTGAAGTTTGTTGATTGCTTTTCTTCACATTAACTAATAGATTTGGTCTTGCAGGAGGCAGATTCAGCGTGGATATATGATATTAGGATAAAGCAGTGATATTGATAACACGCATTAAAGGTCAAGGTGTTTTGAGATATGTAAATAAGTAGGTACTAACTATATGCATTTTCGTGATTTCTGACAGGTGACAGTAAAACTGCAGGCATTTCATTTTCACACTAATCTTGATCATACAGTCGGACGTATCTTGGTTTGTTTAAGCTCATATACATAATTTTTTTCAGTTATATATCTCCGCCTTGAAGCATGGTTTTGGATGATACAATCACAATCTAGCCAAATCATTGACGATACCTCCATGACGTTCCGTATGGTGATTAAGTAAGAAATCGATAAAATGTCATTCAAAATCGGTATTGTATCAACTTGTGTACTACGTAGCCGCTAGCACATTCCGCACCTACTCGCTATGTTAAGGCTATAGAATCTATTAGTCAGTAGCCCCATCTCTAAAGCAGATGTTATAACACATCAGAGCAAATAAATGTCATTACGTTTAGGTAACATGCACGGCTTATACACGTCAACATGAAGTGAATGAGAGTTAGTTCCAAGGTGACACTGTTCCGGAATAACCTACATACTATTAATAAAAATCGACATAATGTCACTGTTTAAGTTACGTAGTACTAGTGCTGGCCAGGGATGGATCTAGTTCTCTTTCCTCTTGCACTAAGACCTCTTCTAAGTCCCCTTTGATCCACATCTTGGAAAGCTTTCCGTGGTGTCTGTTTATATACTCTATGTGGAAACGAGTGGAGGAGAGGGATATGGGTGTAGAGGGGATCTTTGAGTTAGTGTTGTCTAGATAAGAAGCCGCCGTTCTCCACCATCTCCGACAATTTACAATATTTTTCTGGTAGAGCGGCGGTGTTTTTATTAGCAAAATTCCCGACGGCAGAAGAAGACGCTAAGAACGGAGAGATAAGGTTTTTAGATGGGGACAAGCAGGAAATCGGTGTTTAATTTGTCGGATGGTAACAGAGTAGGATCCGTGCTGCAATTACCGTTGCAACTGATACGGTGAAGTTGTTGGATTACTCGACTTATTGAAGTAAAATCTGCGTTTCCTTTCAAGGCAGTTCTCAATGTCGTCCTAAATTAACGAGTTCTTTCATTAGAAATTGAAGTATCAGTACCAGTAACTAGATCAATCACGGCTAGAATCTCCTCATATGGAAAACATACAGGAGATGAGATGAGTGCTGTGATAATTTTGTATGCTTGAATGCTCAGGAATACCAAGCTTCTAGTGAAAATTACTGTGACTGCTATGGATAAGTTAGAAGAGTTCAGTGATACAGGGACTGATATTGATAGAATTGAAAGGACAGCTCGAAGGAGCTCGAGCAAGATCGATTATAAAGCACGAACCCAAAAGCTCATTCTAGTGGGTTTAGAGAAACATACCCAAACAATTCCAGATAATGGTGAAGGTTCTTGTGAATAGTAAGAAGACGTTTAAACAGACCAAAGGCAGGCTTTGTTATCGGTAAATGGTAACTTTTAGACTACCTAGACGGTTAGAGATAGTTTTGTCGTTTCCATTCCAGTTTTTTCTTGAGTGCTGAATCTCAAACTGAGGTTTGCTATCAAAAACTCAAATCTAACAACATTGAAAGCTGCGAAACATTATAGACAAATCAGAATTTATCATAAGTACTGAAAAGGCCAACTAGAAATTTATTATTGAAGTGTATATACTTGCGTTTTGAATCAAAAATATCTTAGGAAAGGGCGTTACTTTCGCGTTATAAACAGCACCTTTAGGTTTTTACTTCTTACGCCTACTAGCTTACCTACCTTGGCTTTTTTGTACGACATTTTTCACACATCATAGATTTATCTGTACATTAGCCCTTAATAAAATTCTCGACAGACATATCGCTACCTACCGGTCATGGCTGTGGAGTGTTCTGTTGTTCTGCTATGGCATCACATGTATTTCTGCCGCGTCACAGCATATTGTTTCCTAAGCCCTGAACCACGCCGCCACATCTGACCGAGTTAAGTATCGTGGAGAGTTGACGTTTCCAGATGTACTACCGGTAGGGTAGGGAAATAATATCTATGGACTAATTGTATGGACCTGTTTGACTGAGCTCTTCCTCAGTGTGTATAGTTTGTGCTGAACATAAACCTTTATGAACTGATAATGGCGTTGTGTGGGAAGTGCACAGTCAACCTACGTTAAATAATATCAGCATACAATCCAGAAAATGCTGAAATAATCATTGTTTGGAAAAGATATTTATTACAGAAACATAAAAGTAAAATGTCTGTGTCTTCTCCATATGACGGATGCAAACGACCTCCTATGCCTTTCATTAGCGAAAATTTTCTATTTCCAATACTTTCAGGTTAAAATAATATTACAGTTCTGACTGATCCTCTTGGAGCACAGTGTCTATTCGGTTGGCAAAAAGTTCATTTTACATTAAGTCAAGTCAAGTAATCGTTGGTTACCAGAGCGGTCTGTGGGACCTTAGCTCTTGAGTAATAGTGTCAGTTTATAAGTCTGTCAGGTCTGGTAACCCAGAAACCAGACAATTTTAAGGAAAAAAGGGAAGGAATGGAGAGAAGGAAGAACAAGAGCAAAGAGCGAGAAGAGAAACTTTTAGGACAGGGAGCGTTTAGGCATTGTTAAAATCACTGGACAGATTTTGATATTGTCTAAAATTGTTTGATTTTTCAAAGGATTTTTTCAAAATGCAATTTTGGTTGATCTAAGTTCACGAATTAATTTTGATTGCAGTGCGAGCCGCAGCCTCTTGTACTTGCGAACTTCCTCAACTATGTAGTCCACTAACTCGTGCAACAGAGGGTTGCTCTGCGATTCCGCTTGGCTATAGCGACGCTGCGCCTGCTGCTCAATGTAGTGCCTTAGGTAAGGGACATGGAGGTTTCTATGAAGAGTTTGGTTAGATACATACCATGGGGCGTCAGTAATAGTGCGCAACGTCCTGCTTTGCAGAGCC
Organism: Acanthoscelides obtectus; assembly: GCA_963669975.1. Taxonomy (NCBI): domain Eukaryota; kingdom Metazoa; phylum Arthropoda; class Insecta; order Coleoptera; family Chrysomelidae; genus Acanthoscelides; species Acanthoscelides obtectus. Next base: position 64,576,400 of record CAVLJG010000008.1, read on the forward strand.
TGCAGATTTCGTAAGAGTGTCTTGGCGATAAAACATCAAGCCGCACATGCGTAAGTCATTGCTGGTCTTATGACTACCTTATACAGTCACATTTTGCAGCCTGTCGTGGACGAGTTCACCAGACCACGACTGAGCCACCAATGAAGTATCGTCAGCATAGAGATAGACACACTTGCTGGGGCTACGAACGTCATGGATGTTCAGTGAGTAAAGGATTGGTCCAAGGACCGAACCCTGAGGGACGCCGGCTGTAATCAGCCGTTTTGTTGGCAAAACATTGTCAATTTTGATCCAAAATTTTCTACCTTCAGAGAAGGATTTCACTAGTTTTAGAAGCCAGAAAGGGAAGCCGTTTTGGATTAGTTTATACAGGAGGCCCGCATGCCACACCTTGTTAGATGCTTTTGACACATCCAAAAGCAAGATGCCAGTACTTTCATTAAGGGTGAATTCTCTGGGTACTCGTTCCACCAATTTAACCGGCTGCAGCTCCGAACTATGGTCAGACCGAAAACCGAATTGCACGTCAGTTTACATTCTGCAGAGATAGTAGAATGTTTTGCTTTAGAAAGTTTGGGAAAGCAAAATTCTGGAAGAACTTGTCGGCCGATTTTTTTATCTACAGCTAACATGGTGATGATGACAAATTTTGAAAAACCTCTGTCAACAACTTTCTCTTTCGCCCCCACCCAAATAGAGAATATCCAGTAAATTTTTTCCCCGCCAGTGGATGAATCCTGATTTGTATGTAATAGCAGCGGCGCGGCGGCTGGGCCATATTTCACGAGATGAGGAATTCCGATATAACGGAATAAGTCTGCGTGGAGTCTGTAAACATCTCCAGGCTTTGCCAACAGAAGACGTTGGGTATATTTTTCAAGAAATAACGACCGAATTTTGATACATTGTTGTGTGCTTCCTACGTCGCGTTCGGTTATGTGTTTGTACGTTTTCTGGTTATTTCGAGAAACAGCTAATTCAATTATAGGGCACAATAAAACACAGGTAACTCTATCCACGACATAAGAATACAGAGTATAGGAGCAATAAAATATTCGCTGAGCTTGTCCAATTACTGTGAAGATTCTTTTAAATACACCAGGTGATTGTAAAGTGCGATAAAAGGTATGTTCACGAAACCTCTGATCTACATCTCGAATCAGTATGCAGCAAGAACCACGAGAAAAGGATTTCTGTCATCCTGTCACGAGAAAACTACAAGAAAGTCACGTCATCGAGCCACGAAAATGACCTCACTGAAGCTTCAAAGGGCCACGAAGAAGTCTGAAGAAAGGTCAGTTCGTTCCTTTTTTTCTCGAATAATCACATGTTGATGTTCTCGAATCTTTGAATTGCAGCAACTTGTGACGATTTTTTCTTTAAAATCAAGCTTGGGTTAACATGAGTTCAGTATAATTTGACCCGCAAATTAATATTATTAAGTATAGCAGGGCTCAAAAAAAGGAGAACTCGCTCGCTTTCAAAATGTCTTGGATAAACCAATTTAGAACAGTATTTGAATGTTTTGCAAGTTAGATATGAGGCCATAAACCCTCTGCTAGAAAAATTCGAAGACTGTTCTAAATTGGTTTTGTCCAAGAAATAGTGAAAGCGAGTGAGTTCTTCTTTTACTTGACCCCTGCTATACTGTATCCTCCTAATATCAATTTGCGGGTCAAATTGTACTAAACTCATTTTGACACAAGCTTGATTTTACCTTTAAGACAGACCTGACCTTTCTTCGGACTTCTTCGTGGCTCTTTGAGACTTAAATGAGGTTATTTTCGTGGCTCGATGGCGTGAGTCTCCTGTATTTTTCTCGTGACGGGATGACAGGAATCCTGTTCTCGAGGTTTTTGCTGGTTACTGGCTCAAGATCCGGCTCGAAGGACCAAAAAAATAGTTGGATGTTTTCGCTGGCTGTTGATTGAAGGGACACCCTGACATTTCATGAACAAAGGTGTTCATTTTATTTTTGTTGACAAATGTGACATTTCGCGAGCAACATCTTTTTTGTTTTTTCTTCCATCTTGCGATGATGAATCTTGTCTGGCCGCGACGTTGCCGCTGTTAAAAATCTTTCATACAATACATGATTATAATCAAGTAAATCTAGATTCAGAGAAATAAAGTACTAACAAGGTACATCTGTTTGTTTAGTGAGAACTCTGTCGCTCTTCAATTTATTTTTCGTGCCAATGGTATCGAAAAGCTAGGAGTTTTGGAAACAGGTTATTTATGATATTCTATGACATGCATTACAGAAAACTACATCATTCAGTTTGTGTGTCAGTTTGTCCATCTGTCTGTTAATCCAATGCTCTTCCTTTATTTGAAACGTGCAACTCGGAGGTATAGCGCAATGGCGCTATCAACAAGCGAAATCGCATAGCAACCCTCTTGATGCGCGGAGCAGTGGATTACGCAGTCGAGCAAGTACGCAAGCATTTCAGACCACAACAGGTACTTACTGTAAACAAAGGTACAGAGGAACATACCTCTAGATCATCAAACATATAATTTCGTTAACTTATTGTCCAAAAATTTCATTATAAAAACAAGCTAAGAACGGCGTAGTATAATAGTTCCTGGACTCATCTCATGTTATAAATTCACACAAAGTAGCTGCTTTTCCTTCCCTTTTTTCTACATTCTTCCTCCTCTTTCCTTTCCCTTATGCTTTGTATGGCTTCTGGGCTACCAGATTCAATAAACTGAATACAGATACCAATCTTCCATTTTTAAACACGGTTAGTACTATTTCAGGAAGCAAAAAACTTTATACGTTTTAAAGTTACCTTATGGTTACTTCAGGATATACCCAAATATAGTTGTGAGGTTGAGCTTTTCAAGGCAAGTTTTATCTTTGAGTTTGCAGATATGTTACTACGTTTATATCGATGATTTATGCAAGATGAGATTCAGAATTTTTAGACGTAAACACCAAGAGTAACAGGATGATCCAATTCTCTAAATAAGCGGGATTGGATTTAAATTAGATTTTTTTTTATAGATATACACACATTAATCCTGTTTTGCGGGAAACTTCATACCAAAGCAAGTGTCACTTGTCACAAAAGGGGGTTCAAGGTAGGTCATTCTAGACCTAATCCGCTATGATATAAATGCCTCACATTTAAGATTATCAAAATCGTAAATAAATCTAAACTCTATTCATCATAAACGTACGAAATGGGATTAGTTAATATTATCAAGTTGCACTATACAGGGTGTTTTCTAAGTTAGCTAGCACTCATTGCTTGGTCGACTTTGACCATCTCTCAAATGTCTTTCTCAATTTGTAACATTTCAGGTTGAGCAGGTCTTCCAGCGTGACCTCCTCGTTGTTCTTTTAAATATTCTGTGGTACGAAGTCTAATAACTAAGTTTATGATTTCTTACAGTAAAACCTTTCCGCATACAACCTGCATGCTGTGGCTGCATTTTGTTGGCACTAACTCTGTATGTTAGCATTATGTCCACTAGTTCATTCTTTTCGTAAACATGGGCCATTTTTTCGCACAAAATAATCAGACAAATGAAAGTATACGCACTATTAAAAGACTGATACAACTGATCAAACCAAAGACTCGCACTGAAAAGCAGATAATAACATAAAGAGATTTTACACGGCAGTGGTCAAGAAAATCAAAAAATCTGTGTAATAACATTCTCAGTTTTTAAATTTTCAATCTTCCACTATTTTTTTTATTATGCAACTTTTGATGAGTCCTACAAGCAGTTAAAATAAATGACTCAACTTTGAAAACATCCTGTATAGCAGCAAAGCATCGTAGGCAACATATTGTTGGTTGTTGATATCTATCATTTCGAAAAATACGTCAATATAAGGTGTTTAGAATTTTTTATTTTACTGAGTACTGAAACTTTGATTCGTAGAAGTTTTGTCACTGAATTAAATATACAGTTTTCCATTATTCTGTATTTATTATCAAAGCGCTTCTTCAAAGCTTGAACCGATGATATTTTACACTGCATTTTTGCTTCTCACGTCAGTTGAATATCGTGAAACATTTCCATCAGGAGACATTATGCTTTTCTCAATTTTATACACTATATCACGAACAACCATGTCAATCATTTTCGCCTTTCTGTCTACATGTGTCTTTCCGCTAATTCTTGACCTCTCTATAACTTGGAGAGGTTCGCTGGAATTTTGATGGAATTTTTACACAAGTTGGAACTGTGCCATGGATAAAAAGCCTTTGTAGGTTTTAAAAATCAATCCACTGGCGGCAGTGATAGAGGAAGGAAATCAAAAAGTACTTCGTTGCTTCAGAGGCTCCTATTCATTTTCAGAACCCTTTTGGGAGCGTTGAAAGTTGAGGGTTGTGGGTTATAGGGTGAGGGTTGGTAAATGTTGCATCTTTGCTAACAGTGAAATGCATTCGATCATTCAGAAGCATGCCACGTTCTCAGCGACAACTGGCGAAAACAAAGGCGTGTAGCGGATTGGCGAAAATTCCAGTGACAGCGTTAATAATATGTGAGATATTACTTTTGGATTATTGTATCACATTTAAATGCAACATCGGTTTTGCGGCCTAGTATAGTATCAACGAAGGTTTCATTAGCTAATCTTTGTTATAAATTAACTTTTTCCTAAGAGTGGTTAATTTCTCCTACTTTCATTTTAGCAGTTACTACTATAATAGATTGTTTTACGTTATATCAACAAAAATAAAAAAAGTATCGTAATTATACCTGTATTTAGTTTGTTAGAAATACGTTCCAAGTAGGTCGATCCAATTTCTCGAATGCAATTAATTGCTTTGGTCGGTCTTTTGCGTGGGAAGTACAGACTTAGTCTACTTGACGCGATTTTTTTAAACTGAATAGGTTTGACTAGCGAAACCTGACAGACAGTCTGACATGTCTTTGAACTAAGAAAATGATCTGACACCCAACCAGTAATAGGAGTACGACAAAGTAAGAGACACTCAAATATTCAAGAATTTGCTATTTTTGTTCGTCACTCTCCACCTTCATCGGTCAAGATCCTGTCACCCCCACCAGCCGGGTAGCAACAACGCCCATTAAAAGAGTCTCAGCCGCCAAACATCGGTCGTGCCACACGACACACGTATTGTAAAAATATTTATATGTAAATACAGTCCACTCTATAAATCAGTACCGTACAAAAATACGGTCTCCAGAAAAACCAAGTTGGAAATTACCGCAACAGTTTTGGTCTGATATAGACTAATTCCTACTGAAAATACTTCAGCCGCCATTTGCACGTCGACCAGCTTTTGTCTGGATATAAAGTGGCAGTAAACAACAACTTCCCATCTCCGCGAAAGTCGAGGAATCAAAGCCGTAGAAATTCCGAAGAACTAATTGACCGAAAACTGCTACAGTTCTTCCATTACCAAAAGCTTTTCTTTCTTTACAACAGACGAGGCAATCTCCACTGTCTTAGAAAATAAAATTAAATCGCAGATACGGTCTGCTCTTCAACACAGTGGCATCCCGTTAAGTTCGGTTAACGGTAATAATTTAAGAACGCAAAATATTCAAAGTAGGGCGTACTGAGAGGAGGGCGGGTTCTGTTCGCTAATCCTATAACCGTCTATAACTTGAGAAATACCGTTCGGATTTCGATGAAATTTTTACACAATTTTACTAATGTCTCAAGGACGCAAAATCACTGGTATTTGAAAATCGGTATGGTGGCGGCAGAAAAAAAAGCCAAAAACAAAAATAATAAATATCACTAAAACTTCGTTTTTTGACAGTAAGAGGCTCTTGATCATTTTTGATGTTAGTAGATTTACATTCTCCCAACTTTTGTAATTCTACGCATCTATTAAAAATACTTCACACATTCATTTCTCAGTACATTAGCCCTTGGAACTTAGAAAAGTACTCTCAGCAGACGGATCGCATATCTACTGGCAGCGGCTACTGCTCGCGGCAGCGTGCTGCCGGCCTTAGTGAGTGTTCTGTTGTTCTGGTATGGTATTACCCGTATTTGTGCCGTGCCACAGCATAGTGTTTCCTATGCTTTGACGACGCTGCCGCGTCTGACCGGGTTAAGTATCGGGGAGATGCGACGTTGGCAGATGCACTACCTGCAGGGAAAGAATGTCTATTGATTAATTGTATGGATTTGTTCGACTGACTTTTTTGACAGAGGGTCTATTTTGTGCTGAACTGATAATCCACAGGTTAGGAACCATGTTTTTTTTATATTCAAGTAGCAACGAAGGCAAAATATAGGTACCGGTGTTTCATCTGCCAAACTATATTTTCAGGTATTTTAACCCCCACATGTCTGAACGGCTCACCCCCTATTTGAGAGACAACACTATTGAGCTTTTAAGAGAAAACTGATTTTATGTTATAGACTGTAAATTTTCAGTATAGACGAACCTAAACCAATCTCTAGCGAGACCCATTTTGTTATAGATGCCTTTTTGGCATTACTTCATTAACACGAAAGAAACACTGCGATCGCTTTAATTTCATAATGGTGCTAGATCTTCTATTCTGACATCATCTGTGATATATTTATCAGCAAAGGTACAAACAATGCCAAGGGTTACCAGGTGGTAGAAAAAATTCTCAATAATTTAGGATACAGTAAACAGAATTTTTAAGAAGAACTTATACTTTATTTTGCAATACCTGAAAGTCTTATTCGCAATAGAACGCAACGCCAAAGCATAGAACTTCTATCAAAACGCCATTCTCCACTTAGTGCTTTGCGTGGGATGGCATCGCAATTTATTTTTCATGCCATCATCAATTTCTCATACTCTCTTGAACAAACATTATCGTACTTAGTATGTGTTAAAAAGAAAAGAGTTTGTCGTCTTTAGTAGGTACGGGAATATTGCTGCTCTTCAGGATACATGACTTAGCTGTACGTAAAAAATAGTGTGCTATAAGCTAGTGAGAAATTTCTTGACCAGTTCTGAGCTTAATATTAAAAAAAAACACGAAAATGATTTTGCTATCATTTGGTGGATCCTGTAGGTAGTTGGAATTTCAGGTTGAACAAAATTAGAAAGTTTCTTATACTCAAAAATACTGCCAGTTTCACTTGCATATAATAGTAGTATCTGACATATTTCATAAATTCGAAAGAATTATTCCAATAACTTAATATTTAAGGAAGTATGACATTTTCTGTGTTGGGTGCTGTAGGCGACATCCCTCGCGCGTCAAGGTGCGGTATTTGAGCCACGCAGTACGCACTAAGGCGGCTGGACGTTGCGACGTGACAGCCCTTGCATATAGCATTCATCCTTAGCGTACAAGCTGATCAGTCACAATATATTATTTGTATCTTGACTTGACTTCTGTAGTAAAAGATACAATTTTGAGAATATTGCGGCAAACCCATGCCAGCCTTCTCCAGGCTATACTTACAGAAATCTGAAGATAGCCAACCTAATGCTATATTTTCGCTTCCAAAAGAATATCCGATATCGTAGGGTTATTATGAAAGTCTCTCACAGCTGTTTCTTTATTGTCATATATAGTTTTGACAAATTTTCATAGATGACGTTACGGTATCTAATTTTATGTCGTATAATTTTTTGGGCGCGGTATGTAGCATTAGGTCCCCTACCTTCAGATAGAATACGTTAATCAATGGTACTAGGTAATACTTTTGGAGTTGGTAAATAAAAAATAAGAATTTAGAAAGTAATACAGTGAAGCACTTACTTTAAGGGTGTCCAGCTATCCGTATGCCTAATTTTTATTTACAAAACCTGCTGGGAACCTTTCAGGGAATATTTGAGGGATCGAGTGATACCTAAAGTACTGTGAATCTTGTCGCCGTTGCGTTGCCCAACGCAGAAATGACTTGACTATTCGGAGCAAGCCCTACCAACTAAAAGTGGTACATACATACAAAAGACAGCCAAACTTTCGTGCTTCTTGGCTACTCATTAGCATGGTCTAGGCTTGTTCTCTGGACAACGAACGAAAGCATCGTAACTACCCTCTATTCAGGAGGTTCGGTTTATCGAAATAAGACAGTGCCATCTATCACACCAGAATCGACCATTGCGGAGAGCGTATAGTTGCTATTAGTTGGAACCGTTAGCGATCTCAGTTCACGTTAAATACCGTAGTCACCTCGTAACCGCTAGATGGCTGGCGATTCCAGAATCGTAAAGTAGATGTGGTCTACTTGCTATTGAATAAACTAACTTAGTTTATTGCATATTTATTCAAACTAAGTTAGTTTATTCAATCGCACAGTTCTAACTCATGGCAACTATGCGCTCTCCGCAGTGGTCGCTTCTGGTGTGAAGATGGCTGCCTTATTTCGAACCCCTATCAACTTTCGAAGTGTAACGCCACTGATCCTCTGGATGAGAACCACTCCAGTAGTTTCAATACTTTTTCGAGTTTCAATTTAAGATTTGAATTTTGTCCAGATTACCGACTCATCGAACGCAAGGAGAGATTTGAAAGAAATTAGAAAAGTTTGAATTTGGAATGGCAGATAAAGCCGGGGTTCGCTTTAAACGCTAACCTTAAAATAGAATTGATGGCTGGAAGTTTGTATTCCGTTACCCTTTGTCTTTTAGATGTCGGGAACATTGATGTGCTGAAGATAAAGGGAATAAAATCTGTAAAGTTGAAGATTACAGAGTCGTTTTGATAAAAATGCTGCTAGCTTTTATGTATTTGGACTCTGCCAGTAAAATGATTGAAGCATAAGGTAAATATGGCAACAAATTGGCTTTTGTTTCACGTATCAGTTTTAACAATATATTCAAAAGGAATAATAAATGTTGGTTCATGAACTTTGTGGTCAATTGTGAAAGAGCTTATCTCATGGATATTTTTGGAAAAATTACTAAACATTCAACAATGATTAGTTTTCCAAATTGTCACCTGTGAAGTTGTTGCTTTCATGTTTTCTGGTGTTTTTCTCCGTTTTTAGACATTGCTTGTCCTGAAATTATCATATTACATGATGAATACTGACGGATCACAGCAAATACTGAGCATGTGGCATTGTCCCTAGAGTGGTGAGTGTAGTGATTTGGAAGTGTCAATAACTGCGATGTGACGGTAGACATTGAAGAACAGATAAGCTTACATGAAAGGGATCATCCACCCTATGTATTCGCTGGAAGCGCGTGGATAGCACTACCTAGCGGATGTCGGATACAATGTGTTTGTGGATATAAAAAAAGGATAACGTACTTCTAGTCGATTTGAAGTTAGGAACAATTTCAAATTCGAACTGACAATTCCCTCTTGATCCGATGACAGGCATGGCGTAGACCATGCCTATATTCCACTATCTGTCCGATTATGTCTTCCTTTTTGTCTACCGCATGCGCAGCAATCGATACAGTTCGTTCGACAAACCATTTCGCTCCCGGCAAACAGGAATAGAACCTGTCACAGAAGCACCAAAGGGTACAATATGCGATAAAGTCATATAATTTTTACTTCGCCACAGTCAAGTCACACCCAGAATATATTCTCGTACAACATTTCAATGTTCACCTGGGTTGATTACAGCTGTGAACGTACAGAGAGGAGCGAAAAACTACATCAAGACGTTATAGCATGGTTATAGCCATTAAACTACCAAGGAACATTAGGAGTAGTGACGATAACATCAACTGTAATTATAACTATGGAGAAACTGTGTTCGCTTACTTGCCGTGTTCTGCTGTTAATGAAACGTGCCGTTAGCTGTTTTTACCTTGTTCCAAGAGAATGTGTGTGTACTTTGAGATATTTTAGTCTCGTTAAGGAGATTGTTGGATTAAGAAAAGTGGTTAGCATGCACATTAGAGAATTTCTTCTGCATCGAGGTCTAGGTCGTAGGGCGAGGGTACCACAAGGGACCTAATAATTGATTTTGAGGATGAACGTTTTGATATCTCCTTTGGTATAAGTTTATATTTACCCCATTCTATATATAAATAATAATAAACGTATTTTTATTTAGGCAAAGTTTAGCTTAAGATATACCTGTTCACCCATACAAAAATAAATACTACAGTATATTCAGATAAGAGATAGACCGGATGTAAACAAAAGGTTCGGGTGATTTTCACGCTAACGCCGCCGTCTCGACGTAAAACAGGAGCCCTCATTGGTCAATTCGCAATTAAATGCCTATGCCGAGCGGCAGAGCAGTCGTATCAAGGCAGAGTCACATTCAGGTTCAGACGTGTTACGTATGTCGTGTGCATCATTGCAATTTGATATTTCTTTGGACGTTTTCGTTTGTTATCTTATTAAGTTGTTGAGTTTGTCGTTGTCATTGTTATACCTTGTTATTGATTGTTATTGTTATCAACTGCTTGCGCAAAATGCCCAGTAGTACAGATACTGCCGATGAAGCTGTAAACTCCTGTAGTCCACCTAGGAAACGCTCTAAAAAAAGACACCTGAGTGCAGAAATGAAAGAGGTCATTTTGAATATATATAAGATCGAGCGCGAGGAGAACGAGGCATCAACCATCAGAGAAATTGTTGTGAAGGTTTCTCACAAAGTTGGGGTGTGTCGCACATTAGTGTTTAATGTGTTAAGACAATACAAAAAAAATCACACCTTTTCTGAGCCAATGACCAGTAAACATCGCAAAAGTATTGTTAAATCATTGGATGAAGCTGATAAGCATGCAATTAGGAGGAAAGTGCATGAATTCTTCTTTAGGAATGAAATACCTACTATAGATAAAGTACTGCAGGAGGTAAATGGAGATACAACGTTGCCAAATTTCAAACGATCAACTTTCCATGCGTTACTGAAGCATTTAAATTTCAAATGGAAAAAACGGGGTCGTAATAGTTTACTACTGGATAGAGAAGAAATTGTGCTATGGAGGAGGGATTATTTAACAAAAATTGGGAAATATAGAAATCAAAACAGGAAGATTTATTACCTTGATGAAACGTGGGTAAACGCAGGACACACTACAAGTAAAGTATGGGTTGATGATTCTGTAACTTCATCCAGGAGGGCCTTTCTAGATGGACTGTCCACCGGATTAAAAAATCCAGCAGGTAAATACGAGTAATAGACAACAATCGGATGTTTTTCAAACCTTGGGAACAAGGTTCTAAACATTAATTCCAGGGGGCAGATAAAACATATTACAAGTAACAAAACTTTTATAACTTTCGATAAAATGCGTGGATGTTTTATTGTCATTTTCATTTGTTAGAACTTTTTTAAGCCATGTTTTTATGTGTTTTCGATATTTCAATAATTTTTTAATATAATCTTAAAATATGTCGAATATTATAAACTTAAAAAAAGTTTTATATTGTGTACCGTTCCTAATATTTCTAATCATTTTAATTCATACTTTAAGCTTTATAAAGTTATAATTTGTTAATATTAATATTTGCGCGTATTTCAGGTTCCTGATCATTCATTTTTTATAGGTTTATAACTTTAAATTAAATTGTGAAGCGCTGAGTAATCATACGACGTTCAATATTGTTTCTTTCAATATGACTAAATAATCCCAATTATAGCAATCTGATACTCATGTCTCAATGTTTTTTCGCTGAATGTGATGAAAACATTTGAAAAAGGTTCGCTTATTGAAATAAATCTACACCAGTTAGTACTTCGATTTCCAGGTAAAGGGAAAAGGCTCATTATCTGCCATATTGGCAGTGAGGATGGATTTGTTGTTGACGGTCTGTGGTGCTTTGAGTCTAAGAAAACTGGAGATTACCACGAGGAAATGAATGGCGAATCGTTTGAACAGTGGTTTTCAAAAATTTTACCGAACTTAGAGGAAAACGCAGTAATTGTGTTGGATAATGCGCCTTATCATTCTAGAAGAATGGAGAAGGTCCCAACAACGGCTTCAAGGAAAGTTGATGTTCAAAATTGGCTCCGCTCGAAAAATATCAACTTTGAAGAAGCAATGCTGAAAGTACAATTATTAAGAATTGTCAAGGATCACAAGGCGGAATATCAAAAATACGCCATTGACGAAATGGCAGCAAGTCAAAATAAAACTGTGCTCCGTTTACCTCCATACCATTGCGAGCTCAATCCTATTGAGCTCATATGGGCAGAGGTTAAAAATTATATAGCTAAGCACAATACAACTTTTAAATTTTGTGACCTCAAAGGACTTTTCAAAGAAGCACTAGAATTAATAACAGCGCAAAAATGGGAAAACTGTATTAAGCACGTGAAAGACAAAGTTGAAAAGATAATGTGGGAACTGGACAATATTTTAGAGGAACAAGTCGAGCCATTCATTATTGACGTTGGTGCTTCAGGCAGTAGCGATGATGAAAGCTCATCAAGCTCATCTTTCCAATAAAAGATGTCGTTCATCAAATTCGGTAAGTTATAAGTAATTATAAAGCTACTGTATTTTTTAATTAATTATTGACATTTTTGAACCCATTTTGGCAAAACCTATTCAAGAATCTACTTTCTGACAATGTTCAACCATGCACATTTTTTTACGTTTTGAACGTTTTAATTTGGTTACATATTTACCTAGAAATCAAAAAATATACTAATCAATATTCTAAAAGCAATTTTAAGAGATATACGATTATTTTTAATTTAGGCTAATTTAAACGCCATTTTGAGATTATATTCGACTGTATTTCACCAAACATCAGGCGGCATCCGAAGCTGGAAATCGAAGCGAAAATTTTGAAACCCTTATGTATATTTACATCATTATATATTTCTTACCCCACCCCCACATGATCCTATATCCATCACCAATCGTATACACATCGAATTGTGCTAATTTACTACAAAGTTACGCAAAGCAGCATCTACTATCTTAACCCTTTCAGTACGGCTGACATATTTATACGTCAGTTATAGAATATACCCACCGGCCGGCTGACGTATATATCCGACATCGAAGAATTATATCCATTAGCCTACTGCCTAACAGATTCGACACTTTTAGAAACTGGCATTTCACCACAGACGAGCGCCGTAATATTATGTCAATGTTTCGCTCACTGCTTAGCCGGATGACGGAAGATTTTGGCGTTGCCGAAAATTTACGACATCCGGCTACACTGTCTAGCGTCTGTATCGTGCTTGCGATTTTTGAAACCGAGCGTTATAGTCTTACTTGAAATGGCAGAGGAAGAGTGCGCCGGTCCCTCTGAAAGGCCTACACGTGGCCAAAAGCGTAAGCAACAAAATTCTAGTTACTGCGGCTTGAGCGAGGACGATATCAGGCAAATTTTATCCGTTGTGGATGAGGATGATATCTACCTTAGTGAGGAGGACCCATTTGAAGACAGCGGCAGCGAATACTCACCCGATAATTTAGAAAGTGAAAGTATTAGTTCTGAAGTCTCTTCGGTTGACGAAAATTACGATACCGAACAAGTTACACAAAATGAGGAACCAGAAGATCTGGAAGCTATTTTGCAGCAAAGTGAACAGGAGATTTTTTGGACCTCGAATGAATTTGTCCCTCGAGTACATGAATTTGACCGAAATAACAGTGGTTTGAAGAACGATAATTTGACTCCGGACTCAAAAGAAGTAGATTACTTTCTTAGCCTGTTTTCCGAAGAAATAGTAAATATAGTTGTGAGAGAAACGAACAGGTATGCCGCCCAACAAAAGGCTAAAAACTGGAAAGATATTAATCTGCCAGAATTGTATGTTTTTCTTGCTATAACTATGTTAATGCCACGCGTGAAGAAACTTGAAATGAAGGAGTACTGGTCTCAGGATAATTTACTACATACGGCTATTTTCCGTCAAAAGATGTCAAGAGACAGATATTTTCAAATTCGCCGTTATTTGCACTTTTGCAATAACGAAGAAGTACCATTGAATGATCGTCTGTATAAAATTGACCAGGTGATGCAAAAATTAAGAAGAAACTTTCAGAACAATTTTTATCCCTTCGAGAACTTAGTTATAGATGAAAGCATGGTGTTGTTTAAAGGAAGGTTGGCATTTAAACAATATATTAAAACTAAAAGACATCGATTTGGAGTTAAGTTATACGTTCTTTGTGACTGTGAAACGGGCTTCGTCTTAGATTTCATCATATACGCGGGTAAAGCTACAAATGTACAAGCTGAAAAAAATCATGATCTGGGTATTACGGGAGCCATTGTTGCCAAACTAATGAGCCCTTTTTTAAATAAAGGGCATTCGCTGTTTACAGATAACTTTTATACGAGCCCGTCTCTGTCAAATTATCTGTTCCAACACAAAACGAACTCTTGCGGCACGGTACGACAAAACCGAAAACAAATGCCAGTATTTGAGAAGAAACTAAAAACTGGTGAAGTCGACTGGAGAAGTAGCAATACTATGTTGGCGCTCAAATGGAAAGACCGCCGCGATGTTATAATGCTGACAACAATACATGCAAATAAAATTGTCTCTCTTCCTAAAATAAGCAGGATTACAAAAGAAAATATAAAGAAGCCGTTATGCGTTGTAGAATATAACACGCATATGGGCGCAGTTGACAGGTCGGACATGATGATCAGTAGCATTGATTGCACTCGTAAATCAATAAAATGGTATGCAAAGGTATTCTTTCATTCTGTGGATGTTACCTTACTAAATTCTCACGCAATGTTTTCGACGCAGCATCCAGAAAAGGTTCCATTTGCAAAGTTTCACTTAGAAGTTATTCGGCAGTTATTGGAAAGGTAAGTTAAAACATCAAGTTTAACAATTAACGTATCTAATAAAAACATTTTTTTTTCAGGTATTCATCGACTGAGGCAAAACCACTTCATTTTGATCAGGGGAATGCAAGGCTGACAGAACGGCATTTTCCGGAATTGGTTCCTAGAAAAGAGGGAAAGAAAAGTGCCACTAGGAGATGCAAAGTCTGCTCCCAGACAAAAGCAGGAATAAAGAAAAGAAAGGAGAGCAGCTACATGTGTAGAGAATGTGACGTTGGGCTATGTGTAGTGCCCTGCTTTCGGATTTATCATCAAGTAGCCGACTTTTAAAAGTTAACTTGCACAATGTTTTTTTTGTTTTGTTTAGTTCTGAGTGTTTTTATTATATTTTTAGGATTTAACTGTTTGATTTTCATTGAGTAATAAAGTTTTTAAGCTGCATTGCTTACTTCGTTAGTGTACTTTAACCTTTATTACGGTGACGGATATATACGTCATCAGGCGCCCAGACAATGCAAAATGTGCCGGCGGTGGTGACAGTACCGTTAAAAAAGGTCCCGTACTGAAAGGGTTAAATATGTACTGCGTGACTCTTAATACGTCCCTGCCGAATGTTACAGCGTTCGATGATCACGTGGTCTTGTTTATGTCCGGTCTATCTCTTATCTGAATATACTGTAACATGAATGAAATAAATAAATGACAATAAGACTTATAATATAACAAAAGTTTTATAAGTATTTATGTAATTTCTCTGATTAACTGAATAAATGCTATTTTTATTAGCAGAAGCAAAAGATAAGTTTTCTTAATTTTTGCACTGTAAAAGCAGATTCTTGATATGTTTCTCAAAGTTATCAAATGTCAAAGATTAATTTAAGTGGGTAATGAGCTTGTAGATAGATCGCATTAGAAGTGAAGCCTTTATGCAGAAATGAAGTTCTGTGGATATGCATGGTGCATTTTACAGTGGAAAAGTTCACATTTCAAATTTGAACTACGCGGCGACCGTATACGCGAGGAAGTGGGGAGAGGTCTTGATCGATGCGTTAGGCGTGCGGGTTAAATAGTCACAATGGAATGTTGGACCGGAGCGAAACGTTATTTTTCTATCGAGGCTCATTTTAAGAGTAGTGTAAAAACCTATAGAAATAGTGGATTAAGAGGTTCCGAGAAACAGGCTCTACTTTTAGTCAACCCATTCCTGGCCTCACACCTACTGTATCAACCGAGGAAAGTGTGCGTCGATTAAATGATTCGGTCATTCCAAATCCTCGGCGTTCTGTACGGAAGCATTCTGCTGATTTGGGAATCCCTAGGTCAACACTGCATGGCATAATGAAGAAAAAAAATAGATTTTTATCCTTATAAAATCCATACTTCAAAGGAAAATGAATACGTATTACGGAAATCTTGTGCTGAACGGATGTTTAATCTTTTTCCTACGCAGCGCAGACTCGAGGGCGTTGTTTCCAGTGACGAGGCCCATTTTCATATAGATGGTTATATGAACAAGCAAAGTTGCAGGTATTGGGCACCAACGAACCCAAAAGAGAAACATCAATGAGATCTAAATAGTCCAATGGTTGGTTTAGTGCGCCATATCGCTATAGCGGTAATATCGGGCCGTATTTCTTTGAAAATGAAAACGGTCATACATTTACAGTCAATTCCGAGCGATACAAGGCTATGATTGACACTTTTTTGCTGCTATTGTAAGAACAGTACGTCGATTTAACCGAAACACATGGTTTCAACAGGATGGGGCAACTGTCCATACCTCCAGAGAATCGAAAAAGTTATATCGAAATTTGGAGACATTCATTGGCCTCCTAGGTCACCCGACATCACGCCATGTGAGGATTTATTCCGGGGTTAGCTAAAGTCAGAAGTGTATTCCAATAATCCACGAACACTGGAGGAGCTTAAAGACAACATACGACGAGAAATAAACAACATCACTCCGGAACTCTGCAGGAGAGTGTTTCAAAATTTGCGCGCGCGATTAGTAGAGTGTGTCCGAAGGGATGGCAAACATTTGGACGGAATGAAATTTAAGAAATAAAACCCGCTAAATTTACGTATATGTTGATAGTAATAAATGTTTTCTTTTCATTAAGTTTGTATTTTTTTCTTAAATGAACAGGTGAACTTTGTCACTGGACACACCTTGTATTTGGCAAGCGGATATCTCTAGAATGGGCATTTATCAGCATTTCCTTTAAAAACGGAGGTAATGAGCTTATGAACGTAACATAATAAGTGATATTTACATATATAATTCTCTAACATTCAACCAACCTGGTTTTTGAAAAGATATAGAAATATTGTCGTACTTTTTCAAGTTTTCTACTAATCTACAGCATGAATTTTGAATTTTTTGCAAGCGTTTTATAGATACTGAATCTAAAAATGAATGGTAAACAATATCGCATTATGTGATGCTTTAAACGAGTGATTTACATAGAATTTTCTTAGTTTTGCAGTCTAAAATTCCTTTGTTCAGGTGCAACAGGCGAAGTACTGAAAAGCAACTTTAAGTAACATGAAACTTAGACACTCGCCAAGAAAAATACCAAAGTTTTTAACCACTTGAATAATTTCACCATCCAGATACATGGTTGCTAATTTTTTAATATACTTCCTTCATTTTTTGTGAGAAACAGCCAATAAATCCGGAAGCGAATACGGTTGTTGTACCTCAAAGACTCATATTCTCGGTATTCTAGAATTGAAAGTTTAGCAGGTCCAGAATACGGAGATATCATAGAGGGGAACCCCAGGGCATTTGGGTACAAAAACCAGACCATCGTCCTCCGGTGACGTGAAACAAGCCTGGGGCGTGTCGAGGACGACGTTTACTGTGTGGCAGATGATGCGGTGCTAGCATCTTATTGCATGCATGCCGATATTGTAGTTGTATTTTCAGGCACTATAATACTATGTTTTATATCGTAAGAATAAGAGTACTATGGGTGGACATAAACCACACGCCCATGATAAGCAAGCTCTTATACTGCCAGTGACAAGCACAAGTAATTCCTATAGTTTGACTGTGACCAGCCAAGCTATATAAGCTTTTCTTTCACTATAGCCTTCAAAACCTTCGGTACCAGTAAGTTTTGATAAACACAAGTTCTCAGAAACTTCCTTACTTTCAATATATCAATTTTTTCGATAACATAGGACTTACCACTAGCAGAGCCATCGCGCTCTCTTGCAATGCACTCAGACATCCAATAAACGATACCACCATGACAGCTATTGCAGCAAATATGAGGATGTAGACGCCGATGTAGAAGTCGGTAGCATCCAATTTTTGCAACCACTCTTGTATGCCTGGTTCAAAACGAAGCCATAGACAGAGGGCGAATATGCTGGCTCCCAACATCTGTGGAATAGAAGAATACGTTAAAACAGTAAGCTTTCATAGAGCTACAACTAGTTTACAATTCTATGAGCTATTCTAAGGATACTTTGTCCTCTGACGGTCTTCGAAGTACCGTCTCGTTTCGGACATACTGGAAATCCGTTATCTTAAATAACTCATCACTGTAAAATACAACTAAATCTTGATGGAGTCCATGTATAATGATGGTTCAAGAATTACGAGCTATGTCTCAGCGAAGTTAGCCCAAAACATGATATTTGTGAATTTGTTTGAAAGCTACTTGGGAATTTAATTTCATATATAATATTTTTTATTTATTTAAATATTTATGGAAAGATAACAAAACCGACGCGGCTATTCTTAAAGCGTTTTTGGTTCGAAATTGTTTTCTTTGCAAAATGATTTCTGTATAGCAAACTAAATGATGCAGACAATTTAAGATAAATGGTCTGTTAATTCGTTTCGATAAAATAAAGGTAGGCTTTGTAAAGCAAATGATAACATTTTACGTTGCTCAGAAGCTGATTTTTGATGTTTAGATCAACTCCCAATGCATTGGTGTTGTTGTTAACAATTAAAAATCGCTCGTGGTAAAGTTGTTTCTGCTTTTAAAAGGGCAAAATGCTTCCCAAATCGGTGACAGTGCTAACAAATCGACGTATATAGTTCGAAATATTATTAAATTGTACAAAACAACGGGATCTGTGGCTCAAAAATCCAGAACTGGAAGTCGCCCGCGTTATTCCAACTTAAGAGCCTTAAACCGGATAACCAAGGAAAGTCGGTGTGCTAACTATGAATTGAAAATATTATGGAATTAGACATCCACAAAAAAGTTTTCAAACGCAACTTGTCACAGAGCTGCTCAAAAACTAGGATTTAAAACGTACAAGGTAGGCTTAAATTATTTTTTATTATTCGTTTTTAATTGAGTATTTCTAGGCAACAAAGAAGCACTTACTGACAAAGATTCAGAAGAAAACAGACTAGCGTGGGCCAGAGAACACAAATTATTGTCTACGAACCAATGGAACTCCATCATTTCGAGTGATGAAGACAGATTTGAAGTATGCGTTGGTGATAGTAGGAGTCGTGCCATAAAAACAACTGAAGAAGAAGTGTTTCCGAATGACCGGCTTCTGTTTTGATTAGGGGACACATGTCCGCAAGTGGAGTGGAAAATTTACAGTTTGCGGAAGGTATTATGAATACTGATAAGTACATTGATGTGCTTCAAAATAACTTAATACCTCAAATTGAACAAATGCGTTTAAACAATATTGACAAGGTGGTGCCACGGGTAAAAAATCCAGATCTATCGCCGATTGAAACCTTGTGGCATATCATGAAGAGAAAACTTCGATCGAATCCCGCAAGAACCGTTCCAGAACTGCAAACCCGTCTCCGAAAAGTTGGAAACAGTTTTACACTAGATGACTGCCAAACATTAGCTGATACCATGTCACGACGTAGCGGAGTATCGAAGTGTTTCAATACTATTACTATAACAGGGCAAGTCCGTTTTCTCTTAAAACTAGTTTTCGGATCCTCCTGAGATGGTCTTGTATACAAGGAATATGGCGTATATGTACAAAACTTTTTAAATGATAATCGAACGGTTCTGGTATAACACCAGAACTTGCACACGCTAGTAGCATCAGTTTGGCCCTTGAGTTATCTGGAAGGTTCTTCGCTAAGATGCACATACCGCTTACCGCAACTGCTGCCGAAGCGCTACCATGAAGCGCTCTGGCTAGGACTAGGAAACTATACGAGTTACCGTACGCAAAAACTGGGAGAGAAATCAGATTGAGGCACATGAACAAATATTTTCGACATGTTCTAACTAAGAAACTCAGGAAAACATTTTATTAGACTTTGACGCTTAGCCATTTCAAGTACTGTAGCTTTATCTGTGGGCCGTGTTTGACTAGTGCTGGTATAACAAAAAATACAACAGGTTCAAAATAGCTGTTGTAAGCTGATATATGGAGTCAGGAAGTATGACCATATATCACACAAAATAAAAGAGCGAATGGCGTCACATGAAAAGTGGGAGACTCCTTCACCTGTGTAACTTTACACATTATTTGGTCAACAACTCAAATCCTCCAGGTCTGATCAAACATTTCATATCTCGCAAAGATGCTCATCATCTGAATGTTAGATCAAAAGCTCCTCAGAACAAGACCGCCATACACAAATTAATATCGTTTATTTATGATGCGATTGGAGTGTATAATCAGCTTCTACAAGAACTTAAGGTTAAAAGCATGAACAATTTTAAAATCAAACGTTATTTGTTTAACATGTAGTAGAATCAATGATAGTACTTTTCAAATTTGATGTTTTGTTATTTCTTTATTATTGTTTATAGATAGTTACAGTTAGATATCAAAGGTGGTTAGGTTTCTTTGCAATATAAAATTTACTGCTCCTATTGTAGTAAAAAGCTAAAAGATTCTCTAGAATATCGGCTTTTAAGTATTGCATATAGAAACATAGTAGGCCGCGAGGATCGAACGTCAGTACTGAATCTTAACCTCACTCTTCAGTAAACTTAAATTCAAAGTTTCACAACAATACGTGTTCTCAGTACAGTGAATTGTTAAGTGTCACCAAGTCATTAGAAAAATTGAACTCAACCGAGAACATTTTCGCGCCATAATTTATTACAAGTTTCAGAGACAATTATCGCAACAAGAATGCCTTGCTGAGTTACGAGTACTGTCTGTTTTCGCAAACGAAGCGCCACATCAGTCGACCATTTCCCGTTGGTATGGAGAATTCAAACGGGAACGGGTGAGTCTTAGCGACGATCCCAGGGTGGGTGCACCAAAAACGGCAGTGACCCAGCAAAACGTCGATGCTGTGTGCAAACTCATCATTGAAGATAGACATGTGACATATCGTTAGATTGAGAAATCCTTGAAGATCTCAAAGACTTCAATTCAAAAAATTGTTCATGAAGAATTAGGAGTAAGTAAATTAGTTTCTCGTTGGATACTCCACCTGTTGACTGAAGAGCAGAAAGCAGCCAGGGTTAATTGGTGTCAAAAAACGCTTGACCGTTTCAATTCCGGAAACTCAAAAAATGTGTACAGCATTGTTAGTGGTGATGAATCATGGATTTACTGTTATGAACCAGAAAATAAACGACAGTTGACTGTTTGGGTGTTCGAAGGTGAAGAAAAGCCAGCAAAGGTCATCCGTTCTCGAAGTGTTTCGAAAAAGATGGTCGCGACATTTGTGTCAAAAGCGGGTCATATTGCAACAATTCCTCTTAATGAGCAAAGAACTGTTACTGCGGATTAGTATACACCATTTGTTTGCCGAAAGAAGAATCATCCTCCACCAAGACAATGCAAGCTCGCACACAGCCCAAAAAACAAGGCAGTATTTAACAGAAGAAAACCTGGAATTATTGGACCATCATCCATATAGTCTCGATCTATGTCCTACAGATTTCTTTACTTTCCCGAAAATTAAAAGCAGACTGCGTGGTCAAAGGTTCCAGTCACCAGAAGGAGCAGTTGACGCATTCAAAAATGCCGTTTTGGATTTGCCAGCAAACGAGAGGAATAAGTGGTTCGAAAATTGGTTCGAGCGCATGCAGATGTGTATTAATTTTCGTGAAGAATACTTCGAGAAAGCAAACGTATTCTCAGTATTGTCAGCGGATAAAATCGAATACTCTCAATATATGTATACTCATATCTATTACTTACGAATTGAGAAATGTACTTTTTAGTACGTGCATTTTTTTATAAAAAAACTAGAGCTCCAACGAGGGGGTGAAGCATCTTATGGGCGAACTTACAAAATGCCAGACTATGTCTTTCGCACGTAAGCAGAATATAATTGGTTATGCTTATCACATAAATGGCCAAGTCTTGGATGGTTGCTCCATCGTGAGGGATCTAGGTGTTTCTTTCGACCCACAGTTAACTTTTGTGCAACGCAACTGAAATTGTAACTGGTGCGCACAAGACGATGGGTTTCATACTTAGGTGTGGCAAGAGCTTCAATAATGCTAAAACTCTTTTATTGTTATTCAATGCGTTTGTTAGATGTAAGCTCGAATACTGTAGTATAATTTGGTACCCTGCATATGATCTATATTCGGACAGCATTGAAAAGATCCAGCGACGTTTTGCTAAATATTTATGGTTCAAGGAAGATGGGATTTATCCTGAGGCTGGATTTCGCAATGACTTATTGCTCAGTAGATTTAATATGGTAAATTTATCTAAGCGCAGAAATTACTGCGCTGTGGTTTTCTTATATAAAATCTTGAACGACACAGTTGTTTGCCAGTTTCTTTTAGAAAAGCTGTCATTACACGTACCGTACCGAAACATAAGGTTTAACAATACCAATTTTTCATTGCACTATATCACTTTTAAAAAGGTTGTTTTTGACTGTAGGTTAAGAACTTATTTAGATGTAATGTGTGTAATGTACTTGATACGTTGTTTATTGATTTTTTTTCTTTTTTTTTTGTATTTTGTATATTTCCTGTTCGTTAAATAGAATCATCTGTTCGAGCAGTGTACTAACTGCAAATAAATAAATAAATAAATATCAAGGTCATTCTCTCAAGGCAAAATCGAGGAAACTGCATTACCGGCATCGCGTCACGTGATGCTTTATCTAAATGTAAGAATATCAAATATAGCGTTTGTTTTGGTTAACATACAGATTATCAACGATGATGATTTCGGAGAGATTGCATTAGAAATGGGTATAAAATAAAAAGAAACACTATCAGTAGCTGTGATGCTTTAGTTGTGGTCACCGTGCTTGGCGGGCCAAAGTAAGACTACCAGTATCCATTTAGATATCTCCATTTACATCATACCTACACATGCCACCTATCCCTGTATGTGAACGCTTGTTCGGTAAGCTCAAAGAGATACGCTTTTTAGTTGTGCCTCTCCGCCTTAAAAACTTTGTCGTTACGTATGAGTGCCCTTCAGTCATATTTGTCAGAGTGACAACACACTTGACATCGGCGTACAATTCAAGTTGTCCTGTTGTCAATCTTCAACATAAAATTGTACAATGGCCGGTCATACTATCATTGTAGAAGGCCAACAGCTCGTGCTGAATTTATTAGAGTATTTCCAGGAAGAGAATGTACACAGCGGTCCCCTGTTACCCACTCCATGCGTACTTGAGAGGGTAGCAGATGCGCTGAAGATTAAGATCCTCACATGGTACGGAGGCTGAATCTGTTTACTTATTTCATATGGCGTTGATGACGTAACCGCCAAGAACGGTAACTACAACTATATACGTGAGATATGGAAGAAGGGGGATATGTATATGTGGGATATGCAAGAGTTCAGGAGACTCTGTCATAAAGTACTACAGGTAGGCTGCGAACATATTGGCGTTGATTTAGTTATTTAAAATTACGTAGAATAGTTATCTCCGGAGCCTCTTTATAATGCTTGTAGTTGGCACCTTTCTTTGAAGTGCGAAAGCATTTTTGTATTACACGTAATATCGGCAGAGTAGAGCCATGAAGCAAAATTCTGCCCATATAGACCAACAAATTAAAATCATAGAACTGAGCAATTTAATTAAGAGTGACTAGCTTATTTACAAGAGAATGTGTAATTTAAATTTTCTATATTGTTTCAGAATTATCAAGAGGAAATTCAATACAGTGAGACACCTGTGTTTTGGAACACAATCTATCTATCTATATTTTATTATTATTCATTTTATGCATGATAATTAGTATCAGATTTTATTGTTCGCAGCAAAACTGTTTAAAGAGATATTACCCTTATTGGGTATATTTTATGAATATTCGTTCATGAATTAAT
This sequence comes from Acanthoscelides obtectus, assembly GCA_963669975.1. NCBI lineage: Eukaryota > Metazoa > Arthropoda > Insecta > Coleoptera > Chrysomelidae > Acanthoscelides > Acanthoscelides obtectus. Next base: position 64,600,253 of record CAVLJG010000008.1, read on the forward strand.
CCTTCAATATCGGAAATATCATTTTCAGCTGATTTCAAATTATGATCAAACGTAATCTCCTGCACATTCATGTCATTCCTTATACCAGGTGCATTTTCGGCATTCTTGCGATAGTTCCTGCAGCTCCCACTTCTTCAGCCTTATGATGGAAGAATAATAAAAATAGTTTTGGCGACGGTCAATTTGACTCTTTACGTCGCTGTGAAATTAAATTTCAAATTCAGTACGCTGTTGAGCAGAATAAAATATATCACACACTGCTTATATGCACCTCTGTATTTGCCCCAACTCAATTTTCCCTTGCCAATCAGAGCCTCTTAATCGGTGATAGAAAATGCCAATGCACACGGCCCCTTTAGTTCTTGGTCGAATTGCGTCAACATGTGGGACAATAAGTGGGATGAGGTCACAAGAGAGCAGGGCGAATATGTGGAAACGATGTGATCGTAATTAAGTGACAGTCAAGGAAATTGCTTTCGCAATGGAAGCCATTCAGCCAGGATAAGATACGGAAAAAGAAATTTATACGAGGGAGATGCATGAAATGGTAGTAGAGAGGTATTTAGGTGGACATAAACCGCAATATTTGAGGAAACACCTAAAAAGTTCGCTTTGATAGCTTTTTTACAGTTTGGATGTCCGATTATGTGTTCATTTAAAAAATTCACTTACGAAAAGAGATGCTGTGAAAATAAGTTTGATGTAACCATTAGGGATGCGCCGAGTACCGGGTACTCGACCAGATTCGAATACCGAGTACCGGGTTCCTGGACGAGTTTTAGACCGTATACTCAGTGGAGTGACTTGCTGGGTTATTTCAGCTACTGATAGTGATATCAAGGTTACATTTGCATTTCTGAAAGGCTTCTTTATTCTCAACGCGTATGTGCTGTTCTGCACTTTTCCCAGGAATTAACGCACCACAAAAAAAAACGTTTGTGCAGCTTAGATAATTTTCTGCAAGTCAAATGGTGTCGGTCAGTATACTCACATCATTTTCAGAACTTTTGTTTTATTTAATATTTAATAAAATTGAAACCATGTTTTACACTACATTTGTTTTTGATTTCCATTTCCTATCACGAAAGAGGCAACTTTGTAAGACATTCAAAAGGTATATGCTTGACAACCTAACCTAGATTTTTGTAGGTAGACAATGCGAGCTCCATTCTGCTCAAATTCCGAAAAACTACCTTATAGTATGTGGCCACCACGGATAGAGAATTTAAATCCTATACGTCTCTGAGTGTCTTTGGTAGGAGGTTACAAAAAGAAAAACAAAAAGAAAATGCTTGATATCGTGGGAAGCAGTAAAGCTAAGTTATCCTTACGTGTAAGTAAAGGTTTTCTTTGAGAGACGCCCGGAAAACTATCTGTTCACGTTACTTTTGCTGCATTTTGTTTATTTGATCTGTTATTTTTTGAGTGTTCATCGGGAACGAGTAAATAAAAATGCAATACGGTCAAGATTCGGGACAGGAGCAGCATCTGATTTCAGTTTCAATTGTTATGGTAGCTGCCATATGAACTTATAGCCTTTTTTTTCGAAAAACACATGTAACGGGTAACAGAGAGTGATAGATGTGCTGTTTGCCCATCCATCTCTTCGTAGGGCACGCACACATACATTTATTTTGGTTTGTCAGAAACAAACAGAGGCATAAGCGTAGTGCTATAACATATCACATACACACACAACCGCCATAACTTCATGAATGTTTCAAAAACAAATATTACTTAACATATACAGGGTGTTCATTTGAAAACTTCCCACCACGGATTTATCGAAAACTACTGATTAAAAGAAAAAACGCCGAGACACGTCAAAAGATTTGTCAAGGCGGACAACTTTTTAACCAGAAACTACTTCACCCGTTTTCACCCTCTACCCCCCGGGTCATCTCCTTAAACATTTTAAGTGACAAAGAGTATCGAGTAACAGCTTGTTTCAAAGGTCTTTCGAGGTCCTTTATTTAGACGCTTGATTTTTTAAATTCATCGATTTGTTTTCAAGAAAATTAGAAAAATCTTTACCTGTCTTGATCTGTTCAGATATAAAACAACAATACACGAAAATATCACTGTTTATTTCAATGAGTGTTCAAAATGTTGCCCGTTGTTGGGCAATGATATAGGTGATGATCAAATTCCTGACGGACATTTTGAAAACCATGTTGTGGGATATCATGGCAGCTTTCGATGATTCGTTGACGAAGTTCATCCACCGTTTCAGGTTGGGGAGTAAGCACAATAGATTTCAAATGGCCCCATATGAAAAAGTCTAATTTCGCCAAATCAGGAGATCTAGCAGGCCATTCTATAGGCCCTCTTGCCCTATCCATTTATCTGGAAACTCGTAGTCTTGCCATTGCCGAACCGGAAGAACATAGTGAGGAGGAGCGCCGTCTTGCTAGAAATACATTTCTGCCTCATCAAGTATAGCGTTTCCATCCTCTTCGATTTGGTTTTTAATGGTCTTAGTGATAAGAGGATTGATGGTATTTTCCAACATATCCAAATATGTCTCCACTTAAATTTCCATAAATAAACACTGGCCCAATCACTTTGTTTGCTAAAATGCCTGCTCATACATTAATTTATTGGGGGTACTGGGTATGCCTTTCTACAAAAGCATGAGGATTTTCAATGCTCCAATACCTGCAGTTATGCTTATTAACAAATCCATTTAGATAAAATGGGCATTCATCCCCGAGGCAGATATTCTTGACATGAATGGTATTATGATCAATCGCTGCAGTCATTTGTTCGCAAAACTCAAATCACCTATCGAGATCATTTTCAGTTAATGGATGAAAATTATGGAGTTTAGTAACTGTGTGTACAGAGCCTAATGAAATACTAGTCGCAGCCACAACTTTGCGTAATAAAGTATTAGGATTTATTCCAAAGTGACCCAAAACTTCAACTTGAGCGGCTTTAACCAATACTCTCCGATGAACACGTTTTTTTTTGTGCAACAGATCTAGTGTGAGTAAATTTAGGAACAAGGTTCAAAGCATACCTATAGTCAACGCCAAACAAAGTGGCGTGCACGTCATCACGATAAAAATTCCCCGACCTAATGCCTAGGTTTCTATCACAAACAATTGCTCTATTGCAGTTTCATATTAATGTGATATATAAATTGTAAAATGGTCATTACTCTCTTATTATGGTTAATAGTCATATAAACATTGTTATTAAAATATCACATAAGTTGCTTTCTGATAAATTTAGACGCATTATGCGAAATAAAATGTTTTGCATACGCTCCAATCACTTATCGACATGTAAACGCACTAAACCGATTTCGCAGCGTTGACACATTGTCACCTTGAAACTTATTTAAACTGGGAACTGACATTTGTATTAATTTTGACACTGAATCAATTTGTGGCATTTCAAATCTTTATAAATCCTTTGGCCCCGCATACTGTAAATCAACAACTGTTTGTTTCAAAACAAAATTATTCATTTTACGAGTAGATAAAGGCAATTTTGGTATATAAAGATGCCCAAACAGTTACATAGTCGGTGTAAGGAACTCGTGGCCTCGTTAATGCACTACTTTGAGCAAGAAAGGGACAACAACGGGCCTTTGTTGCCTTTAAATGCTGTTCAAGAGGTAGGTTACTAATAATTATATGTAATGTATATTAACCCTTCGCCGGTCGCGCAGCGGTACTCCATGCCGCAATTTAAATTTTTAATACATTTTTCTATCGGTATATTTGTCCTACGCCTGGCCGTTTAGGTATGCAATCATGTCTATTTTTAGGAGCGCCTGGCTTGCACGAAGTTTATTGGTGTAAGTCTGTCAGTTTGTTTCGGAGCGTCAAAGTAACCAGAGCTGATATGCGGTATTCCGTGCCGCAACGCGACCGGTCATGTAAGTAAAGTTTGAAATGATACCTTTTGTATTTTTGATATATATATATATTGCACAGAAAACTTTATTGTAAATAGTCTAAACAATCTGGCATTAGTTTTCAAAGTTTTGTAATTATTTTTGAATAAAAAAATATAAGCTCGGTATTTTTTTAGGGATAGTAGAGCCTTCAGGAAACCACTTACTGAGAAAGAGTTACGTTACATAGCGGAGAACTGGTCTGATTATGAGGATGATGTTGTCGATTTTGAGAGTGAAAGCGAAGGAGAAGAGGAAGCCATTGAAGAAGATTGCTATAACAGTGGGTCGGAGCAGTCCGCTGATGAATTTTCCGAAGAAACCGAATCCTTTTTTGGGCCAAATGAAAATGAACGTTTTTATATTGGAAAAAATGAAGAGACAATTTGGAAAAGCACCCCTGTAATTCAAGGTAACAAAACCAGGGCTAAGAATATTATCAAAGTTTTACCTGGATCAAAAGGAGCGGCCAAAAATGTGTCAAAATCGTTAGATTCGTTTCTTCTCTTTTTGACTACGGATATGGTGGACCATGTAGTATTGTGCACTAATATTTATATAGAAAATAAACGTGCAAATTTTGCACGAGACCGAGATTGTAAATTGACTTCTTCCGAGGAAATTTTGGCATCATTTGGAGGACTTTTCATAATTTCTATAAAAAAAGGAAACCATGTCAATGTTGAAGAACTTTGGGCCAAAGATGGGACTGGAATGATTCTGTTAAGAGCACTATTCAGTTATAAAAGATTTTTGTTTCTTCTTCGTGCCCTTCGTTTCGATGATATAACAACAAGAAAAGAACGCGAGAAATTTGATAAATTAGCAGCGATAAGAACGATATTTGAGGATTTTGTCAAAAATTGCATGGAACATTATAGTTTGGGAGAGTTTATCACAATAGACGAGATGTTACATCCATTCCGAGGACGATGCGGATTTGTTCAGTATATGCCACTGAAACCTGCTAAATATGGCATCAAATTATATGCTCTTTGTGACAGTAGAACGTATTACACTTGGAAATTTGAAATATATTGTGGATTACAAGGTGAGGGACCCTTCAAAAATTCAAACAAACCATTCGATATTGTGCAGAGACTAGTGGATCCAATAAAAAACACTAAAAGAAATTTAACTACAGATAATTATTACACTAGTTATGAATTGGCAGAATATCTTTTAAAAAATGGTCTAACTTTGACTGGTACACTAAAAAAAAAAACAAAATGGAATTACCGCCTGAATTCCTACCGAGCACGTCGCGCACAGTTGGATCGTCTATGTTTGCATTCCAACCTGATGTCACTTTAGTATCCCATGTTTCTAAAAGAAATAAAGCTGTAATTTTGCTCTCCACCATGCATAACAACGATGAAATTGATGAGGATGGCATCTAGCAATATTCTTTAGAATTTTAGATATTGCAGGAATAAACTCCGAAATTATAATGAATAATAATAGTCCAGCAGATACGCCGCCAAGAAGAAGGAAGTATTTGACCTCTCTAGGTTTATCCCTTATGGAAAATCATCTAAAGGAACGCGCTAAGATAGAAACACTTCATAAGGACATCAGGGAATTCCTATCTCGCTACAACACTCCTGTTAATGTCCCTGTCGCACTGACTGAAAATCGAATTGGTCGTTGTCATATATGCAGTGCACACAAAAATAACAAAACAACAGTTACTTGTAGTCAATGCAAAAGATTTGTTTGTAAATCACACTGTGAAAAATTGGTGCAACGTAATAGTTGTCTTTATCCCCCAATGGAGGAAGACTAGTTTTTAAAAACTATATATACTCGTATATAACTTATAATATATATATATATATATTGTTTTTTTTTCTGAGACGTGGTAATTATATATATGTATATATATATATATGTATATATATGTATATATACATATATACATATATTCCTTTTTGTAAAACGTTTACTTGTAGAAATGTATTTTTGATTTTTATTACTTGAGAATCTCTTGATTTTTTTGTATTTATTTTGAGTTACAATACTTATTTAATAAATAAAGCATTTACTACGACTATAATTGTTTAGTATTGTATGTATTTTTCAATTTAAATCCATTTTACTAGTCAGGCTAGAATTATTTTACCTGCGGTATAGAGTACCGCGGTGCGACCGCTCATGGGATTTTCGAAGGCGCGCCCGCCGCAGGGTTAATAATAGTGAAATTTTATTTCATTTTTTGTAGCGTGTTGCTGCTGCTTTAAAAATTAGTTTAAGGACAGTTAGTCGTATTTCCGAGGGTGTGAAAAGTGATGCAAATTTAGAATCGCCCAAGAAAAAGCGGAGTTATATTAAACGTGTAACCAACACAGCGACATTGGATACAAGTGCCATTCGAGAAGTGATCTATAATATGTATCACAAAAGTAAGATCTTATTATAATAACTTATCAGAAATTTGCATTAATTTGTTAACCAAATTATAATGTCATATTACACATGGTTTCAGAAGAACAAGTTACGATACAAACTTTATGGTCTCGATTAAGAGATAGGGCATTATTTGATGGTAGTGCCACGTCTTTAAGGCGGTTGCTTAGAGATCTTGGATTTAAGTGGCTTAAGGACAATCCGCGACGAGGGCTCATGGAACTACCAAGTATAGCTTTGAAAAGGGTGGAATTTCTAAGGCAATACAATCAAGCCAAGGTTGAGGCCTTATACCAGTTTGTCTTCCTCGATGAAACTTGGATATTTCAAAATGGGACCATAGGCCGCTCTTGGCAAAATGGAAACCAAAAAAGCGTGAAAGCTATTAAAACAGATGGTAAAAGGTATGTACTTTTACACAATTTGCACTATAAAATTTAAAACTAATATATTTTAGATACATTATATTACATGCTGGAAATGAAAATGGGTTTATTGAGGGTAGTGAAGCGATATTTTCTTCGAAAACAAAATTGAGCGATTACCATGGAGAGATGAACCAGGACAATTTTTTGAAATGGTTTCAACATCAGTTACTAGAAAAATTGGAGAGTCCATCTATGATTATACTGGATAACGCCCCTTATCACAGCATGATATTGAACAAAGTGCCCAACAATGCATGGACAAAAAAAAATATCCAAGACTGGTTGACAAATCAAAACATACCATTTTTAAACACAATGTTTAAAACAGAGCTATTGAGTATTGTTGCTCGGTACATAATGCTTCTTAATTATATATATTTTGGTCGACAGTTTATATTTCTTTTGTTTATTCCTATTCTTAAAATAACTGCTTTTTTAGAAACAAACCACCTAAAATATACGTGATTGATGAATTGGCGGAACAACATGGGCACAAAGTTCTTCGTCTGCCTCCTTACCATTGTATACTTAACCCTATTGAATTAATTTGGGGCATAGCAAAAGGTTACTATAACAGACATATTGGTAGAGATGGTAACAGTGAAAAAGACTGGTTGGATATGTGGAACGAGGCTCTACAAACGGTTACCCCAGACATGTGGAAAAATAGTGTTCGACATACTGAGCAAGAAATTTTTAAATGGTATGAAAGAGAACGAATTTTTGATCGACCAGACATCGAACCTTTAATAATCAACTTTGAGAGTGATGAAGATTCAGATTCAGACAGCGCTGAAGAAAGAAACTCCGACTAACTTTATTGTACAGAAAAAGCTTACACCAGTAGCTTACCTAATTTTAGAATGCATTTTTCTATATGAATTCTGTAAAATAAATACCATGCATAAAATTTGGAGGACCCCATTTGGATTTTTATTCAGTACCTTTAAGCTATCAATTAAATATGGTAGTTTCATAGTGTCATCTGATCAATAATTGTCATACTTAATGATTATGCAAGTACAGATCTATAATTTTATTATACTATTATTTTTGTTCTCATTTGAGGTTAATATTGCTTATAAACCTAGATATGTAAATAATAAATTTTATTATTCTACAAAAAGTTTGGCAACAATGTAAATTTTTCAACACACCCACCTTGATGACGTGCACGCCACTTTGTTTGGCGTTGACTATATGCGATATGCGAAGTTATCTTCCCCGTATATCTGCGTTAAACGTGACGGCAGTTTGCCGAGCACATTGATCTCGGGCACCATAAGTTAGAATTATTTCCACTCTTTCAGCTAGTGTGTAAAACATTTTGGAAGTAAAATCTGAATCAATAAATTAATTTTCACTATCCCAAGGTTGTCAGAAAAAGGTAACAGGCAGCAAATTAAATTCTTTCTTTCTCTTAGCAACAAACAACAAACAGGTATAACAATAAATACAGTTCGCCCAGGATATCTGTGTTGATGAAAACAATGCGGAAAAAAATCTTCCGAATTGCTGTTTGTGTTGGTAGTTTCCGTTTTGAATTATAAACGAATTGTAGATTTGCACACCCTAACGGGCAACATTTTGAACACTTATTGAAATAAAAAGTGATATTTTCTTGTGTTTTTGTTTTCTATCTGAACAAATTAAGATAAATAAATATTTTTCTAATTTTCTAGAAACGAATCGACTGATTTTGAAAAAAACGTCAAAATAAAGGACACCGTAAGACCTTTCAAAGAAGCTATTATACGATACCCTTTGTCTTTAAGGGAATGATCCTGATTGTTCGAGGGTGAAAGGTGATGAAGTATTAATAGGTTAAAAAGTTGTCCCCCTTGATAAATCTTTTGACGTGTCTCGACGTTTTTGCTTTTAATCAGTGGTTTTCGAAAAAACACCCTGTATATAAAGAATAAGCTACGCAAATACCGTAAATAACCTAATACTGGAGAAGACGGCGACATATTATCAAAAATCATGCAAAACAGGTAACTAATTCTGGCAAAAATATGCTGTAACCGTGGCTATCTTTATGGTGCATTAATTTCTTGACGAACTTATAAGGAAGAGTTAGAAAAGCCATAGGAGGTGGTCACGCGCCGGTCAGGCCGAGTACTTATCCGGCCGATTAACGTAATACTCGTCCAAATCGGGCACTCCTTAAAATTTGCTGAGTACCGGGTATAAACTGAGTACTCGGTGCATCCCTAATGATAATAGCGTGGTTTAATTCTACCGATGCCCGCCGGATTGGGGATAATGTCGCCGCGCGTTAGACAAATGTCATACTATCAATATTTACTGCGGTCTGTACCATCAGATGATTCCGTCATTGTCAACGAATTTTTACATAACCTCATACATCAATAATTACTGACGTCGAGGCTACAAAATAAATATCATATTTCATGATAAATACTAACGGATTACAATAAATGCTGATCTCCTTAACCGTGATGGAGGAACCTGCCAGGCTTCTGCTTCCCATTCTACCTCTGTCGAACTCCTTACATCGCGAATTGCTCAGTTTCTTTGCTCTTGATCTTTAGGAATGGGGTATATTCGAGCCGTATTGATAAATGTGGTTGTGCGTGTTCTTCGATTACTTGCGAAATTGTCTTTTACTCCATACGCCACTGGGCGAGAAGATATTGTGATCTCGAAAAATTTCGAACATGAGATGTTATTATTTTCTGGATGAAAAACCTTGTCACTTATTTCAGTTGGTCTGTATTTTGGTCGGTCTGTCAGTTTGTCGGACTATCCGGTAAAGCTTGATCCAACTATAACTTGGAAAGTACAGGTCGGATTTGGATGAAATGGTAACTACTACTCCAAGGACAAAAAGCTTTGTAGCTTTTGAAATATTGATTCAGTGGCGTGGAAAAAATTCCTAACACAAAAAAAAATAAGAATCGCTAAAACTTTTTTCAACGTTTTAGTACATCCCGATTATTCTTATAAAATTTTTAGGGGTGAAAAAGTGTCTGGTAAGAGGTTGTAGAAGAGAGGCGGGGAGGGTGCATTGCATTTTGTGATGATGGTATGCTAATACACTTCCAGTGACGGTAAGTCTACGCACCTATTAGCCATAATTCTCACATGGTGAAAGAAATAAAATTGCTCAAATGTTGTTTTTTAACAGTCAATCCTGATCATTTTTGAAGAAATTTTTAAGGGCAAAAAATTTGTGGGTGAGGTGTGACAGTATGCTTGAATGTACTGTGGCGGTGGTTCGGTGGGCGCTGGCGCGCTTCACGATATGGGGCAACTTTGCCAGATAGACAGTAACTTCCAATAGGACAGGGAAAGAACTAAATGCATGGTCCTGTTCGACTGACTAGATCTGTTTAATTTCTCTATTGTACATACTTGTAAGTAATTTTTTTCTCAGCGGGTTTAAGTTATGGTGAACTTCATCCTTTATGAACTGATGACGGCGTTACGTGGGAAGTAGAGAGTCCACCAACTTGACGTCATTATTTCATGTTGTTGATTGACAAATTGTTGCTGGAAAGCATAAGGTTAACAAACCTGATTTGGTTTTACCAACATGTATATATTTGTCCGGAACTGAGAAAAGGGAGAAAACCAAAACATTTGGATGATTAAGCTGTTTGATTTATGGAAAACAGAGGGGAAACAGCACACAAGGGCAAAAACCAATGTAGCGTTGATTCCGTATGTGTGTATTACCTGGAATGAAAAGCTGTATGTGTTGTTTATGTTTCCGATTCTGCTTCCGCGCAAACATGAATTGGAGATTTGTTTACAGGTCTAGTGATTTTTGAACGTGTGCAGTATGCAACCTGGGTGGAACAATATTTGAGTGACTGAGATGCAGATGTTTTAACGAAGAAGTGCAGGGATGTTCTGATCAATGTGTTGTGGTTGTGAAGCATATTGCAGCATGTCGCACATGCGTTAAGCTTCAGTTGGTAAAGTCATTGTTGTTGACAATGGTAATATATATTCTCAGCATTTTGTTGGCTACATCGCTATAAAGATACCCTAGAACTCAAGCTGCTCACAGGGTACATCAGGGAAGTAAAATATCTCCATAGGTAGGCGTGACTTCCAAGACGTTTCTTTGGTAATGCAACGCATTTATATTTAAAACTAGTAATACTCTTTACTCCTTATACACAAGTCCGTAAAGGAGCAATCACGCCATATTCTTTCGGGATACAGAAGATAACATACAATAACGATGTAATAAATGCCGGGCAATTATTTCACAATGAATCCGATAACTGCTCTGTAACAAAAAGGACATTCAAACATTACTAACTATGGCAGTAATACAAATGGGTTTTCCATCTGATATACTTCTGTAGCTTATCAGATTTTCCATATATCGATTGCGCATCCACATTCTGTGATTCTGTCCCCTTTTTTGTTATTTTGCTAGCGTATCACGTAATGGGCATTAATATACCACTGTTCGGATATAGCTCCTTCCGCCCTGAGGGAACAACACAAATTAGCCGTACCTCTCTCTGTTACTAAATCTAATCCTGGAAGCGTGACCAAGTTGCAGCGTTAAATCACGTACGGGCATTTCCCGATTTTCATTGAAGCCGTTTAATTGCACGGGCAACTTTGTTTTGCATGGTGCTTTTTCAATCCGGATGGAAGCACGTCTTCTGTAATTATGGTTGAGCACATTTGCTCATCCTTAAAAGCACGTGTTCACTTACATATTAATTGCTACCTTAAATTCGATCGTATACGTTATGAAACAGGTAAACAAGCATTCATTTTCTATCGAGTATTGAACATAAGGTGTTAAGTCGGTATTATATGACTTAAACCCCATTGGGGGCCATTATCGCGGGATCTGGGGTGTTGATGAATGAAGCTAAGTGTCATTAAGTCAAGCGAAGTTCGTCTGTCTGATGCAGCGATTGAGGTTGTCACGTGCCAAAATCACGCATCCGTTTTTTTACTATTTTGATCACTTATCAGTAATTTGAATTTCTCTTTATTGATTATAGAGTACCGATTCCTAGATACAAACCCTTTCCAATGATTTTCTTTTAGCAAATTCCGTAGATTTCTGATTGCATAATTTCTCACGTATTATATCTGTTATTCTCAGCGACTCAGCATTGTGTTGAGATCTTTTGGACACTAACGTTATAGTATTATTAACGACTATCTTCGAAATTTTCTCATAAAATATCGTTGGTCCTTCGTAGAGAGTTGGTTCTACCGTCGCTCTGCCCATTGAAAACCAACGCGCCATTTTGTGATTTTTACACGTACTAGCCGTGTATGAATTTTTACCTTCCTATCAAGATTTGATTTACTATCAAGATTCCTTCTGTTAAAATTGGATTTACTATCAAGATACCTCTTTTACCAGCTTTATCTGTTCCTTTTGATTTTCTATCGAACGTGCTTTCTTCAGAGCCACTTATTTAACCTTCTTTTAGGGGGTTGCGTGCGCAGCCGGTCCAGCGCCATTTTCTTCTTCTTTCTACTGTAGTTTTGGTTGTGTGTGAGCGTTTTTTCGTTAACTTCCAGATTTTGGGATATTAACGCTCCGAACACCAGTTTATCGAGTAGTACCCTTTTATTTTGTACTTTTAGTTGTGGTGGTTAGGGTACTACCCGCACATTTTGTAATGGGATTTTAACCTCCAGGGGTAAGTTTTCTTTTGTATACCATCGGTTTACGTCTACTAATGCTTGCCCTGAAGAAGTTTGTTCAATATCTGCTTCCTTTTAGTGGAAAGCCATTGTAGAGAACCACCATTCACACTCCTCCAGCTTTGTTTTGTAGCTGCCATGTAACTGTTTCGCAGCCGATATTTTGTCGGAAGCCATCTCTTCCCCTTGAAAAAAGACCCTGATGTGAACAGGCAAAATATCATTTTAATTGGGTATTTTATAGATATTAATATATTGATTGTAGCTGACTGAAATTCTCAGTGTGCAATCTAATACATGTCACTGTCTTTTGGGCTTATTACATTACATTAATCATTTTGAATTTTATGAGGGTATATCACGCTACATTTCCATCTTTTCTTGCTCTTGCAGATAGAAAAGTAAATTTCTAGTAATAAAGAATGTACATGGATTTTTTCTTCACGTTTTGAGTGTTTTAAATGTGCAGTTCTGTCTCAGACAGAGTAGAGAGTAGATATTTAAACAGTCTTTCTCTCTTTAGGGTTTTTTATACCGTAAATTTTGAGGCAAGCAGGCCCTACCTTGTGACGTTCCTTACGTCACTGATCACTACTGGCCACTGGTTTTTGACCTGGGCGCTTGTGAGCTGAGGACATCTAGAGCTGTAATTGGAAGAAGATCATTCTAGACAAGACCACTATCCAGACAAGTTTAGTTTTAGGCGTTAAATTATTTGTAAAACCCCTATTTGTGAAGCCTTCGTACATGTACCATGGTAAACGTTTTGCAGGGTTAGTTATTATGGTCTAATAATTTTATTGTCAGATAGTTTTAAATAATATCGTTTATTTTAACTTGCACTCCAGTGGTGGAGCATATGTGCTGCTTGTTTTGATAATATATTGAGATTCTTTTTTTTAATATCTTGTTTTATTTGACGCTCTGTATAGAGTTAATTAGGTTTCATCATTTGTATTAGATTCTTTTATTTGTGTGGTGGCCAGGCAAAACAAGTTCCGACTAACAACTCAGGGATTTGTGGCTTAGTCCGCCTTGAGTCACTGGCGCCCTTTACCCCCTCCCCCCCCCCCTACTCTCCGCTTTATTGAGCTAGGGCCTAAATTTGCACGCGACTTGACAGCTGCTTTGCATTAGCTGATACTTAGATTTCATTTATAGTGATTTATTAATTTATTAATTAATTTATTGATTAGTAAAAAAGGAAAGAGGAATCACACCACCATTTCCTTTTATTTATAAAAAAGGCGTGGCAAGGTGAAGGGAAGATGTAATAGTTGATGATCAAAATTTGAATCCCACTGACTGCAAAGATGTGCATATGTTATTTTAAGTTTGAAAGTACATGTAGATACTGTCTAGCGACGTGAACTCGAGCTTTTGTAACACTTAATTCTTAGTAACGCTAAACATTGCGGTGTGGTGTGATATAGCTATCTAACTCAAGGAAACAAAAGCAAAATCTAGACTCTCCAAAGTATATGTCTAAGGCCCGTATCGTCAGTCGTCCCTACAATTGTAGGGCGCGTTTATGGCCTCCTTGATTGTCATCCTCCTTTCTCTTTTTCAAAAATTTGTAGATTACACTTGTCCCGTGTCAGCGTCAGCGCTCTCGTATTGTGAAGATATGTTTCCTTTTTAAATTGTAGGTAATTTCAGGCTGATATAACTCAAAAGCAAGCACAATTTGATGCAAAGAGATGTTTGTGACATAACCTCAAAATAGAGTTCTGACACGGAGAAGCAGAAAACTATGACAATCAAGGAGGCCATAAAGGCGCCCTACAATTGTAGGGACGACTGACGATACGGGCCTTAGGTACAGTTACCCGCATAGAACTAGTCATGACCGGGTTACCCCTCATTACGTATCGCTCAATACTGTTTCAGAAATAGACTTGGCATTGCTTGCCTTGTATATAAAATATTTATTTCATCCATTTTGTGATCATAGTCCAGATTTACGGTACTCTGATCCTTTTACTATACCGCAGCATCATACCAAGAAATTCAGTTGCTTCTTCACTTTATGTCGCTAGTTCTTTTATTAATCGCCACTCAGAATTCTTCAAATCAAATAGTTTGATTAAGCTTAGGAATAGCTATAAAAGGTTCTGCTGTGTTCACAAAAGCACATGTTACATTAGTGCTAGCTTTCTCTCTCTCTCTGTCTCTCTATTACTTTTACATATGTTTTAAAATTTGAGTTTTTACAACGTCAGGTCTATTGTCAAGTACTTTACGGAAATTGTGCGTGTGCACACTGTCCGTTGCTTCAAAATGTGGCTGACAATATCTCCGCGTTATAGCGATGACATAATTAGGAATGACGCATCACATACAAAACATTTTCGCACTGCCTCACATCTCGTCGCTGATTTGTATTTTATACATGACATTGTAGAATAAATGTCTATAAAATTTAAATGACCGGAAATAAAAATTAATGTGAAATATAATAACTTTGTTACCTTTCATAATTATTCTTGTATGTACCTAATTTTCTCCTGTTAGTTTTAATATATTTCATTCACCATGATTTTCTATTCTTATCGTTCTTTTTCTAAATTAATTAAATTTATATATGTAATTTCCAGGTGAAATAAGAAACAGAATAAGATTCTCAATTCATTTTTAGCTTTGCATACATATCTAGTAAGTATATTTGAGACAAGAAACCAATGGAATTATCAACACAGATTATTAGCACACAGTGCCGTTTCCTTCACGATGTAGTATACAACGTACAGCTCCAATAATCCCATCTTCGAAGCAGCTGTTACATCACATCAGAGACAAATATTGATAGCTGAAGGATCATGACGTTTAGGCACCACGTACATCTATGGGACGAGTTCATAAGTGAAGAGCAGCTAGTGCTAAATTAACATCTTATAGAAAAACCTACATAATGTCACAAAAAACTTATATAATGTTAAAAAAACTGACATGTCACTTTTCAAAATACGTAATACGCCTGCGGGGACCCAATCTCAGCAACGACTTAACCTACATAGAGGCATCTCTTAGAAAATTACATGACACAAGTGTCGAGGGGAAATTGTTGGAAATTATTTTCAGCTTCCTAAAATTAAAATTACCTCTAGGGGTCGTGTTTTCAGTTTCAAGATCCAAACGCGATTCTTTTGCAAAAATACGTAATTAATGTACTCATTTAATAATTATATTGATTGCTCAATTTTCGAACTTTCGTCTCTGACATTTTTCCACATTATCTTTCGTTTGGCTGTACCGATTTTCACGATCTTGATTTCATTCGAAACAGCTTGCGCCTGCGCTCGTACTCATGGTCCAATCTTCTCAAATTAGTTCACTTTTTTCCACTAGATATGGGGATGTTTTTTTTTATTATTTTCAAAAATTTAAAATACAGCAGTATATTTCATACTACAAATCTATTAAGTCAGTATGATAATTACGCATTTTTCAAAATCATGGCGTTAGGATTTTTGTAATTGTAAATACACCTACTAGTCGCCATTTTAGGAAGCTGTAAATAGTTTCCAGCAATTCCCCATGGCAACACTATGAAATTTTGTGACGGATCTGGTACAGGGCCTGATTGAAAGCTACATTAGCAATACCTGCACCCGTATTATATAACTTGAAAATTGAAATCATATCGATTTTTTGCGCTGTTTTGAGCAAGCTGACATCAGTTCATGCTCACTTGTAGTAGGCGCAGAATGGACTAGCGGTACATTAGAGGGTACTTAGAGCACAAGTTGACATTTTACCGATTTTTGTGACATTATAAAGGTTCTTTACATCATAATCATGCGGGTTGTAGCAATCCAGATGTGTTTTCTCTCCAATTTTTTATGTTTGTTATGATTGCTCAATATAAAATAATTTCAGCCTGCTAGGTTTACCACAGAAATAAGCTTTTAAAAAGCACTGTAAGTCTATTGAACTATTATAACACAGAGAGCGGACGCATAGAGTGAGAGACAAACTCATGGAAACAAAAGAAATATAATACAGATTAACCTAAGCTTTTGCGTTGTTCGAGGTTTTCAATATAGTCTTCAGGCTATTCGTTTGAACTTTTCCGAATAGCCCCCAGTCATCAGCCTTTATTTGAACGCAGCGACCTTGAGGGTTTCCTGCAGATGAAAAAGCACTTCACCTGCCCCACAAATAACAGCAGCAGAGCAGTTAAATCTGAGAAGGCCCTTTCTCCTGTGCTTCGCCATCATCCAATTCTGTCTCTCGACCTTTTTTTCGCTGCAACAGCGAACCGTAGTTTACATTAGGAACTTATATTATCTCGCAAGAGCTTTTCTCTGTTCTGCCGTCCGAAGGAGGAAATAAACTTTTATGACATTCAAAGCTCCGAATATGAACAGCTAAATTGGCTTCCTTAGCCCGACCGTCGTATCCGGTTTGGAATCGTTTGATTTATCCACTTCTTCTACCACGGTATTATTTCGGTTATCGATCCATATATTTGGTTCATATACCACGCAAAATGAGAGTGTTAGGCATGAGATGGCTCAGCAAATTGGATGTTTTGCTGATTCATACGTTTATTGAACGACTCTAAAAAACGGAGCCTATCATTTAACCCAGCAGTTTTAAGACATAAAAAGAATCTCAGAGGAAAATTAGAATCAAGAATTCTTTTGAACCTTCCAAAAACCTTAGCTATGCCCCAAGGTTACTAGAAATTCCAAAATCTTAAATATATATATATATATATATATATATATATATATATATATATAACAAAAACAGGAAAATAATGGGCAAAATCCGCAAAAAGTGGATTCGAGCAGAAAATAGGATAGGTAACCCGAGCGATACGTATTTCTGCTGGTTGGCTTCATCAGGCCCGAAATGAATGAACATATGCAACTACAAAAGTAGATACACATGCCCACACATCCGGATACGGGTGTAACCTGACGAAACGAAGATGGAGAGGAAAAAAAGACACACGAAGTCCACAACAAGAGCCAACCTACACATTGTAGTATAAAATGGCTAGAAGACCTCGAATTTTCAAGGCGACAAATAACCACAACCACGCGGCCGGTTATAGCCACTTGCTGTGGTACTTCAAGCCCAAAGGATCTACAAAGAAAAAATTATCATGCGTAGAAAGGTTAACAAAAATAGGAAAATAGTGGGCAAAATCCGCAAAAAGTGGATTCGAGCAGAAAATAGGATAGGTAACCCGAGCGATACGTATTTCTGCTGGTTGGCTTCATCAGGTCCGAAATGAATGCACATATGCAACTACAAAAGTAGATACACATGCCCACACATCCGGATACGGGTGTAACCTGAGGAAACGAAGATGCATGATAATTTTCTCTTTGTAGATCTCTTTGGGCTTGAAGTACCACAGCAAGTGGCTATAACCGGCCGCGTGGTTGTGCTTATTTGTCGCCTTGAAAATTCGAGGTCTTCTAGCCTTTTTATACTACAATGTGTAGGTTGGCTCTTGTTGTGGACTTCGTGTGTCTTTTTTTCCTCTCCATCTTCGTTTCCTCAGGTTACACCCGTATCCGGATGTGTGGGCATGTGTATCTACTTTTGTAGTTGCACGTGTGAATTCATTTCGGGCCTGATAAAGCCAACCAGCAGAACTACGTATCGCTCGGGTTACCTATCCTATTTTCTGCTCGAATCCACTTTTTGCGAATTTTGCCCACTATTTTCCTATTTTTGTTATATACCTTTCTCCGCATGATAAGTTTCTCTTTATATATTTATATATAATAATAATAATAATAATGTCTTTATTCCCACCAAAGAAAATACAAAACAAGTTGCAAAACCAGTCTTATAAGAACATATAGTGGGAGGGGCGAAGTTCGGCTTATCCGCTCTTCCACTTAACCCCTGGTTTTAGGTTTACATCATAATAAGGTAAGCATATATATAAAAATGAGATAAAGAGCATATACATATATACACATACATATACATACATATACATATATACACATATATACCCACATATACATACACACATGTATAAGCAGTATCAGAGAATGGACCCTAGCGGCTAATTTGTAAAATGGTACTATAAAAATACATAATGCCTCCAAAGTCATACCATGCAATTCCCTGCAATGTAGCAGCGTATACGTTTTTTAAACAAATCAATAGAAAGAGAAGTATACTCTCGCGGGATATTATTATAAAGTTTGCTGATATTATACGAAAAAGATCTTTCGAATAAGGTGGTAGAATGAAAAGGCGGTGTCAGTTTAGTTTTGTTGCGGGTATTGCGATTGTGAGCTAAGTAACGGAAATGAATTTTTTCGTGTAAGTAGGAAGGTAGTTTTTGTATAATAATCTTATGGTATTGTACGAGGCTGTGAAGCAGCCTGCGTTGCTTCATGTTCAGCCAGCCAGCATCAGTAAGCTTTGCTGACACTGAATCGAATTTACTCAAACCAAAAATAAGTCTCAGACAAGAATTTTGCACGCGTTGTATTTTATCTGAAGTGAATTTAGTTAGACATTTGTCATAGACGACATCACAGAAGTTAAAATGCGACAAAACAAGAGAATTGCACAGTATGACTTTAGTTTTTTGGTTGATGTAAGATTTTTGACCGTATATCGTCTTTAAATTAGAATACGCCCTTCTGGAGCACTTGTTAACATGTTCCTCAAACCTCAAGTTTTTGTCAAGGTATAAGCCTAAATTACGCGCTATCGAGCTTATTTCTAAAGTATTGTTATCGAGGTTTATTTTCACCAGAGGTTCACAATGGTTTCTCCAATTTTTTGGCCCGAATAACATGACTGTACTTTTAGCCTGATTCAAGTCTAAGCATATATTTCGAGAAGCTTTAGTGAGACGATCAAGGTCTTTATTTATCAGATCAACAGCAGGCAATGTTTGAGCTGGAGGAAATGATAAGTACACTTGTGTATCATCTGCATAAAAATGAGCTTTACAAGAGTGAAGACTGAAGTATAGATTAGAGGTGTAAATAATGAACATTAGCGGACCCAGAATGAAGCCCTGACGAACACCAATGGTCACTTTCAATGGCGCAGAGTACTTATCATTCAGCATTACCTGCTGTTGTCGATCGCTGAAGTAGCTTCGCATTAGAGACTCTGCATCGGCCGAGAATCCGTAAAAGTGGAGCATGGCTAAGAGTAGGTCATGATGTATCCTGTCAAATGCCTTCGTATAATCTAAGAGCACCAAGGCAGTCAGGTTACCTTTGTCAGCACTGCACAATACATCATCCACCACTCCCAGCAATGCTGTTGTACAGCTATGCGCCGGACGGAACCCTGATTGTGTATCTATAATGAGGTTATTCGTTCTTAAGTGTTCTCTTATCTGAACATCCATTATTGATTCAAGCAATTTAGATAATGTTGGCAATATACTAATATTACGCAAATCCTTGAGCTCAGATGGCTGAGCAACTTTAGGCAAAGGCACAATCAAAGCGTGCTTCCAACAAAAAGGAAAATAGCGACGCAATATGCATTCATTAATGATATGTGTCATGAAAGGAATAATTTTGGGGCAGCAATACAACAGCATTTCGGTATTTATCAAATCAGCACCAAATGCTTTGCTTTTGAAGCCAAACAAAGTATCTTTCACCTGATCTGTGGACGCCAAAGCGAATTCAAAGAGGGATACATTTGGTTTGACATTATTTTTATAAAAAGAAAATGTATCAGCATCAGGTTCTATACCTGCACTAGATAAAGACGTAAAGTACCGGTTCATTTTGTCAACATCAGCTAAATCAACTGGGATAGATGACCTGGGTGTCTTATTGCCAAAGTTCATAGCTTCTAAATCTTTCCATAGAGTCTTATAGTTCGTACTGTTAATTTTATGTTCCAAATGAATCTTTTTAGCATTATCAGTTGCTAATTTTACTATATTACGTAACTTTTTGTATTCCTCCCATTTCTGATCGCACCTTGATTTCCTATAGGCAGTGAATTTGTCATCTCTAAGTTTCATTAGAAATTTAATGTTATCAGTCAGCCACGGAGCTGGTTTTTTCGTAAACCTTGCCATTCGATAGGGTGCAAATCTGTCAAATAGCTCTAAAACTAATTGATTAAATATATTTAATTTCGTATCTATATCCTGACAATAAACTATCTGCATAAAGTCTACTTCATCCAGAGCAGTCTTAAAAGATTCTTGGTTGATATTTTTGAAATCTCTGTAGCTACGTAGTACAGGTTGTTTGGTTTCTACCTCATATTCAAGGACTATAGATATCAAACTGTGATCAGACAAATTTGGTACATTACATACATCACAAGTACTTGGAATATCATCAGAGCAAAAAAAGAGATCTAGCAACGTTTCGGAGGAGACTCCAAATCTGGTCGGCGTAGCTACTATTTGATGCAAACCAAAATTATTCAACGAATCATCAAATAACTTCACAGCATTACTGTTTTTATCGAGAAAATCAATATTAAAATCGCCAGTGCAAATCATTTTGTCATATCTCGGATATAACAAACTAAGTGAATCTTGAAACTGATTGATAAAATCATAAACGTTACACTTAGGAGGCCGATAAACGACTCCAAAGCAAAAACTCGTCGCTTTAATTTTGAATGTAACCCACAATTGTTCAACTGAAGAGGTGATGTCAATAACGCTGCATCTAATTTTGTTTGTTATATAAATCAGAACACCGCCACCTCTGGAGTCAACTCGATCGTTCCTAAAAAGAGTAAATCCATCCAAAGATATGAGATCATTGTCTACATTTTGATTGAGCCAGGTCTCAGTTAATGCAATAATGTCCCAATCCTGGGAATTGACCACAGTGTTTTTGAAATCGACAAACTTGACTAAAAGCGATCTGATGTTTAATACTGCTATTTTAAGGTTTTTATTTTTATTCATATCAGTAGATAGATTAGCCATAGTCGACTCTTTCTTTTAGGTTTTGTACATAGTTTTGGTACATTGGACAACCTCTAAAATTTGTGGCATGGTCACATTGAATATTTTTTTTCTTTGTTCTGTTATAGTTCAGGCAGTTTATACATTTTGAAACATCAGACTTACAATCCTTTAACATATGACTTCCCGAGCATTTTGAACATATTATTTCCGTGGATTTGCATTCCTTTGCCGAATGACCGAATGAGTGGCACTTTATACACTTCACAATATGAAGGTGATCGCTTACAAGAGACTTCTTCCATCCTAAGAACACAAAGCCCTCTTGAAGTAAAACTTTCCGCACACATATAGAGAGAGAGAGACTCAACGGTTGCTAAGCTCAATCAGATGCAAAAAATCTATAGGCGAACTGAGAAGTGCACTGTGAAGCTGTCTTCTATCAAATTACCGATACTTATTGCCTAAATCAGATATTAGATTTTTTGGATGTTACATGACATGTACACCTCGAAGTCTCTCATTTCCGTTGGCCTCTCTGTCGGTCTAGTTGTCTATCTGTCGGTCTGTTCGGAGACAATTGGCCCATCTATAACTTGGAAAGTGCTGCTCGAATTTGGATAAAATTTTCACCTAAAGTTACTACTATATGAAATGCGAAAATACGCATACTTCACACATCGGAGATTCCTCCGTACATTTGCACTTGAAACTTAGAAAGATACGGACATGTCTTCGGCATTCATCCCTATGTCTGCTCTCTGGCTTCACCGGTCGGCGTTCCGGTCATCATAAGTTCTTTCTATGACCGGCATTGTCTCACGCTGCTGCGTCTGACTCATCGTTCCATTAGGGTAGGGTAGGCGACGAGGCTAGATGGGCGGTATTACGGATAACGGAGGGAAATAAAGTCAGTGGACTTCATCCGTTTATTTTCTCTTTTATACATGTTCGTAACTATATTTTTTTCTCAGAGGGTTTAACGTAAACATCCTGATTTCGTCCGTCCGGCCTAACACAGACAACCATGGACAGCCGTTTAGTGCGTTTTATAGCAACTATCCTCCTATTTGTGTAAGGTATGTGGCACTGTCTTATTCCGATAGGGTCTAGCTTGTGTTGAATACAATCCATCATGACCTGATGACGGGGTTACGTGAGAAGTGCAGAGTCAACTTAGTTGACGCAATTTTTTTCTAACGAGTTATAGAAATGAAACTGCTCCTGAATAACAAGCGTGAGTTTCACGGACACGGGTATGCAACTTTTGGAGATCTGCATGGCTATTATTTGTACTTCCCTCAAAAATGTCTTCACACAATACTAAAAAATCAGCTGAGCATAATTTTTGATAATGCCGATGAGGTGCTAAGTCCTCATGGCATTCTGAAGGCTATAACTATCCAATTTAAGATAATCGTACGACATTTGTACACATCCTAATTGAAACCCGAGTAATGTTATAGCCTTGGTTTTACCTTCAAAAATTTGCAGGGTGTACAAAAAGTATGGATAGATCATCAGATACAAATACGTTTCCTAAAGAAAATTGTTATATAACAAGGTTGTGAGGGCTGGAGTCACTGGTAATCTTGAATGTGACCTTGGCTATGACCACTTAAGGTCAAGATAATGCAAAGAGCGGGAAATTCTTCGTTGAAATGTGTTCTTGTGACATTGACCATGACCTTCGTAGGTATTTAAGTGTGTCCAGAAAGTAGGGAAAGCACAAAATATCTCAAAAAATACTTTCCATAAAGAAAAATCTTGTGTAATAAGAATCTAAAGTTTGATAAGGTTCATATAATGGTGACCCTGAACGTGACTTTAACTATGGCCTTCAAGCTTATTCGAAGGGCAGGCAGTTTTTTTGAATGGATGTCCCTATTTTTGACGCCGGAAATAAAAAGAGCACGAAACTGTATGAATTTAATTGACTAACTATGGAAATTCTTTGAAGGACAAATACATTTTTACCAGGAGAAATCTATTTTTAATTCGTGACATGCAAATTATGGGCAATTTTAGGTTCAAGTTTATCCTTGTCAATAAATCTGATCAGGGAATTATACTTTTGTCCTTAACAAAATCTCTACTAATTTACAATGTCCTACAGAATACATTTCCGAATTCAAGCAACTCAATTTCCTGCAACGCAGTAAACCCGTACAATCTCAATTGAATAAAACAAAAAGAGGAACGATATTACAGGTGCTCTGTATCGGTTCCAGAGCTGCAGGGAATACAATCACATAAAAATTCTTCCCAGTCTCCGTTTGAATGGCCATCGGATAAAAAGATACCACGTCTAATCTTCATTGTTCTTCGAGAAAGATAAACAGCTCTAAGTTAGTTTGCGGAAAGCAATCAACACTTGTCCCACCCGTCCATCCGCCGGTTGGGTTAAGTTCGTTTTACACAATCCGACGAGCCGGTAGGGCCGGTACTAAAATCACACACTATATATATACTTTGAAGTTGAGTCATTAATTTTCAGATAATGATTGTAGAAGGAAAACAAACCAAAATATGTGTGTAAAAATAAAAAAAAATGTTACCTTGTTTTATAAAGTATTCTCCCGACAAGTATTTCAGTGCGGACCTGTATTTGACCATGCGGTATTGGAGCACCGTCATGCCCTCCCCTGTGAGGTCTTAAGTCACCTGATTCACGAGCCTTTGTACTACATTAAGAAAGGCACGAGGGGTTGGTTGCACTCTACTGGGAAACCGATCCGCATAAATTCGTGATGCCGCGGCAGCATTTTGTAAATTCCGGGGGATAAATTTATGATTCTGTGACACTTGCGTGCTCAGTTATTACAATTTCCATACATGTCCTACCGTAATCGTAACGTAAAAATAAAAATGGCTGCCATTTCAAGGGGGATGAGGGAGGGCATTGTAGGGGGGTGGATTTGTCGATAAAAATAGCTGAAAAATATCCCTCTTAAATATCGGTATATCGTGACCAAACCCATTGTATATTTGAGGCCAGGAAAGTGAACTTCTAGCTTGATCCCTGGATCAGGTCCGGTTTGAAGCACTGGTCACATATCTGAAGTGCTGCTTTTCCGAGTTCTGGCCATACTTCATACTGTTTAGAGAAGGGCTGTTCGACTGATTGATATTCGTTTCATTCCTGTCAATTCTTTGGAAATTTATTCACAAGGAACTGGGTGCGTCGTCCACTGCTGTGTTTTTCAGAAACCGAGACCGTGGAGCAATGTGTCTAAAGATGCCTTTTCCAATTCAGCCAGACTATTCAACAAGATACATTCAATCCCTTTACAGTAAGCAGAATAACTTATTATTTAGGTTTATTCTTTTATGGCTGTTTACAAGAGAATAAAGCTGCGATACTGCAAAGCATCATATTTCAAGCATTTGTGAATACTGGATCATTTTCTTATGCATTAAAATATATATTCCTTCAATCAAGTGACACACTATGTCTAACGCACAGCAACTTAAAACTGCGTTGAAATTTGGGGCGTATTCCTGTGACCGTGAGAGCTTGGCACACACTTTGAGGCGCTGCCACGAGCAATCGTGTTGCATGTAACGAAGTGCACGTTCTAAGTCTCCATTTCCTTATAGCGTTTTCTACTAGTTTGCACTTTGCATTACTTATGCCTTTTCTACTTCTCACATCTGACGGGGAAGTATTGTAATCACGAAAATTTTTGTATGTCACTGACTCTCGTCGTTCTGTCCGATAATCTTATATATATATATATATATATATATATATAACTTGAGAAGTACCGTTCGGGTTCCGATGAAATTTTTACATCATGTTACTATTATGACAGGGTTGAAAGAGATTTGTAGTTTTCTCTAAATCGGCTTAGTGACGGCTGAGAAAAAGGCTAAAAAAAAAAAATTTCCATTATTATTTGACGTTCTAGACGATGGTGATTTTTGTCACAGGGTTAGAGTTGTTTTGCACTGAGTACATTACTTGGGTACCAAGGAATTTTACGGTGCACGATGACTCTGACTTCTACATCCTACCATTACACATTCTCCAATGGGGAACGGGAAGTGGTAATAAATAAATTTTGGTAAGTATGTCAATCAAATGAATTGTCACACAAATGACGTAATCATTTAGGTTTTGTTCCCGCATGGTTTCATTTTTCCTAATATTGCCCTATACTGATCATGTTTACACCGTAGGTAGCCAAGCGCTTAGATAGCCTCGGAGCAGCATAGTTGTGTACATAAATGTCGTTAGCTTGGCCTCTTAAATCAAAATTGCAACAATCAATTAAGTGCAAGATTGCACCAGTGTATGCTATTGGAAACCGGTATAAGGCAGTCTTAGTGAAAACTCCTCATATCGTCGGATATTGTGTTCCTGAGCCTATACTTATGTGATGTAGACGCAGTCTTAACCCACTCTGGCAACAATCTCCACGTATCGTATCAAGAACGTGGTCCACTTGTCCGTTGGTAAGCAGCTATCGAGCGGCAGGCCGGATCCGGGCAGCCAGCGTGGCGCAGTAATTGCAGTACGGGGCTGTAATTGGGGCACCCAGGGGGCGGCCACTACACGGGGGTGGGCAGGGACAGGCGTAAGGCGTTGAGAAATGAACCGGAACGACTTGACATGCCGATACGGCCACCGCAACGTTCGTCAAGCTCCAAGTTTGTTGCCCTTGCGGTCAGAACGGAATCCATGTCGCCGGTCCGTCGATGCGAAATGCCCCAGGGAGGTCAATCGGGTCATAAAACAACGTCTTCATTTGCAATTCTCTGCGATGCGAGGGCCAACTTTCAAGACAAATGACGTAGTTCTCCTGTGTTTGCTAATCTGTCGTTGTGGTAATGGTATCAAGGAATAATACACAGTGTGAAGTAGTAGAATCAGTGGTAGAAAAATCTATCATTTTCGGTCTCCTTAAGCGGTACCGCAAGTTTTTTCCAGAAATCAGGTATCTTTTTCTCAACGTCCGACAGTTTCGGTACTGCTACCACCCCAGACAAAGAAGTTGCGCAATTTTTAATTACTCACTTACTACTAATTGTCTGCTAAACAAATGAAAAAATGAATCTCATGTTGATACTCTTTATTAGCAAGAGCATTAAAAAGCATCCAGAAAAGTGGTTCTAGCTTTCGAACAATTTGACCGATTTTCATTAAAAGAGCGATTTACTGACAGTATTAAGAATCTTGGAGTAACATCTGATTCTGATGAGGTTTAGAAGGCATTTGAATAACTTGATAAGGAAGGCTTATTTTGCTCTCACACCTTTACGTAATAATTACAACATTATCAACTTTAGGCTCAGAAAAAGCTGGTTCAATCTTTAGTGCTCCCAATTCTCACCTCCTGCAGCGTCTTTTTTGCTTGTATGGATAGACACAGTCATCTTCGTCTACGTCGATTACAGAACTGCTGCTGCCATTTTGTGTATCGTACTAAAAAGTATGGGCATGTTTCCTTTAAATTGCGCGAGCTCAACTGGCTAAGTGTGAATCATTTCTATAAACTTAGATGATCAGAGTCCATAAGATTTTAAATACGTTTTCTCCACTGTACTTACGGAGCAAGCTATTTTTTAGGTTAGGTATACATGATGCGCATTCGAGGGGTGGTAGTATGTTGTCCCTTCCGCATTCGAGAAACTGCTATGCTTCAACTCTCCATTGTATACAATGCTGTTAAAGCTTACAATGAGTTAAGTGTGAATTGTATTGTATGTATACTACGTGGCATATAAAATCCAACACCCAGAATTACTTATTGAATTTTAATAAAAATTTGTATACATATTTGCTCTCATACGCTGATAAAATGCTGGCATTCCGGGCCGTACTTTTTTTGTAAAGGCTCTTTTGTCATGTTCTTCCGCTGGGCTCAGTTTCACGTGATCAAATGACAGGCCGCACACTTGAATGGCGGTAAGGATAGTTACGTGGTACATTTGACATGTGATAATAAAATTGTCCCATCAATATGAACGCTAGATGCTGTAGGTTCTGGCAACAATCATGTGGCTTTTTTCCCATTCAAGACTAATGATAGTGCTTTCTTGTCCTATCACTGATTAACGTATTCACCTGCGCGAATGATTGCAAACAAGCGTGAAGCAACTGTAACATACACAGTTGCTCGAACAAGCGGATAGGGTATCATCAGTCATTAAATATTCAGTACAGTGATTATCTGTGCTTTATCAAATTTCAATTGAGACAGTCTTAGGTTATTATTGACGTCCTTTTATTTTATTTCAGATACTTCTTGGCTGGAGAGAATTATGTGGTAGGTAAGTCATTCCTTAATTTTGTTCCTTTTGCTTTCACAAACTAAGATCCATTCCCTAATGAATTTTGTTTTTGTAAAATTGACAGCATTACGTTTCCTAATAAAACACTTGAATATTTAGTTGCTTTCTCAACGATCTAGGTATATTAAACGTTATTTTCCATCACAGCTAAAAACTCTTTTAGAAACCCTATCAACATGATACTTAATAATTTTGGAGTCTGTAGTTCTCCGAGAATTTGAAGTGATTGATGAAACGCAGAACTCTATTCAGAATTATTTGCACCAAATATCAACGAAAATTCATTTTCACATACATACTTGGACTTACGTCGAATATTTTCTTTCTATATTACGTAATAACTCGACCACAGAACACTGCCCTCTTAATACGAGTCTGCCTACAAATCCGCGTTGTATAGTATATCACTTGACTATATATGATGTTTTGAATGTCACTATATAATCATCCCTTACTTGTTATCATATTCTACAGAGATAAACTATCGTGAGAAGATAGACTATCTGATCTGTTCTAGCTTCACAAGCAATAACATCTTTTGTACACCTATTAACGGCCGCTTGATTTGGTATAGGTATATCAAGTGTAAACGTTGCGCGATTGACTCAGCTACTAAATAGCCTTTATATGTTACCATAGTAGCTCATAATTGTAATGTGTTTGTGTTGTCTAAGGCAATTTAGGTAATTTGGCAATGAAGAAGATACTGATTTAGGTTTGAACCACTCAACAACAGCATGAATACGTATTTATGAGAGTGTGCCAATACTGATATATAATTAGTTTTAGTACTACGGAAAATGATACCGAAAACTATACGAGGGATGTCTTTTAAGTTTTGCATATAGAAACGTAGTAGGCCGCGAGGATCTAACGTCAGTACTGAATCTTAACCTCACTCTTTAGTAAGCTTAAATTCAAAGTTTCACAACAATACGTGGAGTGTTCCCACTACAGTGAATTTTTAAGTGTCACCAAGTCATTAGAAAAATGGAACTCAACCGAGAACATTTTCGCGCCATAATTTATTACAACCTTCAGAGACATTTATCGCAACAAGAATGCCGTGCTGAGTTACTGTCTGTTTTCGGCAACGAAGCGCCACATCAGTCGACAATTTCCCGTTGGTATGGAGAATTCAAACGTGGACGGGTGAGTCTTAGCGACGATCCCAGGGTGGGTGCACCAAAAACGGCAGTCACCCAGGAAGACGTCGATGCTGTGCGCAAACTCATCATTGAAGATAGTCATGTGACATATCGCGAGATTGAGGCGTCCTTGAAGATCTCAAAGACCTCAATTCAAAAAATTTTACATGAAGAATTAGGAGTAAGAAAATTAGTTTCTCGTTGACTGAAGAGCAGAAAGCAGCCAGTGTTAATTGGTGTCAAAAAACGCTTGACCGTTTCAATTCCGGAAACTCAAAAAATGTGTACAGCATTGTTAGTGGTGATGAATCGTGGATTTACTTTTATGAACCAGAAAATAAACGACAGTCGGCTGTTTGGGTGTTCCAAGGTGAAGAAAAGCCAACAAGAGTCATCCGTTCTCGAAGTGTTTCGAAAAAGATGGTCCCGACACTTGTGTCAAAAGCGAGTAGTCATATTGCAACAATTCCTCTTAATGAGCAAAGAACTGTTACTGCGGATTGGTATGCCACCATTTGTTTGC
The DNA here is from genome assembly GCA_963669975.1 of Acanthoscelides obtectus. Taxonomy (NCBI): domain Eukaryota; kingdom Metazoa; phylum Arthropoda; class Insecta; order Coleoptera; family Chrysomelidae; genus Acanthoscelides; species Acanthoscelides obtectus. The sequence continues at coordinate 64,629,516 of CAVLJG010000008.1, forward strand.
GAAAAGTCATCACCGAGCTTCGAAAAATCAACCCCGAAAGAAGAATCATCCTCCACCAAGACAATGCAAGCTCGCACACAGCCCAAAAAACAAGGCAGTATTTAACGGAAGAAAACGTGGAATTATTGGATCATCATCCATATAGTCCAGATCTAAGTCCTAACGATTTCTTTACTTTCCCGAAAATTAAAAACAGACTGCGTCGTCAAAGGTTCCAGTCACCAGAAGAAGCAGTTGACGCATTCAAAAACGCCATTTTGGATCTGCCAGCAAACGAGTGGAATAAGTGCTTCGGAAATTGGTTCGAGCGCATGCAGATGTTTATTAATCTTTGTGGAGAATACTTCGAAAAACAACAAAGTCATTTAAAACTACCTACCGTGTTGTTTTATTTCCATATGCAAAACTTAAAAGACATCCCTCGTAAGACGCGTACATCTACGAGTTGATGTTTGAGCAGGAATTTTGTAGATTTAAGTTACGTGAAGTTTGAGTTAACCTGGACGCATTTTATACTTCTGAGGTCCCTGTCAAAAGACGGATTCGATATTTTCCAGGCCCATTTTAAGTGTTTTAATAACCTTCAAATACTATACAGTGTGTTGAATTTGAACTTGATTTTTTATGGGGTATAGATAATAAGCTTTTGTCCAGATGACTTTTCTATCATATTTTCCTAGATTCTCTAATTCAGTCCTTTTTTGCTCAAAATTATTTCGTTTTTGAAACGCCTAAATGGATTGCTCACAAGAGACTGAATTACCGACCTGGAATCAGATGACTGTTGGATTGACGAATCAATTGCTTTGAAAATCGCAAGTAATTCAGCTATGAAAACAGAGCATTGTTTGGGGATTTGGTACTATTCATTATATTGTAGTGATGGAATATAAAAAGTGAAATCCGTGATATCCTTGTTTGTTTTGGTCCATCCGTATAAATGTACTCAATTGCTACCTAGTTTTTTTCCAGCTACCCCTCAAATCATCTGAAAACGTGTAACATCAAACTCAAAACTCGATAACGACAACGATTCTCCTGCTAATTCCAGCGAAATGATTCGCATTAAACCCGGGACAAAGGAAAGCAAGGAAAATATAAGATTCCCGTTGAAAACATCCCCGACATTCCTCGTTGAGAGAAAAATCAGCATCCGTCCGTCCGTCGTCTCTGCATTTGAAATGCAGCTCACGTGCCTTCGGCGGCGCGTCGCTCTTCCCGGGATGTTCTTTCCCGGGAAACGGGGCGTCAATATCCCACCGGATACGCTGCGAACGGGAGCGGACATCATCCCGTATATCCATAAACTCCAATACATTTCTGACGTCCTTCCTCCCTCGCTTCTGACCCCCCTCTTCTGTTGATATCATTTGGGAAATATCCTGATGGCCTGAGACCAGTGGTGGGGCCACCGTGCGTGTTGATGTAGGTTGGTGGGTCATGTGGAGTGATTTGTGGGTTATGTATAGTCTAGTTGAGAGGTGCAGTTAGTTTTGCTTGCTAAGTATATATTTTAACACCCTAGGAACAAGGGAATGGTTGCACCGACCCGTTCTGGAGGTACAGAATACGACAAAGTTAGGATGGGATGAAGAAGGCTGGGGGTTCGCCTGGCAAGCTGAGTGCGCTGCGACATCATGGAGTAGGGGCAAAGCCACTTGGTATAGTGACAGAAGAGAGTCAGATCGCCGACCGCCTGTCGCTGTCCATGTGAAAAGATCTGAGACCATCCGCCAAACGCGAGCAGTACTCGAGTCTGGGTTTTAAGTGGGCCTTGTACAGGGTAACGGCGTTGTGTGAAGAAAAGTATTTCTTAGCCCTAAGTGAATAAATTCAACTTTTTTCTGAGCAGCTATCGCGATTGTTGAGATGTGCTCGTGGCAAATCAAGTCCTCGAGGATTTGGATTCCAAACAGCCGAAAGCAATGACTCGCCAACATAACCAGATGTACACTTTTTGTTAGTTAATGTAAATAACCGTATTTTGGAATCATCCAACTGTACCAGATTGTTGTGTCCCCAGGCACCGACAACTCTCAAATTCCTCTTCAGATAGAAAGACATCACAAGACTTGTCACGCTGAATGCTTGCATGTAGAGTGCAAATACGCAAAGATGTGGGTGCCAAGGCCTATCATGGAAGAACGCCCACGTTGACATTGTCGGATGAAGACAGATGACAACTCATGAATTATGATGGATATCTTGTCGCCGGAAAAGAAGTCAGGTACCCATTTGCAAAATACGATGAGAGTTTGAGTCTCACCATATGACTGGATAAGTAAACTATACGGTTGTGTGACGTAACCAAGGAAATCCCTCGTTGTTCGCTGGTGTCGGAAGTCAGACGGCCTATCGCTGCCTAAATGGAATGACTACGCCACGTTGACCAAGGTCGCCTAATCATTGCACCGTAGTTTTGAAAGCCCCAAATAGTCCGCAAAAGTTCCTATTTCTTGCCAAAGTGAGTATTTTTCAGAAGGTGTTGAGTAGTGAGCATCCAAATTCCGACTGACAAAAAAAAACGGTAGACTTATTTTAACATTGTTTATAAGATAAAAGTGGTTATTCACTTGGTGACGATTTTTTACATATTTAGTATGCAAAAATCTGATATATTTTTGGTACGTTGTTTAAACTACGTCTTTAGAAAGAAAATGGGCCAATATGAGCTCGTTTGGTTGATCCATAGTCATCTCATCAAAGAATTACATTTTTCCGAAAAAATAGTAGGTATAAATTTGTAGAAACCATCGAGCATTTTTGAATGAAATTATTTTCTGGCGTTAAGAATCAAAAGGCTTTCACTTTTGGCTGTTATTTCATATTTACCGTTAAGCATTTTCCGGCAAAAAATAAGATTTTTGGCAATTTATTAACGGTTACACCACAGCATTTTGAAGGTGTTATCATCCCCTACAACTCATTTAGACTGCTCGCACAAAACAAAATATAGGCGAAAAAGCTATCCATCCAGCTTTAGCTTTAATAAAAAAACTTACCCCTCAACAATTTTTGTATCTCCGGATGAAAGGCCATACCCTCAACAATATAATGCTCTACTTAAACAGCCCATTACATTTTTTTCTCTCATATTCTAGAGGTCCTAGGACACAGGTATCCTGGCAAAATTATCACACTGACTTGGAAAACTCTTGCTACTCTAGGACTACTGTGTATTTGCGAACTGCGCCCAGCTAAGCCTAGTGAGTGAAGACTTTTGACCTAACAAAAATTCTATAATTGAAAATTTGGGTTTAGGTTATTGAAATATTGTTCCTTAGCAAGACGAAAAGTTCAGTATCCTACCGTAGTCGGGAACCGATTTTTTTTTAAAACTTATCAAGCTACAAAATCGTCTTAAGAACTTTTTTCTATACAGGGTGTCCCAGAAATAACATGCCAGAGTTGCACGGGAGGTAGATTGGCTTCAGATCAATCAGATAAAATGAACATGACCTTAGCAAAAGTTTTCTACTTTTCAAGATCTTGCCACATTCAGGTTTTTTCAAAAAATCCCTACTTTTTGCTCCTTTTTTGCCTGTTATGGCTATTAGGAACTTCTTACTTATGAGTTTTTCCCTGGGATACCATTAATAGTTGGCTGAGATAACCCAGTATTCATTTCATTGAAAACTAGCACGATATGCTAAAAAAAATTAATACATTTACATACTTCAGTGTCCTAAATCTAAATTTTCATCCATTACAGCATTTTTGTGAGGAACTGGGAAAATTTTGTGTTTCTTCACCTTCCTAATACGCTTCATGAACAACATGATTCAACAAAATTTGCCGAAATAAGAACTAATTAAAGTAAATCTTGTTAAAGGCGGCCACAACTCATGGCGAACATTTCCACGCCGAGGGCAGACGCGAAGGGTCTTTTTTGGCAAGTGTTCGGCATAGCGGACCGCACAGGGCAGCAGGTGTTTGGCTAAGGTGCGAGGTGTTGCTCTGCATAATGGATTCCGAAGTGTTCAGTATGCCGTTTGCACCAAATTATCTCTTTGCCGTGGTGGTGCTGTGGGTAGATTACGGTTGTAATCGCCACTCGCGAACTAGGGAGGCAAATATGGAGATCACTAACTGCGCTGTTCAATCTCAACAGTTCGTTGGGTGTGTTGCTCGTAAACTGTATTTTCAAAAAGGTATCTTCGAAATCTTACATTTAGCAAATATGTCTGCCTGGTCGTCACTTTGGCGTGTCGGTCATCTTTTTAGGAACGTGAAAATAGTTGATCAAAAGTTCACATAAGGTTGGTACAGTATTTTGTCAAGAAAATGACGTGGAGAAGGTCCATTCATCTTCTCCACGTGGAGCAGATGTAGGAGGTTAGAAGGGACGTTCGGGTTTTTGTCCACAAAATTGCTTTTCGTTAATTTTTAATGTGTTCGGGTGTATTGATATACAGGGTGGCGCATCGAAAACGAAACAGACGCATTTACTGCCACCTCATTTTTTTTTGAAAAACGCTCAGATCCGTCGATTTTGTTTTAGAGGGGGACACAAGCTTGGCAAAAAATCGCGTTAGCGCGTGCAGCCCCCTAAGCGGGGTTGACACCACCCCCAAAATCTTAAATGGAAAGGGGGGACGAGTGATACCTCATTTTAAAGGTCTTTCAATTCCCTTTATAATGATATAAAATTAATGTACTTCAGTTCAGTAGTTTTGAAGATTTATTGATTTAAAGCTTAAATAAAACTAATACATCACCATTAGTGGAGATCAATACATTTCGTAGCAAAGTAATTTAAAAATGAAGAATGAACTGACGCAAGTAAATGTTGAAAATGGCCACCATGACTCTCCATGCAATAATAAAGATTTTGGTCAAAACGTTGCCGCACATTTTGCAATATTTGAGGAGTAATTTGAAGGCACTCATTGACAATTCTTTGTCGCAGGTCTTCTAATGATGTTGGCTGAGTAGCATAGATTTTGCTTTTTAAATGACCCCACATAAAGAAATCCAAAGGTGATAGATCTGGCGATCTTGGGGGCCATTCAATGGCACCTCTTCTACCAATCCATCGATCTGGAAACGTCTGATCTAAACATTGTCGAACACGTAATGCGTAATGTGGTGGCACCATCCTGACTATGGGATTAGAATCGGACCAATATCGGCAGTTATGACGACTTACTACGCCATTTAAGCGTCGGAAAAGCAAGTGTTGAATAGAAAATGTTCACTCATATCTTCACAAAATTGTAATCGCCGATCAAAATCGTCTTTATTAAGTTTTTGTGCCAGGTGAATTTTATACGGATGAAAACTATGGGCCTTTAGAATCCGTTGGACAGTACGTCGACTAACACCACACACAGTCTTCAATTTGCGGGTACTCAACGTAGGATCTAAATAAACTTGCCCTAAAACCCCACTTCTATTGCTTCGTTCCTTATGGGATTTTCAATGTTGCGTTTTTTATTGGCGACTAAACCAGTTTCCCGAAATTTAGCTACAAGTTCTAGAACATACTTTAGATGCACGTTACAGTTCTCATGTCGCTCATTAAATATTTCTGCTGTTATATTAGTGCACTGATTATTTCTGAAAAATATTTCGATAATTTCAACTCTTTCTGCTGTGGAATATACCATGGTTAATTTATGTAATAAAGCGGTACAAGTTATTTTAGCAACAAGGTTTGGTCAAATCAATCGCAAACTATGTACTAAATTCCTATTAAAAGGTACGAGATATTTTCTTATCTTTCTTCAAGAAATAACTTTTTTGCCACAAAAAACGCTCCAATAGCTATTTTCAACAACAAAATGACAAACGAACCATGGGTGTAGTGAAGAAAAGCATTTACCTATTAAGTAAATTCTTTTAGTCAAATTTCTTCTGAAGGTAGTACAAACTAATCTGATGTACCTATTAAAGTCTACTTTAAGCTTTAAATCAATAAATCTTCAAAACTACTAAACTGAAGTACATTAATTTTATATCATTATAAAGGGAATTGGAAGATCTTTAAAATAAGGTATAACTTTCCATTTAAGATTTTAGGGTTGGTGTCACCCCCGCCCAGAGGGCTACACGTGTTAACGTGATTCTTTGCCAAACTTGTGTCCCCCTCGAAAACAAAATCGACGGGTCTGAGCGTTTTTCCAAAAAAAAAATAAAACTGAGCTGCCAGTAAATGCGTCTGTTTTGTTTTCGATGCGCCACCCTGTATAGTGTTAACACCTAACGATGGATTTATATTTGTAACAAGTGCTCTCATTCCCGAGTTCGTTTTGAAACACCATTTGGCTGCAGCCTCAACGACGACTCCTGAAGAAGGCTCCATAGCCGAAAGCTTGAGAATGCCGTTAAAAGAGTTTACTAAAGCCTAAAAAGTGTTCCAATTTCCCAATTAACAATTAATTGTATTTTATATATACTGACTTTGAAGTTGAGTCATTAATTTTCAGATAATGATTGTAGAAGGAAGATAAACCAAAATATGTGTGTAAAAATAAAAAAAAAATTAAGAAAAAAATGTTACCTTGTTTTATAAAGTATCCTCCCGACAAGTATTTCAGTGCGGACCTGTATTTGATCGTGCGGTCTTGGAGCACCGGCATGCCCTCCCCTGTGAGGTCTTAAGTCACCTGACTCACACGAGCCCTTTGTACTACATTAACAAAGGCACGAGGGGTTGGTTGCACTCGATTGGGAAACCGATTCGCACAAATCTGTGATGCCGCGGCAGCATTTTGTAAAGACCCCCCCCCGTAAATAAGAATCATGTCCACAAGTTCAGCATTTTCGTAAACATGTGCCATTTTTCATTTCGTTTGAGTCGCGCAACAAACACCACTATTCACTCACGCGTCACCGACTGACGAAAAACATCGTGATAAACGTTTCAAATTCTTTCGCTTTTTTGTTTCCGATGCGATGAACCGATAAGGCGGATTATATCCGTTGTCGCCAAACACGAGCACATAATATTATTATTGAGACAGGGCGGTACTCAAACTTCTAAAGGGCTACAACTTTGTTACTTTAATTTTACCAGAAAAATGTTAAATTTCGATCAGATCTACTCACTGTTAAAATAAATGACTCAGCTTCGAAGTCACCCTGTATATATACGTATATATATGTTGTTATTGAGGAAACAATGGAGCGCTCATGATATATCAACATTATGACAAAACTTGCGATTTTCATCATTTTTGAACTATCCTTAAATTACAACGAAATAAAAACAAATTATCATAGCATGACAGGGCAGTAAAAGCGTCCGATTATTTTATGAAATTCGTCAAAATAACCCCTGTTGTACTTGGTACAAAGTCTGACATCGCAAGTTGAACGCAGATGCATGTGAATATACCTGTCATTCGCACCAACTTAGTACTTTGTTGGTCATCGTTGTATTCCTGATATAAAGCCTGGATCATAGAAAACCAGAAAATATAGTGGTAACTTCAGAATACGATCAGAAGCCAAATGGATTGAGCATGAATTGGTTGGTCACCTCAGAAGGTTGCAAGTGTACCACTGGACCCTAGTTTATACATTTGATCCGTCAAAGATTGTTATTTTTGCAAATCGCTAATGTTTCTAACTACCTCGTATAATAAATTGGGTACAGTACGAACGCAGGTGTGAAGCTGTAAAGCAACATAATCTTCATTAATTAAAGCAGATAATTCACAGAGGTTGCTGACAAAATCTCCCGAAATTAATACTAATTAGGTAAATCTTGTTAACTGGCCGCCATGGCCACCGGATTTCCACTCCGGATCCAGAGGATATTTATACACGATAGGGGCGCAGAGCCTTTTTTGGCACGCGCAAAGTACACCGCAGATGGCAGCAGGTGTTTGGCATGAATAGTAGTGGTGTGAGGTCCTGGCAACTAGACCATTTTTGGCCTTCCTTGTGACCTGCCAACGTTAAAACTAAATCCCATATAGAGTCTTACCTTGAATGTATTGTTAGGCCTACTTTGTCTAGTAAAAGAAGGTTAAGTATTGAGTGAAACGCGAGAACGCCCGAAATTTACCAGGATACTTTTTGTGAGTAGTTCAATAGGATGGAGATTTGAATAAGAATTTCCAAAAAAAAAACTACTGGGGAGCCTAGCGATGGGGAGATATATTTCAAAATAGAAAAATTATTTTTCACCAATTCTGATCACAGTTGATACTAAAAACGTCACTCAACCGCGATTGTCCATCCATGTAGGACGGCGATTGCTTTCAAACTATAACTTTTTAGCAGCAGTATTGTGTTAATGTAACTCCTGAAACTTATCCTGTGATTTTGTCCGTAGGGGTCCAAACCAGACCACACAATATGAAGAGAAAAAAAAGGAACGATATGTCACCTGAAAGACAAACAAAATATATTTCCGCAAAATTGTCAATTTATCTTAATAAAACCACAGTGGTGGTCGAAACGTTATACATTTAAGATACATTTATTTAAACATACACATATGCTTTGATTCAACCAAGCCATGGAGTCCTTATCTACATTCTGTCTTCACATGGACTTAACGCCCGGTATATCTGTCAACCATCGGGTTTGGATATCACTGTTACTACCTCTCGAGCTGTAAACGTAGGTTATCGAATACCATAAAAGAAATAAGAAATTCCTTTTCCATCGTTGATAAATTCTAAGTATACGAAATCCTCGCTTATTGCCAGCGAGAAACTTTTGAATATCAGAGAATATTAGATGCAGTCATCCAAATCCAAATAATTCAATGATATACTGTTGGCTAGCTACGAGGCAAACTGTAAATAAGCGTTCGATTCTCAGCAGCTATTCGTTGGAAAGGGAGGGTGAGAGGTGATACATTCTTAGAAAGTTGAGGACAAGTTTAAGAATAAACAAATTCCTTTAAAACGAAAATGAAGACTGTGAATAGAATAGTGGTGCAATTTGCTATTGATTTGCTGCATTCAAAACAATTATTTGGAACTAGGATTGTTCACGTTAGTGCCGGCTATCTAAATATTGGCTCGGCAGTTAGCTAGAAAAAAGTGTTACCGATACCTCCATCTATGATAAGGTAATAGGCCAAGGAATATGTAAGGAAATCCTACAATTCGAGCGCATTTTGATAAACGCGTTTGATCGATATACTTGAAAATCTTCAATCCTATGTAAAAGAGTAATAGTAACTATTTTGTAGGTGATTGAATTCATCATCATTCTGCTTCTATACAAATTTGTTGTATGGTCAACACATTACGAGAAATTAAAGGCTAAAGGTACATGAAATGATATTCCTGTATATAATGGCTATTATTTATTGTTGAGATCAAAATTTGCTACAAACAATATTTTTCTGGTTTTTCTGACACTTATATTGTTCTTGAAGTGTAAGGAAGGTGAAAATTCGTAACAAAAAAGTCGCGCCACATATTCCACAAGCTGCCTACGTCGTCCGCGTAATCCAAACATAACATTATTTCACGTGGAAATAACCTTATAATCATTATCCATGATCAGTAATACCATTTTAAAGTGAGTCAATTCTTTATTACCACGTGCAAGTATGAAAGATGTATTTTATTTGAGAATTTATATTTTCATTATGAAGATCACGTCACTCACTTCCGTCTGTCGATTGGGGATTTTATAACTTTCAGTAACCGTTGCGGCGATTCTACTGAAGTAGGAGGTGTTGTAGATGTAGATAATGGTGGTTTATGGCAACACTTCCTTCCCATTAAAATCGTTGTAATGAACACCGATGTGGCGTAGTTACAAAATGGCCAATAGATTGGTGGAAGTGAGTGACTTGCAGTTTTACGATGAAGATATCATAAAATATCCAAAAATATAATACTGATTAATACCTACATGTCGTTTCAAAAAAGTCCTCCCTCGAAAAAGGTATCCTTGATCACAGATAATGACTTATGGAGATATCTCCACGTGAAAACGTTGTATGCTGACATGTGTGCAACGTACGTACAGTATATTCAGATAAGAGATAGACCGGACATAAACAAGACCACTTGATCATCGAACGCTGTAACATTCGGCAGGGACGTATTAAGAGTCACGCAGTACATATTTTAGATAGTAGATGCTGCTTTGCGTAACTTTGTAGTAAATTAGCACAATTCGATGTGTATACGATTGTTGATGGATATAGGACCATGTGGGGGTGGGGTAAGAAATATATAATGATGTAAATATACATAAGGGTTTCAAAATTTTCGCTTCGATTTCCAGCTTCGGATGCCGCCTGATGTTTGGTGAAATACAGTCGAATATAATCTCAAAATGGCGTTTAAATTAGCCTAAATTAAAAATAATCGTATATCTCTTAAAATTGCTTTTAGAATATTGATTAGTATATTTTTTGATTTCTAGGTAAATATGTAACCAAATTAAAACGTTCAAAACGTAAAAAAATGTGCATGGTTGAACATTGTCAGAAAGTAGATTCTTGAATAGGTTTTGCCAAAATGGGTTCAAAAATGTCAATAATTAATTAAAAAATACAGTAGCTTTATAATTACTTATAACTTACCGAATTTGATGAACGACATCTTTTATTGGAAAGATGAGCTTGATGAGCTTTCATCATCGCTACTGCCTGAAGCGCCAACGTCAATAATGAATGGCTCGACTTGTTCCTCTAACATATTGTCCAGTTCCCACATTCTCTTTTCAACTTTGTCTTTCACGAGCTTAATTCAGTTTTCCCATTTTTGCGCTGTTATTAATTCTAGTGCTTCTTTGAAAAGTCCTTTGAGGTCACAAAATTTAAAAGTTGTATTGTGCTTAGCTATATAATTTCTAACCTCTGCCCATATGAGCTCAATGGGATTGAGCTCGCAATGGTATGGAGGTAAACGGAGCACAGTTTTATTTTGACTTGCTGCCATTTCGTCAAAGGCGTATTTTTGATATTCCGCCTTGTGATCCTTGACAATTCTTAATAATTGTACTTTCAGCATTGCTTCTTCAAAGTTGATATTTTTCGAGCGGAGCCAATTTTGAACATCAACTTTCCTTGAAGCCGTTGTTGGGACCTTCTCCATTCTTCGAGAATGATAAGGCGCATTATCCAACACAATTACTGCGTTTTCCTCTAAGTTCGGTAAAATTTTTGAAAACCACTGTTCAAATGATTCGCCATTCATTTTCTCGTGGTAATCTCCAGTTTTCTTAGACTCAAAGCACCACAGACCGTCAACAACAAATCCATCCTCACTGCCAATATGGCAGATAATGAGCCTTTTCCCTTTACCTGGAAATCGAAGTACTAACTGGTGTAGATGTATTTCAATAAGCGAACCTTTTTCAAATGTTTTCATCATATTCAGCGAAAAAACATTGAGACATGAGTATCAGATTGCTATAATTGGGATTATTTAGTCATATTAAAAGAAAGAATATTGAACGTCGTATGATTACTCAGCGCTTCACAATTTAATTTAAAGTTATAAACCTTTAAAAAATGAATGATCAGGAACCTGAAATACGCGCAAATATTAATATTAACAAATTATAACTTTATAAAGCTTAAAGTATGAATTAAAATGATTAGAAATATTAGGAACGGTACACAATATAAAACTTAGTAACTTTTTTTAAGTTTATAATATTCGACATATTTTAAGATTATATTAAAAAATTATTGAAATATCGAAAACACATAAAAACATGGCTTAAAAAAGTTCAAACAAATGAAAATGACAATGAAACATCCACGCATTTTATCGAAAGTTATAAAAGTTTTGTTACTTGTAATATGTTTTATCTGCCCCCTGGAATTAATGTTTAGAACCTTGTTCCCAAGGTTTGAAAAACATCCGATTGTTGTCTATTACTCGTATTTACCTGCTGGATTTTTTAATCCGGTGGACAGTCCATCTAGAAAGGCCCTCCTGGATGAAGTTACAGAATCATCAACCCATACTTTACTTGTAGTGTGTCCTGCGTTTACCCACGTTTCATCAAGGTAATAAATCTTCCTGTTTTGATTTCTATATTTCCCAATTTTTGTTAAATAATCCCTCCTCCATAGCACAATTTCTTCTCTATCCAGTAGTAAACTATTACGACCCCGTTTTTTCCATTTGAAATTTAAATGCTTCAGTAACGCATGGAAAGTTGATCGTTTGAAATTTGGCAACGGTGTATCTCCATTTACCTCCTGCAGTACTTTATCTATAGTAGGTATTTCATTCCTAAAGAAGAATTCATGCACTTTCCTCCTAATCGCATGCTTATCAGCTTCATCCAATGATTTAACAATACTTTTGCGATGTTTACTGGTCATTGGCTCAGAAAAGGTGTGATTTTTTTTGTATTGTCTTAACATATTAAACACTGATGCGCGACACACCCCAACTTTGTGAGAAACCTTCACAACAATTTCTTTGATGGTTGATGCCTCGTTCTCCTCGCGCTCGATCTTATATACTCGTATATTCAAAATGACCTCTTTCATTTCTGCAGTCAGGTGTCTTTTTTTAGAGCGTTTCCTAGGTGGACTACAGGAGTTTACAACTTCACCGGCAGTATCTGTACTACTGGGCATTTTGCGCAAGCAGTTGATAACAATAACAATCAATAACAAGGTATAACAATAACAACGACAAACTCAACAACTTAATAAGATAACAAACGAAAACGTCCAAAGAAATATCAAATTGCAATGATGCACACGACATACGTAACACGTCTGAACCTGAATGTGACTCTGCCTTGATACGACTGCTCTGCCGCTCGGCATAGGCATTTAATTGCGAATTGACCAATGAGGGCTCCTGTTTTACGTCGAGACGGCGGCGTTAGCGTGAAAATCACCCGAACCTTTTGTTTGCATCCGGTCTATCTCTTATCTGAATATACTGTAGAGAAAGGAGTACGCCGCGTGACTGTTTTAATACCAATTTTTGACTTGCGCTCCTGATACATGAAGAATTATTAAGGTATCGACAAAACGTAAAAGCCTTTCTTGTAGAAAATTTTATTCTCTGCAAATAAGGACAGTAGTCTTTATACGATTGCCTTTAAATTCCTTCTAACCTGTAACTATAAGGCAAATGATAAAGGATTTATTTTCCTACAAAATTGTGTCTATTACTATTTTACATAGGATCAATGGTTTTCGAGATTTTCGGACAAATGCGTTTTTCAAAATGACAGCAAATGCCCACCTCTATCATGATGCGAATTTGAACTCATCTTTAGGAGGCAGTAATCTAATAATATATTGAAAACATTACTGTCGCCAAAATTGTAGGAAAAAGTTACCCATATCCTGGTCTATAATAAAAATCAACGATAAAGGTACGCAATTATGAGTGGCATTGGGAGTACTGTGGCACATTCTGTACCGCACTCTAAGATTGAAAACATGGTATATAAAGTCCGCGTCTATTTATTATTGGTATTTCCAACAACTTATTTGCGATTTTTCGGTTTATAACAAAATGATGGATCAGCTGGTCCAATGGTAGCGACAATGTGATGTAACGTTGGATGCTATAGAATAGTTCTAACATTAACAACATGCCCCAGCATAGTGTTCGTGTAGTTTGATCAACACGTCATTGTAAAGACGATGTTAGTAGTATGACAAACCATCTGTTGCATACAGTGCGATATGTTATCTAGATTTAAAGCAACAGAAAATATTTGCTTTCCATCTATGTGACAATGATTCATGTACAGCGCCGTTCCATGCTTCAAGTCATCGTCATCGTTGGTTGTCAGAGCGGTCCGTGGGACCTTAGCTCGTGAGTCACAGTGTCAGTTTGTAAGTCTGTCAGGTCTGGTAACCCAGAAACCAGACAATTTTAAGGAAAAAAGGGGAAGGAAAGGAGAGAAGGAAGAACGAGAGCAAAGGGGAAGAAGAGACTCTTTTAGGATAGGCAGCGTTTAGGCATTGTTAAAATCGCTTCACAGATTTTGATATGGTCTAAAAATATTTGATTTTTTCTAAAGATTGTGTAAAAATGCTCCAATTTTGGTTGTTCTAAGTTCACGAGTTAATTTTGATTACAGTGCGAGCCGCAGCCTTTTGTGCTTGCGAACTTGCTCGACTGTGTAGTCCACTGACTCACGCAACAGAGGGTTGCTGTGCTATATCGCTAGGCTATAGCGCCGCTGCGCCTGTTGCTTAATGTAGTCCTTTAGGTAAGGGACATCGAGGTCTCTATGTAGAGTTTCGTTAGAGACATACCATGGGGCATCAGCAATAGTGCGCAACGTCCTGCTTTGCAGAACCTGCAGACTTCGCATGTGTGTTTTAGCAATAAAACACCAAGCCGCACATGCGTAAGTCATTGCTGGTCTTATGACCACCTTATAGAGTCGAATCTTGTTAATCAAACTTAATTTTGACCGATTACATAATAATGGGTAAAGCTGCCGAAACGTAATTTGGAACTTAGTTTTTAGCGCTTCCATATGGTTCCGTGAATGTGTGGGATTTGTTCACGCTTTCCGTTTTTGAGCGACTTCGCCACCTTCCAGAGAGGAATGCTTGAGTCATCGGGATGACAAGACCTTTTCGCTTGCTTAATTGCAGCTCTTTTATCAGAAATTTTCTGACGAATGTCTGCTGGCAGAAAAGGTCTGCCGTGTCGCTGCACGGGAAGTACAGCTGCACGCTGCAGAGTTTGCTGAACAAAACTTGTCCACTCTGCTTGAGCCGCATCTACTCGTATACCGTTCTCATCAACTATGATCGGTATATGGGGAAACTCTTTGAGGAGCGACTTGTATAGCTCCCAATCAATGCGTTTCCTTGGAGGGATTTCATCCCCCAAGATCTGCTCATTAGCCACTTCCAAAACGACGGGAAGATGATCGCTTGAGATGTCATACATGATTCGAGAAGTGATACTGTAGCTACAGTTTTTGGATAATGCCAAATCAAGAGCATCAGGTGCCTGAAGGTGATTAAATGGGTGGTGCGTCGGCTCCTCAGTACTATGTATGAGGTAGCCATTTCGTATCACATGGTTGTACAGTCGGATCCCACTGGTGGAATTCAACCTGGAATGCCATGCTTGATGTTTGCAGTTGAAGTCCCCTGCCACAATAAGTGGACCCGAGTAGTCTAAAAGGACTTCCAGGTCCGCCTCTTGCAGCCTGTTACCACACCTGACATACACCGATGTGATTTTTAACGGCACACCTCCCGTCATATTGACCACCACGGAAGCCGCTTCGATGCTCTGCATGTCAGCGTTTGTGCTTCTGTGGTAGTCAATACCGCGTTTCACTAGCACTGCCAAGCCGCCACCCCGTCCAGTCAATCTATCAGCTCGGATAACATCGTAATTCGGGAAAGCTAGACGATCTCCCGGATTAAGTAATGTTTCCTGCAGCAAGGCCACATCTATACTTTCGTCCACAAGAGCTTGATGAAATTCCCGTCTTTTGGGAATGTCCCTTAGACCCAAACAATTCCAAAAAAGAATTTTGATAAATGCAGGTTGTCGTCGATTGTACCTAGCCATTTGCAGGAAAGACCGCCTGCAAAGCCTGTGTTGCGCTAATCAGAGGACCTATGATCTGCTGTAAGGACCTTAGCGCGGTTGCCAGGTCCACATTTTGCTTGTTCGCAGAAGATCCCACAGAAGGGGCAGCCCGGGTTGCATCCCTAGCTGCATCCGCGTAACTTACATTGCGCCTTTGCGCTATCACTTGCAGATTTTTCTTAGGGGCAAATCTGCAAGTTCGGCTATTCGCCCCCCTCCACAGGTCGCGCACTTTCGTTCCTCTTGTTCTGTTTGAGGGCATAAGTGGGTCATGTGGTCAGAAGCACATTTTAGACATTTAGGTGGTGCAGTGCAGTAAAATTGCGCATGCCCATATTTTTGGCAGCGGTGACACTGCCCGATGAGTCTTGAGTTCTTTTGAACTTCGACTCGGATAGCCAAACCTAGCAGCTCGTGTTCGTTGAACAGCTGCTGAGATTTTTCTATCTTGGGCAGTATGACTACCACCAAAGGCATGGGCACGCCGCCACCGCGTTTCAGGCGAATTATGTGGAGGGGGGAATATCCCCTCTGTTGCAACTCTTCCTTGATCTCAATTTCCGAAAGTGTCGCATGTACTCCTCTGATTACAGCATGAATGTTCCTCTCGGAGGGTAGATAGAGGGAAAGTGTGATGGGGCACCTCTTCCTCCCTGAAGAGACGAATAATCCTGCGGTAATCATCCTCGGACTTGGGAATTATCCTGATTCCTGCATCGACGGCAACCGCGCGTTCGAATTTGATGCCCAAAGAAATAAACTTGTGATTTACGCCTCGCCATCTCGAAGCATCGCGAAGAACGATGGGGGTAACACGTACCTTGCGTAGGGGCTGTGCAGTCGTGTCTTCTGGTACCTGAGATGTCGAAGGCGTGGAAGTAACCGATAGATTAGGCACAGGCTGTTTATTCGAGTCGCTTGCAGTGGAATGAGACGTTTCAGACTGCGATTTTGGTGGAGGGAGAGGAGGAAAGCCTGTCGTGTCGGTCTTGTTTCGTCGCGTTTTACGGGGCTTAACCTTGGTAAAACCGTCAGAGAGTGTATCGTCGTCTGTGGAAAGATCGCTTGAATTATTTAACGGTCTCTTAAGATTGACAGCTTTGTCTTTACTGGGATTTTTGGGAAGTGTTTGGGAAGAATTTGTAATATTTAGATGGGAAGGTACCTGGGTTTTCAGTAGGATGTCTAATTTAACTGTTAGGTCGGTAATTGTCCACTGCTGGGCTTCGATGATCATCATCAATCTTTCATTGGTCTTCTTATCATCGTCCTTTTTTGACAGCTCCTGTCGAACCATCTCCAATTCGGCTCTCAGCTCCTCTATGGTCTGCTCATTCGACTCCATCTCCATTGCCATGGTGGAAGCGCCATTTCATGACCCCCCTGGGTCAGTTTCCATAGTAAATAACTCGGTTATCTCGCTTTTCGTCTAAAACATTTTCCGGATCGAAATTACGGGACAGCTGCTATCAGTGCCCTATACAGGGCGGTTCCGCCGTTCCATGCTTGTTACCAATCATCAGTACGTTATAGGCCTTTTCTCCAGACTGAAGAAAATGCCTTGTGTGTATTTTAAATAAGTATTATGCCCCAATCTTATCATATATATATGCGTACACTTAGGCAGTCGGGCACACGGCGGATGTAGATTTGGGTTGCCTATGATGATACAGGGAAAACCAAATTTGTCTGATGGCTTGAGTTCAATGTACACGATAGAGAAGCACGAGAAGTGTGTATCAGCACATTTTAGAAAGAGATAGAAGCCGGCTGAAGAGCCAATGTCATCACCACATTGCCTAGCAATGGTGACGCAGAAGGTCGTTCAATCTGTCGCATTACCAATATGTTACTCCAGAAAATGTTCGCTTAGGCTTCTGCAATAGGTTAAGTTACTGTCAAACACAACAAGGAGGTCTGTCCGAACGTTTAATTTAGTATTTTGTTTCCATTTTGGACTAAACTTCCCAAAGAGCTCCAGATGGTACTGAGTTACTGACCAAAATCGCTCACCTTGCCTTGGAATGTACGAGATGCGGTGTTGCCAAGCGCAATTCTGCAGAATTTGTAACGAACCTGACCTTTCATTTCGACCTAAAATGGAGCGCCGTTAGAACCGATCCGCAATCAATCCTAAACAGATTCAATTCGAAAGTCAGAAATGCATACGCTCAACATAAAACCATTATTTGGGCGTAGAGAATAAACTAACGCATATTTTCAACATGCATCTTAATTCAATTCAAGGAACTGGTGTAACATATTGCCAACGCGGCAGATTGCCGCGATAGCGCAGCTAGGCAACGAATTAATAAGCTTTGCTATCCAGCCGGTTTCTATCTCTTTCTAATATATGTGTCTATATACACTTCTCTCTCGTACATATTTAACGAAAGTCAGACAAATTTGGTTCTCAATGAATATGCACATCCCTTACTCCACTTTTCCTGTATTGATTTTTATGCGTACAAGTACAAATACAGTAGACGGTGCTGCGTGACGTAAAGGTCCTTGATCCACCGCTGATCTTGAGACGACCCTGATTTTTATTCTCTGATTTTGTCCTTGAGTCTACCGAATTTCAACGACACAATCTAGCGCTTTCATATTTTTCGGTTCGGCAACACTGTGCCCGGTTAGTCGTGGTTATAAAGATGAAGAGCACACAGATCCAGTTCAGACTGTGTTTATGCAAACTTTGCATTGAATATATCTGCTGATAGCACGGTGGACACTTGGTATCCCTTCTTATTGGTGGGTTTTCTACTCTGTGGTGGTGGACGACATCTTATTTTGTCTTTCAGTTTGGCCAGAAGGCGTAAGTGGTTTTCTACATCTGTGATTTTTGGGTGGCGATATATAAGTGTTAGCATACACCACGTGATTACAAATTATCCATAACAAACCGCCATGAATGAGTGGAGAAGACAACATAAAATCGAAATGAACAGAATGTCCATTCTTTCCCTTGGACTATAACTAATCCCCCTTATGTTCAACAAAGTGAATAAAACGCGAGTGGACGGCAATGTTCTTTTTCAGAGCTCCGGGCGTATTTTTCATCAAGCGATTTGCTCATTGCCTCTCATCCCGGCATTTTGCTAGATTGAACGCCCTTCTCTATATATACAATATTTTCTGTTCTCTCCCTCGCTCGTTCTCTATTTTCTTTAATTCGGTAAATTCTTCTCCGATAACAGATAATAACGCCGCAGCGGTATAGAAAAATATTGAAACAGCTAGCGCCATCACATCGATTTGTGCTCGATGGATGTCCCCAACAAAATACTGGAATCATTTCGTTTATTGTCCTGTTGACGTACTAGAAATGCTCCAAGGGCTCACCACAAAGAAAATATATCATTCACGCAATAAGAATAGAATATAATCTTTTTCATATGGTAAGCCTTAGGACCACAGAAAAGCTCAAGTTATAAGTGGACATGGGCGGTCATTTGTCAGGGGTGGACATTTTTGGGAGGGTCGATATGATGTATTTGAAATTAACGATTTCAAAAAAAGTTCTCTTGAAAAGCATTAACATTTTGCCTTCTTGTTGTTGATATATAACACATTTTGACTTAAAAACTTGGGATGACGGAGGTTTAAAGGTGAATGGAAATGAAATTATTTTTAACTTATTAGTTATTTTTACTTGCCTCTGGCGAAAGAAATATTGCAATCGGGAATAATTTCACTTGATGATTGCACAAAATGAAGTGGCTTCACGATGTAATGCTTTCATGTTCTAAAAATTTTTAATCTGTTTTTAACTTGTTCTTGTCACACAGCTGTGTGTATTTTATATAATTTTGACCATTGTACCATTTATCCAGCTTTCACCATGTTACTGGGTGTTTCCCTCATCCTGAACGTAAACAACAATTAGCAACATCCTCACATACTACTGTAAGTTAAGTTGATTTAAATTCATTTTACACTATTGTTGCTACTGTTTTCAATGTATTTGCAGCTCCTGATGATGATGGCAAAGTCTATTGAAAGCTAGAGAAAATAAAAAAGTATAAAGAGTCCTCCTTGCTTAAAATTTTTGTCGAAGTACCCAAAAAAAAGGCGGAAGCTTTAATTTTTCACCTGACTGGTCTAGACGACAATGACCACGTCTCAAAAAAAAAAATATATATATATATATATACGAGGTGGCACCAAGAAAAACCGGAATTATTTTTTAAAAGCTACTTATTTTCAACTTTTTCACAAAGTAACCCTAACTCCTTCAAAATACTGTCCACTACAGCTAACACACTTGTCCCACCGGTGCTTCCACTGCTCGAAACGTTTTTTGAAGTCTTCCTTAGAAAAGTCTGACAGCTCCTCCCTCGTTTGTTTCTTGACCCCTTCAATATCGTCAAAGCGACGTCCTTTCATGCCCGTTTTTATCCGTGGAAATAAGAAAAAGTCGCACGGAGCCAGCTCAGGCGAATAAGGTGCGTGAGGCAGCGGCACTATGCCTTTTTCAGCCAGAAACTGTCAAACAGAGATTGCTGTTAGCGCAGGTGCATTATCGTGGTGGATGAACCAGTCTCCTGACTGCCACAAATCGGGTCTTTTATGCCGAACACTGTTTCGCATTCGTCTTAAAACCTCTAAATAAAAGGTCTGATTGACAGTGTATCCTGGGGGAACAAATGGATTACGCCTTCGACTTCAAAAAAACAAATCTGCATTGTTTTGATGTCTAATTTGACTTGACGACATTTTTTTTGGACGAGGTGACGATGGCGTCTTCTATTAACTGGACTGCTGCTCCGTTTCTGTCTCCAGTGATGGTCTTTGACAAAAAATCTGGATCAGATTCAAGCTGATGTTTCAAAGTACGACATGTTTCAACTTGGCAACAACCCTTTTCATTCCCAAATCTAGGGGCAGAAATATGTACTACACAAGCTCCGCCCACTGCAATGCCTTTCCGGTTATTTTTGGGTAGTTTCTCGTATGTACTAATTGTGCAAGCCTGTTTGACTTGGTCGATCCGCTTAATCTCTCTGGTATACAATACACGTTCCTAACTAACTTTGTTCTGAGGACTGTACTGAATATAATTTTTTATGAACTGATGCCGGCGTTGCATGTGAAGTGCAAAGACAACCTACTTGACGCCATATTTTATCAACAGCTACCAAACTTGGCGAATTACGGTGACTATATTTGAAAAAAGTCGGTTGTTATGATATGTGTGTTAGTAGCCTCAACACAAATGAATTTTTCACCAAATAGCAGTTCCAACGTGTTTTAGTCGGAATTGCCAAAACTAATACCCTAAACAGGGACCGTTTGGTAATTCTCGTATTTCCCAGAGATATCACCGCCATGCTCACATACGACAAGTGTGCGTATGAGTGGCAGGCTTGTTGAAATTCTGTCCGGGCCGGCAAAATGAACTTGCTAGCCGCCGAATTACCAAACACAACGTGCCGGAAATTGAAAATTCGCCGCTCGACGCTCTGATCCTGAACTTTTGCTGTTTAAAACGGCAGCGGCAAATGGCAAACACACGGATCACAACGCGTTGACGCTTTGCCGTTGTAGACGCGGCGCACAGCAACTAATTAAATTTTTGGAAATTAGTGAGATAAACGCAAAAAGGGCTTGTCGACCTCCAGTAACAAAGGACTAGTTAAACCGTATGAATAGGTGACACAACTGCTGATTTTGCGGAAATTTTTAGTGAGATAGAAGTCCTAAATGACTAAAATGTTCTACCCCTTGGATCCGTGTTCTGGAATATCTGGCAGCCAGAGGCTCCGCAGCTACTACCTTTAAATAGGTCAAGAAATAGGTAATTGTTTCTACAATTTGTGGTATCGTTAGATTATTGCTACTTAACGATGAGTTCAAATTAGCTTCGTGATAGGGCTGCGGTATTTCCCGCCTTTTTAATATGCGGGTTTGACCGAAAATCCCGTTAACCCTCAATCCTATGTAAAAAAGTAATAGAAACAATTTTATAGGTAATTAAATCCTTCATCATTCGGCCCTACAAAAATCTGTCAAACAGACTGATAGATAGATATTGAGTCGAACAGTCAACAGGTTACGCGAAAATTAAGGTTAAAGGAATGAGATTTATCCCTTATAATGACTAACCTAACAACCTAAGCGTATAAAGACTACTACTTTTGTAGAGAATAAATAGAATGTCATTTACGTATTTTCGACACCTTAACAATTTTTCAGGTATGAGGAGTAACAGCTAAAAATTTGTATGAAAGCAGTGGCGCGGCATACTTCGCACTTCATCATTTTATGAACGAATTAATTGCTTATTGCCATATACAAAAATGTAAAATGTAATATTTTCGAATAATCTATAATGCTTTCATCATGAAATTGCAAGTCACTGACTCACATCCATCGGTCTGTCCGTTAGCCATTTTGAGACCTTTCTTGTATCAAATTTTATTCGATACAAAAAACAGTAGTGTCTTTTACTCTTAGATTCTTAGTTTAGAAATAATAAGCGGAAATATTCTTACATATACCTTTATCCTTTAAGTTCTCGTAATCTGTTGGCATACAGCATTTTTTTATAGCAGTCAAATGATGAAGAATTTAATCACCTAAAATAATTAATAACAAAATTGTTCCTAGTACATCGCGCGGCGGCATCGTGGAAGTGAGCTCTGAAGAGCAAAGCCCGTTGGTGTAACGGTAGAAAAGAGCTAGATCGCCGACAGTCCGCCGGTGCGAAAGAGTCCCGAGGCTGTCTGTTAGAGAAGAGTCATCGATCAGTCGGACCGCCCTCCTCTGGACAGCATCGAGTATGGACAATGTAGTTGGGGCGGCAGCACCCCAAACGTGTGAGCAGTACTCGAGGCTAGGCCTTATCTGGGCCTTGTATAGAGTGAGAAGGTCATGCGGAGAAAAGTACTTCTTAGCACTAAACAAATAGCCTAGCTTTTTCCCAGCGGCTGCAGCTATTGACGAGATGTATTCGTGCCAGATCAGGTTCTCGGTGATCTGGACTCCGACCAGCCGAAGTGAATGGCTCTTTGGCATAATTCGACCATCCATCGAAACCGGGTGAGCCCAGTGACGCTTTTTGTTCGTCAAAGTACAGTACTGCGTTTCGGAAGCGTTGAACTGTACAAGATTGTTGCGTCCCCAAGCAGTGATAGCCTCCAGGTCTCTTGTCAGAGAGGAAGTCATTGCTAGTCTCTGAATTCCTGCATGTAGAGTGTTGTCATCAGCGAAGCTGTGGATTGGGTTGATCGTGCAGGAAAGGAGGTCGTTGATATGTAAGAGAAACAGTGTCGGAGCCAAGACCGATCCCTGGGGAACACCCGCGTTGACGTTGTGGGATGAAGAGGAGAACCCGTCAATTACGACGGTTATCTTGCAGTCAGATCATCATTAGGAAATAGTAATCTGACACCACCAAAAGTATTTACTGTCGCCAAAATGGTAGGAGTTGCTTATACAAAATATTCTCACAGTTGTTGACCACCTTACCTCCCACGCATAATTAAGAAAATATTGTAAAACGCCTAAAAGGTTAACAAGTGCTTGCATATGTATCACGAAAATCCCTGTCACCAGCTTCCGTTTGTTTGTATGTCTATCAGTCTTATGTCGCAAAAAGGGCTTGTCGACTTCAAGTAACAAAGGACTAGTTAAACCGTATGGATTAGAGAAACAACTGATTTTGTGGAAATATTTAGTTTGATAGAAGTCACAAATTACTAAAATGCACCTTGCAGCCAGAGGCTCCGCAGCTGCTGTCTCTAAATGGGTTAAGAAATAGGTAATTTCCCCTACAATTTTGGCGACAGCATATTTTATTTTTTTGGTGGTATCATTAGATTATTGCTCCTTAACGATGAGTTCAAATTAGCTCCGTGATAGGGCTGCAGTATTTCCCGCCATTTTAGTATGCGGGTTTGATCGAAAATCTCGGAAACCCTTAATCCTGTGTAAAAAGGCAATAGAAACAATTTTGTAGGTAATTAAATCCATAATCATTCCGCCCCTACAAAAATCTGTCATATAGACAGATAGATAGATACTTATTGAGCTAGAGAATGTACAATGACATATTTGGTGAGTCAACAGGCGAACATTAAGGGTAAAGGTGCATGTAATGAGATTTTCGCTTATAATGGCTAACCTAACAACCTAAGCTCATAAAGACCTATATCCTCTTTTGTATTTTCGACACCTTAATGATTCTTCATGCATAAGAAGCAACAGCTGAAAATTCGTAAGAAAGCATTGGCGCGGCATACTTCGCACTTCATCATTTATGTACGAATTAAGTGAATGGTTTGCTTATTGCCATACGCAAAAACGTAAAATGTATTATTTTCGAATAATTTATAATACTTTCATTATGAAACTGCAAGTCACTCACTAACATCTATCAGTCTGTCCGTTAGCCATTTTGTTACTGCAGAGCCTCAGCAACCGGTGTAACGATCTCAATGAATAAGGGGATACGAATTTTCAAATTTCCTCCTTATACTCCATTAACTATCAAGGTGTGAAGGTGTAAAAGACCTTTCTTGTATCAAATTCTATATGACTCCAGTAGTGTTTTTTACTCTTAGATTCTAAGTTTACAAATAATGAGTGGAAATATTCTTACATGTACCTTTACCCTTCAAGTTATCATAATCTGTCGGCATACAACAATTTTTTATAGCAGCAAAATGTTGAAGAACTTAATTACCTAAAATACTTAACTACAAAATTGTTCCTATTACTTTTTTACATAGGATGGACAGTTTTGGAGATATCCGATTAAACGTTTTTTAAAAATGACGCCAGCTTAAAATCATCATTAGGAAGTAGTAATCTGACACCACGAAACATATTTATTGCCGCCAAAATGGTAGGAGTTGCTTATACAAGATATTCCCACAGATGGTGACCGCTTTACCTCCCACGTATAATTGAGGACATATTGTAATCGCATAAAAAGTTAAACAAGTTCTTGTATCCCTATCACCAACTTCCGTTTGTCTGGATGTCTATCAGTCTGTATGGCAGCATATTGGCGTTTTACCTCTCACGCCAATTGGCGAGAGAGTATTGTGATCGCAGAAAATGTCGAAAATGGGATTTTATGAATGTTATGTGATTACGAAAAGCCATGAGACTGAATTTAAAAAATTTGTCTGTCGGTCTGTCAACCTGTTTTTCCGCAAATCCTTGATTCTTCTATAACTTGGCAAGTGCCTGTCGGATCTCGATAAACTTTTGACAAAATGTTATTACTATGCCAAAAATGAAAAAGCTTTGTAATATTTTTAGGTGAAGCCAGTGACGAGGAGCCACAGGCGAAAAAACGAAGAAAATAGAAACACCTCGCAACGCATGGTTAGAAACAATGAACATATTTTGAGTTTTATCTTTGTACAATTTTAAATTGTTGTTATTGTTGTGTCTAGTTTTTTGGTAGACATTTGTCTTGATATCCCATGGTTTTCATCGTATTGATGTTGCTCACATTACTGCAAGACTGCAATATAATCCTTCGACTACCCGGTATGGAGTGTAATTTCGTTGCTACTGTTTTGTGCACGTCGATTTGCAAAAAAAATATTTGAGACTTCAATAATCGGGCTTGAACAATCAACATATTGGAACGAACTCGGGGATTCAAAGCTAAAATACGAAAACTGTTTAATAATGCCCGTAACAATTCGATAAAAAATCGTTTTCAATTCTGTTCTGGCATTAAGCCGGGGCCGTATCAGAGCCAGTAATTGCCTTTATGTATTTGCTCTGAATACAAAAAAGGTTTTGCTCTCTTTTCGAGCTATTGGAAACTCATAAAACTCCAAGTTACGTACGAGGTATGTCGAAGTAAGCTTAACAGAACTATTTGGTACTGAATTGTCATGCTGATCTGATATCTGGTACCTGACCTAGAATGATTATCAAATAGACAACTCGTTAGAAGAGCTCTACTTGGAATTTAATACCTACCTTGGAAGGTTCGGAGTAAGGTTCAGATTAAGAGTTTACCATCTTTGTTTTCAAAGACTACTGCTTAAAGCTGATTCTCTATGAAAAACATTCAAAGTAGTGGGTTGACAATTTTGATGCCGAGTGTGTAACTCTCTGTGTGCGCTGCCTAGTGACCATAATTATTCGGGAATCAGCACCTGTCAATTTCTGGCAAACAGATGCTTTGCTAAGAATATTCGGTTGGTTTTTCATTGAAACTACACAAAACTAAAATATTTTGGACTACGGCCCAAAGTGTCTAAAAGATCAAATTATTTATATGCGAAATTTGTAAATTTTTCAAATGATTTGTACCCTCCAAAAATATATTGTCTTCGTTCGATAAATATCGAAAAGAAAAAGCATTATAAAAAGAAGTATAGAGACTTTCGTTCACAGCTTAATCATTACTGGTCAGACTTTCAAAGCAACAAAGGTTTTCCGTTTTTGACATGGTGGTCAGACACTCCAACTGACGGAAATGAGTCATAAATTTATTCATATACTTCGTCATCCAGCATTCATATTCTGGTACATAAAATATCGAATTTTGGCATTTACTTTTTTGTTTCTATTATTTTTCTAACCAAGTAGCAACAACCGGCCTAAATAATTAATATTGGGTGTAGACATGTCGGCAAGTACATTCGCGTACAGGGTGATAGATAGATAGATAGTCTTTATTGTCTTTTGGTTATAAATAGCTATGACATAAGACTTGTCAACATTACATATACAATACATAAGTATGCGATATGCAAAAAAGAACAGGTAGTTAATTAAAACAGTAATTGAGATAATAAATAATAAACGAATAAATGAATAAAAATAGGAGTCATTACAAACACAAACAAATTCTTAATGACATCTAACGAACATGAAAAAAAAATCAATTTTAAATAAATAAAAACAATTGAGCACTTAAAATGTCTAGAAGAGGTGCAATAAATAGACTGTTTCTTTTCCGTTAAGCTTAATAAATAAATAAAAAGAATAAATAAATAAAATTAAGCAGTTAGGTATTCGTCGACGGTGTAGTAACACTTTTCTGATAGATATCTTCTCAGACGTTTCTTTAATGTCAACATATTAGTGCTTCTGCGGAACTCAATTGGTAGTTTATTGTAAATTTTTGTACAGGCATAGAGTGGTGATTTCTGAAACTGGGCTGTTGCGTGGACTGGTATACTTAAGTCAAAACCTATTCTGGTGTTGTAGTGCCTGTTAACTGTGTTGTTTTGAATAAAACTGGTCCTATATTAATGTTAGCAGATTATATGTTCTGAAAATATCTTTACAAGAGTCTCTTTTGTTGATATTGAAAATCAGCCTTACTCTTTTCTGCAAGATGAAGACTCTGTTGTTCATGACTGCTTGTCCCCATAGTATTATATTATTGCTAAGATGCGGGTAAGCCAAGGCGTAGTAGATATCTATAAGAGCTGTTTGGGAGATGTTTTGTTTGAGTTTCAAGATTGCAAAGTATGCACTATTGAGTTTCTTAATGACATGATTACATGTGACTGCCAGCCCAACTTCCCATCAATATGAGTTCCTAAGAATTCGGTTCCGTCTGAGAAGATATCGTTGTGCAACTGTGGTTTGCTATTGTAGAAATGCACATACATTGTTATATCAGCGTTTAGTATAAGGCGGTTTGATACACACCAGTCGTTCATTTCTGTTTCAACTCGCTCAATTGCTTGGAGCAGGTCAACTGGTGTTGCGGCACTAACTACTACTGTCGTATCATCAGCGTAGTTGACCATATGGCCAGATAGTTTTAGGTCGTTCATAAACAAAATGAACAGGAGTGGCGCTAGTACCGAGCCCTGGGCTGCACCAATGCTTATGTGATACACCCCCGACGGAGAACCATTCACTCTTGTTTTAAGCTGTCTGTTTGATAGAAAAGAAACAAGCCAGCGTAAAAGAAAGTCCCTAATACCGAGGTTATACAGCTTCTGCTCGACGAAGTTTATGTCTATTATATCAAATGCCTTCGAAAGATCGAAAAACAAGCCTGCAACATATTTATTAGAATCAATATCCTCGTAAACTTTGTTAAAAAAGTCAAATGACGCTGTTTCTATGAATCGTGAAGACCGGAACCCGACTGTCTGATATGATGTTATACTTATTTAAAAAGCTAACGATTCGTCACCCCACATCACCTGCGTCAACTTTTTGTTTTAACAAGGTTTTGGAATTCTACAATATTCGTGGTTCCTAAACTCTTGCTGAAGTCTGATTGTAATTAATTTCCCTTGGGGGTCCTTTTTAGACAAGAAATCCCTTTCCATGCAGCTTTATGCTATTACACAAAAGAGATATGTCAAATTCAATTAGACAGAAAATATAGAACTTGCGGCAGACTAAGCTTTTATGGGTTACTGAAGCGATAAAAAAGGTTCAGGGGCAGGCCCATTAGGAGTGATATAGAACCACACCACACATATCTGAAGAGAAAAATTCTGACCTCGTATATCAATATATCCAACAAAAAGGCAACACGGACTTTTCTGTTATCGAAAACCCATGAAATCCAGACGGTGCAACTGGATTTTACTAAAAAAAATACTACCGCCGTATCGTGTTTTGGGCCATTAGCCGTTCTTAATTAGTGCTGGTTATGATACGTTCTCATATTCGATAGAGCACGCCCGTACTTTTTTCAATTACGTGGTCGAAATGAGCATCACAGCAAAAAGATACGTTCGTTCATTACGGGCAGCATATGGAATTCGATGATTGCACTACTAGAAAATATATATAGATCATGTTTAGAATCAAATTTACAAATCGTCATTTCACGTTGTTCATAAACTCAGACCAGTTTTCAAAACGTTCCTCTCATCTCGCCTCTAGAATAGAATGGCATTTTTCTTCCCGCGCTGCTCCAATATGTGTACACAGTAATAGTCTAACAAATGCTGACATACCATTTTTGAATGTTTGATCAAATCGGCAATAAGTGATATAGAAGAAAAACATTATTGAATTTAATACAACAGTTTTCTGTATACATGTCACTTAGGGCTGGGTAAGTGAAGTTCGAAATTTCTGAAAAATGTAACTGTTGAAAAAAATGTAAAGAATCACGTCTGGAGATACTCTCAATATGATGACCGACGTCGTCTTTAAGTATCTCATCGCAGACTGCTTGTACCTAGTGCCACTGGGCTCTGTTGAGGATGGGGTACCAAGAGTTACATTTTTCTCATAATGTTCCAGACTAAGGCAACAAACCGTCCTGATTGTCTTTAAAATTGAGCAACGTAATCCTATAAGTGATCGTGCATTTCTTGTTGAAAAAGTGGGTTGGTGAGCGTCTGTATATAAAGGAAAACATCTAGTTCCCTCATCTCCTGGATGTGAAGCACGGCGGTCATGTTTTATTTTATGAGCATCAAAGCTTCTGTAAGCAATAGCCCGCGGTACTATAATTCCAACAGTGAGGTGTGGACATGCGTTTCTAAAGAAGACTGAGAATCTTGTATTTCACTTCATCGCCTTCTCATCCTTGCACGGCCACCATTCCACTCAAGGCAGTCCAGGCATTTACTGCACGAGGCCAGTTTATCACTTCGGTATCTAGGAGTGCGACGGAGGGCAAACTGAGGGCGGTATGAAGCAAATCCAAAACTGTTTGCCCAACGATGAAAAAATGCTCTCCAAACCATTGGTCCACAATTGACCTTGTGGGCGAGGAGCAGTCCCGTAGAGCGAAATGACTACTGGTGTGGGGCTGTTATTCTGACAAGCCCCGTACCTCTAACATTTTGTGTCTTTCTGACTCTATGCCTGACAACAGATCATTTAGACTCCTATGCACCATGGTGGCTATTCCTGTAGAGGACCAACCAGCCTCACATTACTCGTCCCTCATCCATCTCGCTAAGCAGTCAAAAACTTTCTCATCTCATTACTCAAGACATGATGAACAGATTAGAGCAGCTCTTCACAACGTATTGTACAATGAATAAATGCTAACTGTAGCTACAAAACACAACTATAGCTTAGCTACCTTTTTTGTATCAACAGACGATATCACAATAACTACTTTATCGATAAGGTTGAAAAGCTGACCGTTTTTTCTCTCTATTCCTAAAAATCTTTGTGATAATTTATTATAACTAGGTGTTCTTTTTTCTGGGTCACTAATTATATTTTAATATAATTTCGCACCAAACGACATAACTTACCGAGTGGGCTACATATACAAATAAGTACGTGCACTTATGGACTATCACGCAAACTCGCTTATCAAAATCTAAATTGATGGATTGGCAGAAGCATGGATGCCTGATGCAACAATGATACATATCCAAGTGCCCTTGTTT
This sequence comes from Acanthoscelides obtectus, assembly GCA_963669975.1. Lineage (NCBI taxonomy): Eukaryota > Metazoa > Arthropoda > Insecta > Coleoptera > Chrysomelidae > Acanthoscelides > Acanthoscelides obtectus. Next base: position 64,659,313 of record CAVLJG010000008.1, read on the forward strand.
GCTTATGGGGTTTCTACGAATTGTGAGTTTACGGAACAATAATGTGTTCCTGCCATACCTCAATTGATTGACTCAGGATTTCTAGGGCATCTATTAAAGGTGCATCTATTGTAGAATTTACGTACAAAGGCTACATTCCTTGAAATCGTTTTTTGAAGATGCACCAAAATGACGGAATGTGCTTCTTAGTTGAAGACAAATATATTTGCTTTTTTCCAGCATTTGCTGCGAAACTAGTCAGAATCTTGAAAAATGATGAAAAACAGAGTTGTGAATTACTTCAAACTATTTATTTTTAGAAAAAAGTTTTGATTGTGATTTAAACGTGTCAGGAAATTCAGAGATATATTCTCTTCACGGTTTTTGGCGTGTACGTTCCAATAACATACGAAAACAAGGAAATAGATATCATTTGAGTAGCTTAACTTCCCTAAAAGGTAAATTGCGCACTGCGCAAGCCAACCCGTAACGCAGGCACACACTCGTCTTAATATCTCAATTCGTTCTCTGGAAATGGTCAAATACGAACAAGTTTAGATTAATAAATAAATGGAAGCAAAGCACTTTCGGCCCTACGTTTATCTGACCTTTTTTATATGTTCATTTACCGAATCTGCCCTTCAATTTTATTCTCGCCATTCTGTAGCACTATGTGTAAGATTTGGTGAATGAAAGATCTTCAGCTGCATGTCTGTTATCATATATTGTTGTTACACTATACCAGTAATATACCCAACATTCCAACGGAAAGTTTGATCCGATAAAATACATGCCTCGCAACTCATTTTACGTGACATCCACCTTCCATGCACGCGAGATCGCTCCTGCTAATGGTCCTTTTCCTGCCCAGACGCACACACAATGCTGACAGTATCCGGGGCAACATTCATATTCAAATACCAAGTGTGCCATGAGCATGGCACGCCATGATGTGTCGAGCGACGAGGAACCAGGGATCAAATATTAATGACTAGGAGTAGTTGAATCACTAGCAGAAAAACCTTTGGTCTTCAGATTCCTCAACATGTACCGATAGCCATCCCTTTCACTTTCCATGTGAATTGAAGAAGTATTGCAATCGCGAAAACACTATTTTTATTATTGAAGCAACCATTGAGGCACTTGGACATAACACTGACGAGTTTCCTAGAAGTCCCCCATTCAAAGTATTCGTACCGAAAAGTGAAAGGAGCGCGCAGGAGCTATAAAGATTGATTTCCAAAACGAGGTACCGGATACCGTAACTTTCCACAGAGATGGCAAATTGTTGCCACCTTTAAAGGCACCAAAGTCTAAATACCGATTGGTATAACGTATGAAAATAAAGAGCAACTTATCGCTGTGCCCAAATTGGATACCTCTTCAGGCAATGAGCAGGCTCAGGCAGTTTGGGATGCTCTTGTTGACCGGAATCTTGAAGATAAAGTTTAGATTCTCTTTTGTAATACTACTGCTTCAAATACTGGTCGTATTAACGGTGCCCGCGTTCTCATCGAACAGAGACTTAATAAAGAAATGCTAATGTTCACCATGCGGGCATATTCAATGCTTAAAAACTAGGTTAAAAATTGTAATTATTGTTTTTAGGTCCAAAATTGGACTAGAGCGTATAGAACTTTGTAATTAGTCTAAGCTACTTGGATTCATTTTAGATAATAATCTAGAGTCAGGTTCTTAGCATATTGCAAAGCTCCTATTTAAAATTACATGTTTTGTATGAAAATAGACGTATTCTGCCATCTGCATTGCCAATAAAACTGGATTAACCCTTGTTCTATCAATTGTTCATTATTGTAATATCCTTACTCAGCCTTGTTTGTGCAAGACAACTGTGCCAGATGCACGAGTGGTTTAAGAAAATGTGACCATGTTAGCCATGCTTATAACACGCTTGGCTAGATGAAGCTCAAGTCTTTAACTACTTTTCATTATTTGCTGTTTTCTCCATAAGCTGCTCGCAACTGGTAGAACCGAGTATCTGAGAGAAAAGCGTATTTTCTCTACCCTTTGATATTTATTGGATATACGAAATTCCATCACTGCGCCTTGCTTTTTCAACGCTCATTTTCCTATAATGCTGCTAGTCTCTACAATAGTATTCCTGTTGACTGGAAAACCATATCTGTTTTGATTCTGTGGGTATGTTAGGTTGTACTCACGCAGGTTTACGTCATGATTTTATTTATGCTTGTTCCATTTTTGTTAATAATACGTATGTACTCTCGTAGGCATTTAAATGAATACTTGAATGTTTGTTTGATATAGTTGGTTTGAATACTGATGAGCGAAATTGCAGTAGAGAAATTGTATCATTTGTATCTCTTTATCGTCTTAATTTCGTATCCAATAGTTGAGTGTCAAAATAGCTTGAGCTAATGTTCGACATAATGAATTGCTTTAATGTAACTAGGTAGTGAACAATAAATTCGTCCAAAAAGAAGAATTTCTTAGCTGACAACAGCGCGTGCAGCTCTCACCAAATAACAATATGTGCTTAAAAGTCATTTTTTAAGCCAGTCTGTCTCTCTTGCTTTTTCATTTTATTTGCCTTGCCTGTCTCCTTGGTATACCTTCTCTTTGCTAATACAGTAGCCTTTATACCTCTGATCTATTACCTATGCTATGCTCTACAGTGCTACCAGTTGAAAAATTCTGTAAGCGGAATACGTGACGTCTGAAAAACGTAGAATAAGAAAATAAACAGATGTTAAAATGTATGGTAATCGATCAGTGAAAAGCAGCTGTTGAGCCTGATGAACGGAGGGAATTCCGTTGATAAGAGTTAAAGAATGGGGGTGTACACCTTGAGAAGATAATTAATTGAAGAGCGTGGAGGCTGTAGCGCCTAAGGAGCAGAAATCTGTTTTATTTTATAGCAAGAAGTGTCAGGTTTGAGTTTACAACGGATAATGTATACGACCGAAGCTTGTGTAGTAAAAATCAGTAGAAATAAAGCGTTGTATGATGACTTGAAGGTAAATCTACCGTAAAAGCGGTAGATCTGGCAGCTCTGCTGGTCTATGAGGTCTGTAAATTAAGTGATGAGACTGGCAAGGGAACGTTCGAACTGGTAACACTGTACTTGGAGAGGAGACAGGAGTACATGTAGTCTGCCTTGCCTTCAGTACAAGTTGGAACTCGCTCTAGATATTTGGTTGTCCATAGCAATTTTTTGGAATACCGTTTTTTCTATTGAGATCTGAAAATGAGTGACATCAACTCCGAGCAACGGTGTGCTACCAAGTTTTGCTTCAGGGTTGGGCACAGTGCAACGGAAAGTCTTGCTATACTTCAGCTGGCCTACGGGTATATTGTTTTGTCAAGAGGTTTTTCAGTGGTTTGAGGCAATATCAAAAGGGAGAGAGTCGACTGAAGATGAAGAAGAGATGCAAGAACTGATGAAAATAATGACAGAATCCGGGATCTTGTGCATTCAGATCGTCGGTTGACAACCAGAATTATCGGAGAAGCGTTAGATTTGACTTACACCACCGTCCATCAGATCAAGAAGAACTGGGTATTGCATCACGATAATGTTCCTGGTCACACAACAGTGCCAATAAACAAGTTTTTGGCTAGTAAATATATTCTTGTGGCTCCCGAGCCGCCTTATTCGCCTGACTTGGGTCCTTGTGACTTTTTTCTCTTCCCGAAGTTGAAACAGCACCTCAAGGGAATTCATTTTAGGATATTCGAAAACGTTCAAGCGGCTGTAACCGACCAGCTGAACGCTATTCCAGTGTCGGAGTTCCAGCACTGCTGACAATATAAAATTGCAATTATATTTGAACAAAAAAAAAAAATAAAAAAAGTCAGTCTTATCACTTAATTTACAGACCTCGTATGTTAGCCACTTCACGGGGAACAGGTTTGATCACTGAGTGACGCTACTCCTCGTAAGTGTATATGCTTTGCTAGGGATAAACAGCGATGAGAGACGGGGTTGCCGGGAGGACTGCTATGATAAATTGTCCCTCAAGGGAGGGACGGGATAACCCGGCGTTATGCTGCAGGTCACTTGAAGAGAAAGAAGGACGTGAGGTAATGGGAAACCGAGCACGTGCACTAAATGTGGTGGCAACAATACCAGATAGATGCATACCCAACATATGTCAAAATTGGGTCAGATATTCTTTCACCAACTTTGATTGGCAGTTGTGATTTCGAATACGACTAGTGACTATTCCCGTGTAATAAATACGATATGCGGCTTTGCCAATAGCACCACCTTGTACCCAGATATTGAAAGTGCCATACCAGTCCGTGCTGTTGACCTGGAAGAAGAACGGTAGCAACTTCCTGAACAAAAAACCTGAAGGTTAGCACTACCTGTGGACCTAGTAACAGTCAGTTTCGTGCTTTGGCAATACAAATGCATGAACATTCCATTTTGACAGAGGCTCCAGCGTTGCCATTTTTTTTACTTTCGTAAATGTGTGCTGTCTATTTGCCCATATAATCATATGTTTTAAAAAAGTCATCAAGAAAAGAGTGATTACATTTTTACATGAAAATATATCAGCTTGTAGTTACCAGTATGTAGTTGCAGTTTTTAAATTATATCCCAGAAGAATAAAATAGTTAGCAACTTCTGTTATAATAATATATAGAAAAATTATCAAACATCAAATTCCTGGGATTAATTATAGGTGAGCATCTAAAAATTGCATTAAATTTTGTTTGGATGAAACAACGTCGATGATAGCTGCTTTGTATTGAATCAGATATTACCTAACTATTAAAAGTTGAATAGATATTTATAATGTATTTTTCTTGACACACTTTAGATACACGTTACCTATTTAGGGATTTGTTATAAAACTAAATTTCATAAAGCACAAGTTCCACAAAATAGAGTATTAAGAATTCTATTCAACTATGTCCGACTTGTCAACACGGATAATATGTATGTTGCAGTCAAAACTCATAATCGGACAAAATAGTTTGCGTTTAAAAGTGGTTTTGACAGATTATGAGTTCTTACTGGAACATACACTGCTTATCCAACCTTAAGCAGTTGGAGAATAGGATCACTTGGTTGTAACTTCAGTTGCGGCACCTTGATATTTAGGTTCTGCCTTCGTGACTGCTTTGGTATTATTGTTTTTGTGATGATTAAGCGCCACGGTGAATCGACCAATTTCGATGTAGAGTCCAAAAATACTGTTCTGCAACATCTCTACTTCGACTCTTTGTCCGGATATAGTGCTAATTGTATGGCACACAAAAAATGGCAACAAATAGCGCCGCTTTCAATTTTCTGTATATATGAGATTCTATGCTGACGTCATAGAGCATAAAAACAGCGTCGTCTTAACCTTAGCACATTGCTGAAAGAAAAATCGTTGTTAATATTTCGTCGCATCCCGAGACCGCAGCAGTAGCAGAGCAGCGAGAAGCTGGATATCCCTTCTGTCTTGGGTCTCTGGGGGGAAATATCGGGAAGATGGATCGCCGACTGGGCTAGGGCACCATGCGAAGACGGAGACGCGTGACAGCGGCAACGCCCAACGTCGCAGCGTTAAGTCGTCGAAAAGCGGTTTTCTTTTTCCACTGTGATGTGTTAATATTTCATGGTATGCTTTTACTCCCCTCGCCAATGAAGAAGTATTGTAATCGCAAAAAATTTCTGAATTGCATCAATGTGTTCTGTGGATGTTACGTGACATATAAATTACGAAAAATTTTACTCATTTCCGTCAGCCTGTCTGGCTATTCCACGAGTTGCAGCCCGAACGGTTTGATGGAATTAGAAATTTGAGATCTCATTGGATTCGCCTGGATAGAACAAATAATCCTTTTCAGTTACTGCAGTCACGTGGTTTGCATTTTTTGAAAATAAACATGCCGAGTCCTTTGTGTCATCTGGATATTTGGCGTTACACAGAGAACAACGTTATCTTTTCCTTCAGCCCAACCTAAACCACGACGTCACGTCACTGGGATATAACCATAAATGCCTTTAGCATATAACAGGTCTTTGACTTTGTGTTATGTCAATTGTTAATACAGCGGCACGGGTATCATGTAAAAAATCTACAAAGCGTCAAAAAAAACCTATAAGATGTCAACTTGCAGACCAAGTAGTTTTTAGGGCGCAGTCATTCCACGTTTGCTCACTAGGATCGCTGTGAACATCCATCTATGAAGGAATCACTCAACTAAACTACACGCATTATTGGTTGCATAGTTTTGAGAGGCTGAGTGATCCGTGTCTGTAGTTCTTATCTCTGAGAAGAAAGTTGGTTGAATAGCAAGATCGCATCTGGATGATTGCGTATAAGATCTGTGGATATTTGGTGTGTGAGAAAATCATGACTGAATATGTTGAATATGACGGGTTATTTATATGTTGTGCTTTCTGAAGAGAGGTTATGTTCAAAGTTATAAATTACGAAAAACTGAGGAGAATTACGGGAAATCATCACCGCGCCCGCGTTGTGTGTAAAAAATACTGTGAGCATTTATATGTATATGGCCTGTAATTCGACAGTGTACAGTGAATATAATTATTTCTTATCTCTCTCATTTTTCAAATTCAGCAAGTTTGTATATGTAATTTCCAGAATGGATAAGAAAAAGTGAATGCGCAACTAGCTTTGAATCTCAATTAAGTGTATTTGAGACAAGAACCCAATGTAATTACATCAACACATACAACTTACAGCTTAGACCTCCAGTAATGCCATCTCAGAAGCAGATTTTACATCACATCAGAGCCATGACGTTTAGGCAACACGTACAACTAAGTGCTGAGTTAATATCTTGTAGAAGAACCTACATAATGTCAAAAAAAAACAGCATAATGTCAAAAAAAATCGGCGTGTAACTTTTCAAGTACCGGAGTCATCCGACCCAAGTCATCGATAGCACTGCAGCCTCTTGGGTTTATCGTACCCTGCAAATCGAAATTACCACTATCCAATCCAGCAGTCTAGTGTTCTGTACCAGTTGGTATAGTTTTCCAGCCGTTACTTTTCTAAACTCCCTTGGTTGTAATTTTGGTTACGTTTGGTATTTCGACAGTGTACAGTGAATATACTTATTTCTGATCTCTCTCATTTTTTAAATTGAGCAAATTTATATATGTAATTTCCACAATGTATAAGAAAAAGTGGCTGCGCAATCAATTTTTGGCTTTGAAACTCGATTAAGTGTATTTGATACAAGAATTCAATGGAATTATCATCAACACATACAACTTACAGCTTAGACCTCCAGTAATGCCATCTCTCAGCAGATTTTACATAAAATCAGAACCAAACATTAATAACTAAAGCCTTATGACATTTAGACAACACGTACAACTAAGTGCTAAGTTAACATCTTATAGAAAAACCTACATAATGTCAAAAAAAACCAGCATAATGTCACAAACAAATCGGCATAATGTCACTTTTCAAGGTACGTGATTCCCGGAGACACTGGATATGTTAGAAACAAAGGCGATCTTTACTCTGGAAACTAAAAAACATCTAGTCTACTTGGTTAACAGTGGTCAGAAAAAATCATATGGAAAATAACGTCTCCCGATTCTAAAAGGTCGGTATGCCGCTTCTTATTTTAAGATCAGGAATGTGTTTACGTTTTGAGAAATAGCTTTTCTCACTCTATGTAAAGAAAGATAATAAAAATACATAGGTAAATAATGGTTGTCATTTACAATTGTGTCTTGCTCACCTCACTATGTCAGTTTGACGATTCATCTTTATGTCCCTATAAATACTTGACAAGTGACAAATGATGAAGTTAGGGTAATGTTGGAACTGCTTTTGAAATTAGAAGAAATGTAACACGTTATTTCCATTGAAAATAGTAAATAAACTGGTCCAAATATTTAGATAAGGGCAAAAATAACGATAATGAATTGATATGGAACCAAGTCAAAGAATGGATAAGAAACCTGCACAAGAAATTTATCTCGGGACCATGGCCATATACGGGTGCGAAGTACAATGACCTGAAAGACCACCTGCACAAAATTGGTATCTACAATGGAGACCTTAACTGAAGAAAATGCGGAAAAGGAACAGAATCCGAATTTCACAAAAGACATGGTAACCAAAATTAGAACCAAGGGAGTTTAGAAAAGTAACGGCTGGAAAACTATACCAACTAGACTGCTGGATTGGATAGTGGTAATTTCGATTTGCAAGGTACGATAAACCCAAGAGGCTGCAGTGCTATCGATGACTTGGGTCGGATGACTCCGGTACTTGAAAAGTGACATGCCGATTTTTTTTGACATTATGCTGTTTTTTTTTGACATTATGTAGGTTCTTCTACAAGATATTAACTCAGCACTTAGTTGTACGTGTTGCCTAAACGTCATGGCTCTGATGTGATGTAAAATCTGCTTCTGAGATGGCATTACTGGAGGTCTAAGCTGTAAGTTGTATGTGTTGATGTAATTATATTGGGTTCTTGTCTCAAATACACTTAATTGAGATTCAAAGCTAGTTGCGCATTCACTTTTTCTTATCCATTCTGGAAATTACATATACAAACTTGCTGAATTTAAAAAATGAGAGAGATAAGAAATAATTATATTCACTGTACACTGTCGAAATACAAGCCATATACATGCTAACAGTAATTACACCCAACGCGGCCGCGGAGATGATTTCCGGCAATTCTCTGTTTTTCGCAATTCATAACTTTGAACATAACCTCTCTTCAGAAAGCACAACATAAAAATAACCCGTCGGGCACAGGCAATAGATATACTGCATTGGCAGCATATTCAGTAATGATTTTCTCACACATCAATATCACTGATTTTATACACATGCAGACCAGTACACAGAATCATCCAGACGCGATCTTGCTATTCAACCAACTTTCTTCTCAGAGATAAAAGCTTCAGACAAGAACCATATTTGGTCTCACAAAACATATGTAACCAATAATGCGTTTAGTTTAGCTGAGTGATTCCTCCTTAGATGGACGTTCACAACGATCTTAGTGAGCAAACGTGGAATGACTGTTTGCGCCCTAAAAACTACCTAGTTTGCACGATGACATGGGTTATTTTTGACGTTTTATAGGTTTTTTACATGATACCCATGCGGCACGGGTATTACGTATCTCGAAAAGTGACATTCTGTCGACATTTATTGACATACTATAGTTTTTTGGTGACATAACGTTGGTTATGTTGTGTCTGTACTGTGAACTCGTTTTGTAGCTGTGTTGCCTAAATGTTATGATGCTTCAGCTATCAATGTTTGGCTCTGATGTGATGTAGTATCTGCTGCAGAGATGGCATTTTTGGAGGTCTAAGCTGTAAGTTGTATACTATAGCTGGAAAGAAACGGCAGTGCATAGGTGCATGGTGAGGATTTACGTGCTAATTATCTGTATTGATGATAATTCCATTGGTTGCTTGTCTCAGATATACTTTGTTGAGATGTATTCAAAGCTAGAAATTAGTTGCGAATCCACTTTGTTCTTATTCATTCTGGAAATTACATATGCAAATTTGCTGGAACGCGGAATGGATTATTTGCACAATAAAAACTACCTAGTCTGCAAGATGAAATTTTTTTCGGTTTTTTGACGTTGTTAGGTATTTTACATATTACCCCAGCCGGAAAGGAGGCAAAAATCCAGTATTTAGGTAGGTTTTTGTTTCTGCAGGTAAGCAATGATAATAAAAACCTACCTAGGTAAAAAAGTAATATTTCTGAATATGTGAATGCAAGTGACAAATAGTGGATGTTAGGAAAATATCGGAAATATGCTTTTAAAACTAGCAGAAGGATAACACGGTCAAGAAACCTTAGGACATTATTCGCTATGAATATCGTAAAATAAACTAATCCAAACTTTTAGGTGATAACGCGAATAAATGAAGACATCTAAGTATAATAAAATCAAGTATATTGGTTTAAATTGGAGTCGTTTCTATTAATACCTCACTTAGTTAAACCACTATTGATCACACTACGCGCATCAGAATATAAAAGTGCTTGACCAATAATGACTCACTTCTATACATGTGTATATCATGTATTATTAGTGTTCGTTTACCGTACCCTACATACGAGATAAGTTGATAACTGCTTTTGGATAGATAACGCTTTGTTCGTCCGCAATGAGCTATGATTCAGGAACTACCATTGAGGCGTTGATACGATGACAAATATAGCGCTATTTTTTCGCTCATATGTGTATGCATCGAATTTTTGAGTACTACCAGTTACAGTAATTTAACCGTTTACAAAGTAAATAATCTTCATTGTAGATTCATTACATTGTAACTTTATTTCTCATAGTACTGACAAATCTTCGGTAAATATGGATATGAAATACATTTAAAAGTAGCAACATCCGTTGTTCTTTTTATTAACATGTTCATAGTGTTCATAGAGGTATGCAAAACTATATGTATTGATCATACTTTATGTCAAATGTCATTGTTTTAGGTCGCATTCTGGTCAATTATAGTAATTGGTGGGCTCACTCGAGTTCCTTGATTGGAATCCTTAAGTAGTCCCTTTTTATTGGTGTTCTTTTATGTCTGACCACTAAAAAAAAACGCATATGATCAACTACATCAGCTTTCCTGGATTAGGGTCTGGGTAAAATCTAAAGAAAAACAACTGCTACAGTGTGAGCGACATATTTTAACTCTTGGATCCTGGGAAAAGGCGAATGCATGGCTAAATTTATGATACATTGTGACATGTGAACTCAGTTCCCGATTCGGTTCGAGAGATAAGGTTATTGGTATAATTTTGACTTATATCTCAACTAACAAACACCTACAGCCAGTAGTAAGGTTTTGTTGTTACTAGCATTAAGTCCCATTACCATGCTGTCATTTTGCCCTTTGTTAACACTACATTTATCTGAATCTAGATCACCCGTCCACTCCCATATTGTCTAGTGTATCTTTGTTGTTAGAGCTTCTGGTTTTTTAGCAGTTTTAAACGATTTAAAAAAATAACTTTGATGTAAACACAAGTCTAGGCAATAAGAGATAACCAATCATGAATTCACCTAACTGCACCTTTCAATGTAGTCTGCGTAGTAAGCTTATTACAAAAGAATCATATGGAGACGATAAGGGATTTTTAATGCGTCTCAGAAACCCATGCGAATTGGAGATACTTAAACTTACTCCAACTCAATACGAGCACTTTCTCTGGAAAAACCTAGCTTCATAGTCATGCTTCCAAGAAAACCGTCTTTCTCTGTCTACCTAGTAAAACCACATGAACTCACCCATGCCAACACGTTAGTGAACATAATCATATACTTGATCACCGCAATCTGGTTCTCCAGCTTCAGGATGTTCCCTTCACCTTCTCCATCACCTTTTCCTGCCATTTTGTCCGTTATTCACACACAAAACTGTAAACAAAAACGAAAAAAATGAAACCGCCGCGTACGTACAACGCGTTACTGCGGATGCTAACTTCGAGTAATTAGCACTGCCTCACCTATTTAGCGCATCAGAGATAAGATAGAGATTTATCAGTGATTAAACAAAGTTAGTAAGGAATGATTCACGATTTTTATTATATTGCTGGGTCGATGAATGTGTTTGTTGGTTGCGTGATGTATTTTTGTAGGTATGTTGATAAAGTTTGGTGAAATTGTAGGTTTCACTGACTGATTAGGTAAGACAGATAAGAGACGTTAGGAGTCCTAGTTTTTCTAGCTTATTCCTCTTTTTGAAGTATTGTATGTGAACTACTTACACAAACCTTATATTCGATAAGCTACTTTATACAATAATGCAATCTTCAGGACAATTCTGTTCAATAATACTTAGTAATATTGCTTCTTATCATTGTAAAGAGAACTTGTTATGCGTGAGAAGTACTCTACAGATTCCTCTATTCTGCTCAATATAATTATCTTAACAAGATAGTCTGTCATTTGGAATATATCTTGTTATACTATCATGTTTTCTTGGTAAATATGTAGAATTTTGGTACATACCAACTAAAAATAGTAGTAGTATTATTGTTTACTTGTGCAAACTCAAAGCAAGTCCAAGGAATGTAAATAATGTGTTAAAACTACCCGACGACTAGTTTCAGAAACTAAGTTTAAATGAGTTAGAAGCAGCATAGCTGATTGGTCAGTTGCAAGAGAACGTATGAATATTAAGCAACATTTACACCTGGGTTCTGTTCGTTTTTGCCCTTCAAAATGTATAATTTGCTTATATCTATTTTTCACGTATTTCAAATCAGTACGACTTCATAAAGCTCCTTACTTATTCATAAAATTTTCATTAGATATAAATCATATATTAACGTAAATACAAAGACGTACATATGTCAACTATCTTTGTTGAATTGACCTATTTAGTGTTAAGAAGCCAAAATTTGATGTTTATTATACAATGTGTTTGATCACGACATACCGATATTTAAGGGGGGTATTTTTCAGCTATTTTTATCGACAAATCCACCCTTCTAAAATTGTAATAACTGAGTACATAAGTGTCACAGAACGATAAATTTAGCGTCAATTGAACAATAGCATGTTGTTCTAGCGATTGTTGAAAAATTTGTATCGATACTAACCGTCAAACATAAAAACAAACAAAACCTGAAAACAAAGTTGCAAGAAAATTGATTATTTTGTGCATTACCGCACACCACTCAAAAACTAGTTTGTGAAGTTGTACTGCTTTTGAGCTAATTCTACAGCTAACTATGTTATCTACAAAATGACCCCAAATTTGTTATCCTAAGTCTTCTACGTTAAGTAATAAATGCTATCTAACATGGGTCAAAGGATACATAAAATTGACAAATCAAAGTTTCTTATAAATAGTTCAATGTCACAAAAAATTCTATGGACGGACGAAGCAAAATTTACGAGGCTGGGGATCATAAACCATAGAAATGACCACTTGTGGTCTTCGGAAACCACTCACGTAGTTCGACTGAGCACTTTCCAACAGGAATTTAATGTAAACATGTGGATCCGAATGATCGAGGGAGTTTTAGTCGGCCCAGTTGAGCTACCCCCAAGGTTAGATGGCCAGGGATTTTTGTACTTCTTGAGTACCGAGTGTTTTCAGATCTACCCCACTTACCAACCACCGCAACATATGGTTGGAGCTCCCACACGCTTTTGCGCTAGAACATTTGGGTAGGCAACATTCTCCATGGATAGGACGTGGAGGTACTGTCGCTTGGCCACTCCGATCACCCGATTTGACGCCCCTAGATTATTTTTTCTGGGATACAATGAAGCAAAAAGTCTACTGTCATGTGTCGATGACACGGGAAGAGCTCGTGGAAAGGATCCATACCGCTGCGAACGGAATTAGCGATGACACGAATATGACCCTCTGCTCAACACGACACATTGTTTTAAGAACTACAATGTGCATAACCAATAATGGAGAGCATTTTGAACAGCTTCTGTAACATTAAACATGTCCAAACTATTTATAAGGAACTTTGATTTGTCATTTTTATGTATACTGTGACCCATGTTAGATAGCATTTATTACTTAACGTAGAAGAAATTTGGTGTCATTTTGTAGATAACATAGTTAGCTTTAGAATTAGTACAAAAAAAGTACAACTTCACGAACTAGTTTTTGAATGGTGTGCGGAAATGCACAAAATAATCAATTTTCTTGCATATTTTTTTCTGTTATTGTCTGTTTTTAAATTTGGTGTCATTTTGTAGATAACATAGTTAGCTTTAGAATTAGCACAAAAAAGTAAAAGTTCACGAACTAGTTTTTGAATGGTGTGCGGAAATGCACAAAATAATCAATTTTCTTGCATATTTTTTCTGTTTTTGTCTGTTTTTAAGTATTGTTACCCTCTTGCCAGGGGGGTGGTTGTAGATGCACTTCCCTGCACAATGAATGTTACTTCTGGGGTTCGAAGTGGTTGTTGATTTGGAGGATTAGGGCGCTGGGGGAAATGAAAAGATTGCCAATTTCCAGAGCTTGCCCAAAATCTATTTAACTATTTTTAATAAATCACATGAAGGGTGCTATTACAAAGTTTGCAACAAACTACCTGAAGGGTGCTATGACAAGGTTTGCAACAAACTACCTGAAGGGTGCTATGACAGGATTTTCAAGTATTCAAAATGATCACAGTAAGCTCAAAATTTCACTTTGCAATGGTTAATCGATCACCTAACAACAAATGAAAACCAACATTAGTGACTTACCAAGTTTCCGGGGTATGCATACCTCAGGATCACACCAGCTGTGAAGTTAGGATAAATAATTCATATTAAGTGAAATTAGCTGCTTAAGTATATAAATGCAGTTGGACGGGGTTTCAGCACATGGCGTCTGTGGACATTGGCAACAGCTGAATCAGCTTCCTTCCTCAGGGGCTGCTTGGATCTCTCATTACAGGGCAGGGCGTGGAAAAGTCGTCAGGGCTTCATCTGAAGGTATCAGCAGTAGTTTGGTCGAGAAAACGTAAGGTGAAGAAGACGAAAAGTTGGGAGAAGATGAAAAAAAAGGCCTGAAACAAAAATCCAATATGGCGCCGGGTTCCATTTTAACGCAAGCCGAATTGCTTACCTCTGTTGGAGTGTGGCCTAAAAGTGTCGGCTAGAACGCCGTAAAAGCGTCGAAGACTCCCGTCTCCCACATCCCCGTAGGATTATATGAGACATAAAAAGGAAGAACGCTTAGACTTCATTTGGCGTAAAGATCCGCAAAATGCGTGCTTCTCAACAGAGCTACGACCAAAAAGTGAAGTCTCTTCAACTTGGACACGGAACACAAAGTTCGAGAGGAGCAATGGAGCAATGGAACAACAGCGGACTGTTCCCGGACTGAAAGGACCGAACACTTGTCAAAATGTAACATTGAGGTTAGGAAAGAAACGAAGACGTATATAATTCTCAGATGAAGGGGCCTCAACTACAAAATGAGATAATAGATGGAGAGTTACGTATAAACCATAGAGAAAATCTTCAGGTAGTCAAACTAGAAATATGTCTACCCTTGTTTAGTGTTTACGATTATTGCAGGGTCACGCCAGTTCCTACAAGGTTTTCAAATTAAACCCATAACAGTATGTTTGAAGGTTAGTATCAATACAAGTTTTTCAATAATCGCTAGAACAAATGACACCAAATTTATCATTCTTTGACTCTTATGTTCTCAGTTATTACAATTTTCATACACGCTCTAGTGTAATTGTAACGTAAAAATAAAAATGGCTGCCATTTCAAGGGGGGTGGGGTAGGACATTGTAGGGGGTGGATTTGTCGACAAAAATAGCTGAAAATACCCCCCTTAAATATCGGTATGTCGTGACACATTGCATATTAGCATATTTTTACGTAATAGTTGACTCTCTTATCAGATCCTAAGACCAGTGTACGTCTCAAGAACAAAATGAGTCCCAATCCGATAGGCTTGCGTCGATTTATTACAGAGTTTCCAAGACCACATCCCCGCTTCATAATCAGCAAAGCCGTCTTTAGCAGATGCGAGGCCTGGAGCAAAACATTGTTGCGAGGCCTTTTTTTTAAAGAAAGTGGTCTACTCCGAAAATTTCTTAAAATTCTGATGCAAAAAAGTATTTTTAGCCTTTTTGATAAAGTCATCTAAAAACACTCCAATTATTTACGTATTTTTTTTATTTGCCAAGGTTGACTCTATTTTTATTTTTCATGTACATAAGTATACAAATATTTCACTCTGTGTAAGGAATTGAGATAAGAAAGGAATATTATTTATGACTATGGTCTAAACTCATCCACTTTAATTTTTTAAGCGATGAATCATTGGGAAAACTATAATAAAATTTAGGTCTGCAAATTCGTATATGAAATCTTTTTTTCTAGTGAATAATCAATAATAAATAAGCACATATTATTACAAAATATTCATATTATTTGCTCGGTAGATTCTGACATAGGCTCATCTTCTCCCTCGAACTCAATCATTCTGTGTTTGACTTCTTTGGATTTTGGCTCTACACCCAGAGTTTCACTAAGCTCTCTTGCTATCCATGTGGCCGCCACTAAACCTTCAACTCTAAATTTCTGAAGAAAATTAACTAGCCCTTGAAGTAACTGCGACGCAACTCCAAGGCAGCGCGCCGGAAAGCATGATTCACCCACCGGCATGCGCGGGGTTCGGAGAGTTATCACTCCGGACCCCGCCACCTATACCAAACGAAGATTTGCATTCTTTTGGTCACGATTATCTGCTTCGTAGGTTTTGCAATTGATCAATAATTTTACATATTGCGGTAGTAATGAGACAGATATTTTAGGCACTTATATTTGTACATTATTATATTATTTTCATTCAACCAAAGCTTTTTACTTATTTGTTCGCGCGAGTATGGCCCGGAGCGGCCGGTCCACTCGCTCCACTCTAAAGACGGCCCTTTTTTTTATATCGAAACAGCCGCGCAGGCAGAAGCCTAAATGCCGGAACACCGCGGCTGCTATGATGATCCCAAAGAAATTTTGTTAATACGATTTTTGAACTGCCTAAGGTTAGTAGAACTGGGAAAAGCTTCCTCCCGTAGATTGTTCCACAATCTAGACACCCTCGGGACAAAGGAGCGGTCGTATCGGCCAGTCCTGGATGTACAAAGTTTGACACGGTTAGGATGGGACGCCGAAGTCAGGCGGGTCTGTCTGGCAGGCACATCGCGCGGCAGCATCATGGAAGAGAGCTCTGAGGAGCAAAGCCCGTTGGTGTAGCGATAGAAAAGAGCTAGATCGCCGACGGCCCGCCGGTGCGAAAGAGTCCCGAGACTGTCTGTTAGAGAAGAGTCATCGATCAGTCGGACCGCCCTCCTCTGGACAGCATCGAGCATGGACAATGTAGTCGGGGCGGCAGCACCCCAAATGTGTGAGCAATACTCGAGGCTAGGCCTTATCTGGGCCTTGTATAGAGTGAGAAGGTCATGCGGAGAAAAGTACTTCTTAGCCCTAAACAAATAGCCTAGCTTTTTCCCAGCAGCTGCAGCTATTGAAGAGATGTGTTCGTGCCAGATCAGGTCCTCGGTGATCTGGACTCCGACCAGCCGAAACGAATGGCTCTTTGGTAGAACTCTACCGTCTATCGAAACTGCATGAGCGCTAGGACGCTTTTTGTTCGTCAAAGTACAGTACTGTGTTTTGGAAGCATTGAACTGTACAAGATTGTTGCGTCCCCAAGCAGTGATAGCCTCCAGGTCTCTTGTCAGAGAAGAAGTCGTCGCTAGTCTTCTTTTTTTCCAGCTCAGTGGCAGAGATCGGCTTGTCACTCTGAATCCCTGCATGCAGAGTGCTGTCATCAGCGAAGCTGTGGATCGGGTTGATCGTGCAGGAAAGGAGGTCGTTGATATGTAAGAGAAACAGTGTTGGAGCCAAGACCGACCCCTGGGGAACACCCGCGTTGACGTTGTGGGATGAAGAGGAGAATCCGTCAATTACGACGGATATCTTGCGGCCAGAGAGAAAGTCAGCCACCCATCTGCAAAGCTTTTCTGGGAGGCCGTAGGATGGAAGTTTGCTCAAGAGGGCAGCGTGCCACAGCTGATCGAACGCTTTCGTGATGTCAAGAGCAACGACATGAGCCTCACCATGAGACTGGATGAGTTTACTCCACAGTTGCGTGACGTAAGCTAGGAGGTCCCCTGTGGATCGTTGGTGCCGGAAACCGTACTGCCTGTCGCTAATCAAGCTGTGACGTTCGAGGTAGTCCAGAAGCTCGCGATTTATGCACCTCTCCATCCCTTTACTTATAACAGAAAGCAGAGCTATAGGCCTGTAGTTGTAAGGGTCGGTTTTAGATCCTTTTTTTGGGATGGGCTGTACATGAGCAAATTTCCAGTTTTCTGGGAAGGTGCCGGATTCATAAGATATCCGGAAGAGTCGCGAAAGAACTGGAGCAAGCTCAGCTGCACATCTCTTCAGTACAATGGCAGGAATCAAGTCCGGACCAGAAGCTTTGTTGGTGTCGAGCGACAAGAGCACTCGTCTTACGGTCTTATGCCTGAATGTTACCTCCCGCATAGTGTGAGGAACCCTTTGAATCGACGGCACTTGGGCGTTGGTGGGGACGTCCATGGTGGAGTTGGCAGCAAAGATCTTGGCTAGCACTTCCGCCTTGGCCTTTGAGTCGAATACAATCATCAGATCAGCACTATGTCAAAATAATGATTCGTTGTCATGATAGACTGATTGGATTTCGAATTACATCACTTTAGACATTGTGCTTCACCATCAATCCTTTTTATTTGATACTCATATCGCAGCAGTTACTATGGTAATGTCAAATCGATATTTTGCTGATGCCGCCATATTGGATTTAGAATGGCATCACTATGCTTGTTACGTTTCCCTTATCAAGCTCTTCCACTTAGGCCTCATATGATAGGTGTGACTATGGAAGTTATAACTTGCCATCTTGCGTTGGCTGCCATACTGAAATTAAAATGTCAACACTGATTATTGTGATTTTCCCAGCGAGCCCTTTCATTTGATACCTACGCCGACGGTGGTGGCAGTGGCGCCCGCGGAAAAACGTCCGCTATCATAGTGGTAACTATGGAAGTTATTAGCGCCATCTTGTGTCAGTCGCCTTATTAGATTAAGAATAACGTCGATTTGCTTATTGTGTTTCTCTTATCAAGACCTTCCATTTGATATCCAAATCCTAGGTGTTTCACTAATAAGTCGCCATTGTGTAGCATCCATTTTAAGCGCCTAAAAATGACGGCCGTGTATTGTTACGCGAACCAAACCTGTATACATAATTTTAGTTCATTCGGTTGAGGCTAACTGGTTCAAAATTCAGATGCAAGATTTGTCCCACATTTTAATAAAGGCTTAAAGAAAAGGACCGCCTCCTTGCATTGGTGAATCTAGAGGTTGACGTATTGAACATATTTTGTAGATTTAGGCGCTCCAGATGCTTAGTAATTTAAAACAGTACAAAGGAATACCATGGATTTTGCTCCATGTTTTCCAAACACTAGACTCTTTAACTACTAGCATCTGTATTGTGACACAAAGTCTAAAAATGAAGACGCCAGCACAAAAAAAAAACAATTTTCCGAATGATTTTCTATATAGCTGATGCCTGATTGGTGAGCCATTTACTCGCAGATCAATGAAGTGTAGAATCAAGGAACCTAAAAGTTAAAAGGGGAGAAAACTTCAAAGTCAGCAGTAACGTAAAGTGAACATATCTTGGAGACAGGGGGATATGGCATACAATGGAAACAAGTTTTTCTTTCAAATAAAGCGGATAATAGTTTAAAGAGATAGGGAAGGAAATATGCTTATACGTATAAGGCTGAAATGTGATGGCATTCCCAATTTGTTATGGTGGTGGAGTAGAGGGGATGACGGCGATCGATCGACAGTGATCAGCCGCCAACTCGTTTGCGATTTACGAATATCTATTATGTGCTGTAAATAAGTTCTACTACTTTACAATTACCGTGACTACTCCCAGGTAGTAGTGGCGTCAGGGAGTCCAGTTCTATATGGAGTTTCGTGGTTCCAGTGTCAAATTTTCAACCTGTAATGCCGTATTCTATGTATAAGAATCCCACGAAAAGAGAGGTCGGCTACCTTATATGATACCTCCTAGGACTACAAGAAGTTGTTACACTTGCATTCAGATATGCTTTGTCTAATATTACATAATGTACTGGGCAAAGTGATGTTTTACGAAAGATGGGGGGGGGGGGGCGGATATGTCTATAGGGTGATCTACTGCTAGGTATGTATGCGCACTGAGATGTGAAACGTGTACAAAATAATCTTAAACTAGTGGATAATCTTACAGCGAACAAATTGGTACTCTGCATTTTAGCTGTCCAAGAATCCTGAAGTCTTACATAAACCTTATAGTCTAGTCTGACCTGTAATCTCTGGAATAACCTGTTGGAGGTCCCGTGGTGGTGTTAACCAGTCCTCATATGGTAAAATGTAGGAATGTAGCTGAAAGCCTGCCAAAGCGGTACAACATTAAGGTTTTAAGCGATGCGATGCTAGGTTCAATGTAGCAGGATATCTTCTGAGGTTGCAGAGTGTAGTTCTGGTCAAATCCTGGTCTCAGTTATGTACGAAGAATGTAGAAGAAGACGTACAGGAAGTAGAAGACGTTGAAGGAAAGAAGAAACAAAGAAAAAGAGAAAAAAGGCCTGTGGACAAAAGTCAAGCATAAGCTACATGCACTACAAAGCAATTAATCAGGCACTACATGAGTGCTTCAAGCATAAGCTAAAGTCAGCAATAAAAAGGTAAGCTACCTACCTAGGGTGTAGGGTGGCCTTTTGGGTGGAGGGAAATCTTCCAATCTTAGTGATCTCACAATACTAGTGGTGCGAACGTCTACAGCAATTGAAATTGTGAGGATTTTCCTTTTATTCAGCTATTTTTCGGAACCAAACCCGCACTTGCGGAACAGACCTATCATTTCCACGCCAGTTGGCATGCTATGATATTCACCTTTGACAGTGACAGCTAATTTGACTACAATAGTGTGAGTTAATTATCCGGTACTTATTTAGTTTTGTTTCAGGTTCACTAGGGCAGGTTGACCAGGTGAAATCCAGAGAATACTGTATACACTGAATGCAAAATGCAGAATGCACCGTACAATGTCAATAACTAAATCAATAAAAACACTGGAAAAGATTTAACGCATATTATTTCTAGCTACACTATCTTAAACCTAGATGGAAATCATAGGAACAGAGTTGCAGGTACATAAGACATTTTTAAAATAGTGGTTTGCGAATGAAGTTCATCTATAATCAGCAGATTTGTTAGATTAGTTGTCCCTGTTTTGGCTTGAGATAACGGACACAGGTAACAGTACAAACCTTTCTTTTCTGGAAACCGTTTTTCTTTACAAAGAAAAATAACTTATATAAGACTTGCACAAAGTAAGACATTGAAAGAGTTACTGTTTCAGCAGCACTGACAGAGAGAGATACGAGGTAAACTGCTTAAGTATATTCTAATCCTGAAATCCCATCTCGTTCCATTTGACCTTTTATTTTGGCGGCGCGACCAACAGCGACATAATTACCAACGAAATTACCTCTTTAGGCGGAGCGTACTTTACCGTATTTCTTCCGCTAGCTAAACCCAACGACCTTAACGCCGGCGCGATCTTTCCGTCGTGTATATCTCAGTGGCCGCCGTTAAAGTCCCATTTCAGTCCCTGTCGCGTTTTTCTTGCTCCACACTAAGCCGAGGTGATCCAGGGACCGCTGCCCCACGTCCCGTCTCGCCTCAGTGCCCTATTACTTATGCCATCTTGCTGGTACCATGTATAGCCAAGACAAACTAAGAGCCACTGTTCGTATACTGTTGCAATAATCAAGTTGTTTTCTAGTTGTTGTAGTAGCGAGTTCGGTAAAGCTTGAACACCAAAGAATAACGACTCCTGAAAAAGTAGCCAAATGTCTTGATTTTGGAAGCAAACCGCACAAACTATATGGCAAAGGAGTCTACAGCGAGATTAGCTGTATTTGTAGTATCAATAATGTTTTCTAATAGACGGTTTTAGAGGATATCGACGACCAAAGGTGGGGATATAAGGACCTATTAATGTATTTTTCCCATGGTTCTCTGTATTTTTGACTTTCTGTGCCAGTCAATTCACTCAAACGATATTTGACATGCAATTATAGTAGGGAATAGGGAATATTGGGTTTTATTAGAGCTCAACAGATTAAGATAAGGAGGAATACCTTGCATTCTTTTAAGCACCACCACCATATATAAGCCCTTTACATTGGGAGGTACGTCTAGGGCAGCCCTTCAGAATACTAAGAAAACTTCGATCGTAAATGAGTGGCAGGGTAACTCACTTAAAAATAAAAACTTTATAATAAATTAAGATAACGACAAGCGGTTTTGACTAGTTTGTAGGATTTTCATACACTGAATAACGAAAAATAATAATACCATTGCATTTCATGTGTCAAAAAACGGCATTCTTAATTGTAAGCCTAGTGGCGACTTTAAGAAGATGAAAATAATTTCCAGCAACTTCTCTTGGCTACTATTGTTATAAAAATTCTTAACCGATAGCTCTAGGCTTACTGGTTGCCGAGATACTGCCAGCGCCTTTTATTTATAGCTCATCCGGTACAAACCAACAGATTATCATACCTACAATATCAGTATTACGGAGGACATTTATGCAGTATGAATATGTAACTCGCTTGAGTATCTTTACGCTACTATTTTCATAGATTTTTGGCATCCTTTTTTTTTTCTTTCTGCGACCTAATGTTCAAAACCCAGTAGGTTTATATGACTCTCGAGTAACTACCGACTGTTGTATAAAATAGTTGTTGGCAAGTACAAAATGAATCTGTAGCGTACAAAAGACCAAGACAATATGAGACTCTGTCTAAATGACCTTGACGGATCCGTCAGAGTTGTGTGTTATTTGGCGATATGAGGAATTTTGAAATAACACTAAAAAATCATTCTACCGTAATGGATACTCGTGAAAAAGACGATAAACACTGCCATTAAGAAGTAAGGTTATAGGGGACATTGCGTCATGGGTTGTCACAGTGGGATAGTGGTGGGCATTATTGAAGATTTGCATTGCACAGATGTGGATAATTATATATCAGAAATTCAAATGATATTACTTTCATCTGATCGTTTTTGTTTATCATAGAATAGAATTTATTGATAATTGTAGCGAATAGCGTGCAGTATTTCAAGACACCAATTCATTTTACTAATGTTATATAAAATAGAACGGGTCTGCCAGCGAGATATCCTATTAGATTAGCTTTAGTCATTGAGCTGCATTGGTTATCATAAATATCGTTATAATTTGTTAGAGTTGGTATTGTATCATAAAATAGTAAAAATATGAAATACGTATTTGAATGTCGTTATTATCTGAATTCTAATACACACCCCCATCTCTAGGTGACAAGGAGGCACAAGAAAGAACGGTTTCTATTTTAAATTTTGCAGACTCTGTTATTAATAATAATAATAATAATATATTTATTTCCAACAGGTATACACCCAATCACAGGAAATTAGTGAAATCAAAACAAAATGGTACCATATATACACATGTATACACACACATATATACACACATACATATACATATATATACACACACACATATATATATATATATAGACAAAGAATCAGAAAATAATAACAAAAAAAGAAAATAGAAAAACATTAGTGATCTGAATGAACACATAATACATAGGTGTTTGAACAATTAAACACTTCCACAAAGAAAGAGAAGATAAAAAAACATAAAAGTGCTCCAATTGAAGAATAATAAGAACTGACACCATCAACAAAACGATTTTATCTCAATTGCTCCCTGTAAATGTTTAATATTTTATCAAGACTGCCATGACATACATCAGCTTTGTTACAGATTGAATTGAATAAGGTACACATTACCATTACTGGGGATCTGCATAAAATATTCGTCCCTGTTGTATCACAGTAAAATATGTGATTATGCCGACCACCTAATCTGGGAGCATTAAAATTAATCTTACTCAGTAGGAACCCACAATCAATATGGTTATTCATTAACTTATAAATGAAAGTGAGAGCTTGAGCGTTACGACGATTCCTTAGTGATTCAACGCCAAAAAACTCCAACAAAACGTCATGATCAAATTCTCTTTCTGGGTATCTACCACTGCACTTAAAATACCAATACTTTAGAGCTTTACGTTGTACAGCCTCCAGTTTACCGATTGCATTCTGATATAGGGGGGACCATACTAAGGACGCATACTCTAACTTAGTTCTGATAAATGAAAAATACAATATTCTTACACAGTCCACATTAGAGAAACCGGACCGGTTACGTACACAATAACCCATCAACCGTGATGCACATGATACAATATCTGATATGTGATCGTTAAAAGTGAGTTTGTTATCGAACTCTACTCCCAAGTCTTTAAAACTTGAATCTCTTCCTAAAACGCTTTCATTAAGGTTATAATTGTATATAATGGGGTCCTGCTTCCGACTATACGACACAACTTTGCATTTTTTGACATTTAACGTTAGCAGGTTTCTGTTGCACCATTCATATATGAAGTCAAGCTTGCTTTGCATCTCCACACAGTCACTCGAAGAGTGAATTGGCGAAAATATCTTCAAGTCCGGTTAGCTTCAAAGACAGATCGTTAATGAAAATAAGAAATAACAAGTGTCCTAGGTTCGAACCTTGTGGAACTCCAGATGTTGCTGTATAAATTTTGGACTTACTTCCACCAAATTCAACATATAGTGACCTATCAGCAAGGTATGACCGTGAGAGGGTCAACATAGAGGCTGATAACCCTAACGCTGCAAGCTTTGCCAACAATATATAATGATCAACCCGATCAAAGGCCTTCGCAATATCTGTGTATATCACATCTACTTGACCCTGACAATCAAGTGCACTAGCGGCAAACTGAGTGAAACAAGCTAAATTTGTGACCGTAGATCTGCCAACCATAAAACCATGTTGATTTTCAGAGATAAGAGATCTTACGGAGCTGAATATTGTGTTATAAATTATTATCTCGAACAATTTACTAAAATTACATAAAATAGCTATTTGACGATAATTACTTACATCTGAGACCTTTGTCTTTGTTGTATAATTTCTTATCTGGTTTCTACTATTTTTTCTACAATTTTATAAAGCAAAGCCAGCATTATGTATTTGTCAAAACCAGATAAAGGTATTTAAAATAATTTTAACCCAGAAACATGTCTATCTACCTTGGAAGGCGACATGTGGATTAGGTACAGTAGCAAAAAATGTGATAGTGGAAGATAATTAAGGAGTTTATTGAAATCTACACCTATACCCCATTTACGCCCAGACAAAACACAACATACTCTATCAGAATGCGTGATTATTTTTATAGAAAGGAGTGCACATACTTTTCACAATTCTTTATTCGCTGGAAGCTGGAAGTGCTTGAATCATCGTCCGAATGGTTAATATTAATTATTACAGGTTCAATTTGAATATCGATCATATTCTTCAGATCCTATATCGTTGTTTCGATTGTCTCTTGCACGTGACGGATGAAATCTTTCCAATGGTTTGCCGTCACTCTGTTGACAGCTTTATAAAACAAATTTTTCACGACAGAAAGTTTGTATGCTCTATTGTTTGAAGCCGCATAGCTTTTCTATTTGCCTAAATCATTTTAATGAGATTTAATTCGCAGTGATAGGGGGCAGCCTTAAAACGGTCTTATTTTGGTTTTTAGCCATTTCGTCAATAACATTAACATTATATTTAAATTTGTGCTGCCTGACTGTCTTTTGATAGGAGCCATTGTTGAATTTCTGCCTTTCTTGTGGACATTGTGGGAATTTTTTCTAGTTTTATAGTGTGGTGTGCGGGATTATCAAGTGCAATGACGGCATTGTCGTCAAGCGTTATGAGCGTTTCTTCAAGACATCATTCACATGAACTCCCGTCCATTTCTTCATGGTAGTCGGTCGTTTTCTTTGACTCAAATGCCTATAGGGCAGGGGGCCCAAAGCCATCTTCACTGCCAATATGACAGATAACAAATCGTTTTCCTTTTCATGGAAATAATTATTTCATATAGTATCAAGAAAACTAATAATAATACAAGCATAGTATCTAACAGGTGTTGGTTCCAAATCTACCATATATAGCTAAGTTTCGTGTAGCTAAGTTTTCAACGTGGGCTCATAGATTCAGGCTACTTGACACCATTTTACAACTGAAATGACGAATTGGTTAGATACACGTACCTGAAGGATTCTTTAGGCCAGTGGTTAGTCTATCTACGAAGACTAGTCTTGCTGATTTAATTGTAGAGTCAGTCCATACCGTAGATTTTTTATGTTCTACATTTATGCAGGTTTCAACCAAGTAATAAATCTTCCTGCCCTGGTCGCGGTATTTCTTTATCGATTTTCAATAATTTCTTCTCCATACAATAATCTCTTGGCTGTCCATCAAAATACCATTTCTGCCCCGTTTTCTGAACCAAAAATGAGGTTCTTTGAGTAAACTATAGAAAGTAGGCAAGTTAGCTACTGCCATATATAAATTGATGGACTTTGCGTCTGATGGCATTCCGATCAAAGTTAACAACTGTACCCTACAGCTTCGTGTAATGCAGCCTCCTGTGTGGTGGAGGCATTTTTTTTTATATTCTTTAACAATGTTGAAAATTGTCTTAGGACATAAGCCTGTTTTGTTCGTCACACGTCTTTCAATATCACGAATTTGCATTTTAGGATGATCTAAAATTTAGGTTTTATGAACGTTAAGGACAATTTTTTTTGCCTGAGTCTTCAAATGTGTACTTCTTGTCACGTTTTCGGGCAAGAGACATCACTGAAGAGGAAGCATGGCTGAAGGAAGCATTGGGAGAAATATTCTCAGTTTCATCTGCTGTATCCGTAGAAGACATGCTAAAGTATAAACACTCGCTATGTATGCACCGAATATGAATTGCAGCTGCCGGCGATACCCCGAGCCTGAGTTCCATTTTGTCAAATCCGTAGTTTTATGACCGAATGACCAATATAATTGGACTACGAAATAATTAACAATCGATATATAATTTTTTCAATTTTCTCAAGTGTTATGTTTGTTTTAAATTCGTTTCTATCATCTATAAGGTGGGTTTATGATGCTTGTTTCGGATTGGCCAATTTTTCGACTATGTTTATTGTATCCATTACTACAAAGACGCCTTCTTATTGGTCCATTTTGATCTGGATCAAGATTATAGATCCCACCGATCAGTACTAAAATCGGGTTGGTTACCATGTTATGCAGTTCAAAATTGTCCTGTACTACAATATCGTTCTGTCTAATTATTTATGCCGTCTCCTTGTCCGTAAGGAGGACTTAATCTGTGCCACCGCCGTTGCCGCGCGACTAGTAAATAGTTTAACCCTGCTCGTCTGGTCAGAGGGAGGATTAGATGCAACACTTCCCGTCGGGTTGAAACCAACCCACCACCCTATCTCTCCTGGGATTTGCTTTATAGCCGGACTATTTTGAATGTGCTGGTTGATCCCTTCCTTAATTACGGTTGATAGTCTTTCGGATAGATAAAAAGAAGTTTCGGTTCATGGGTCAGAGGCATAGCCTTATCTTTCCCTGCTTGCAGTATCTTTATGGCCTGCACGTGTCTTAGTTAATCAGAAGGATTTGGACTAACGATGCAAGCTTATTGCCGCAAAAGAAATGTAACGAGAAGAATTGCATTAAAAGGTTTCTATACTGCAGGAGTTTCCAACCAAGGGGGCGCGCCTCCCAAGGGGGGCATAGAGAGATGTCAAGGGGGGCGGAAAGCGATTGCATTTTAGAAAGAAAGAACAAAAAAATACACAAACAACATTAACAAATAACATCACAATGTAATGTTTAATGGACACGCATAAAATTAGAAACTAAATATCATATTCACTTATTCTGTCAGCCGCTGTTTCAAAACCTGGCGTCGTCAATCGCAGTTTATACAAGTTTCGACAAGTCGCAACATGAAATCCGTGCCCACCTTCGCCGTGCTCCGCTTAACATTCATCACTTAGAAAACAATTAGGCGTATTTTTTAATTCACCGGTTGAGCCACCGGTGTAACCAAAATTTCCATCTGAGCGACCGGTTGTACACCAAACTTATCTATAAACTATATAGACAAGTTTATAGACAAGTTTGGTGTACAACCGGTCGCTCAGACGGAAATTAAAAGAAGAAAAATTGGTTAATTGCTTGCACCGGTGGCTCAACCGGTGAATTAAAGAATACGCCAATTGTGTACCTACCATACGCGGATGGGCATCTGTGACATTCATTCCCACAAACTTGCGAAAAAATTTCCATGTACATGTTTTGTTGAGAAATCTGTTTGAGTGTGTCAAATTATTGTGTCTCACTGTAAAAAGGTAATTTTGTGTATTGACAAACTTCAGTTACCATTTTTATTTAATTTACTAAATTGTTGATTGAGTGCGTTCATAGATCGGATATTGGGACTTTTTACCACACCGAAGTCAAACCAACGTATTGAAATAATTTTGAAACGACGAACTTTAAGTACCTAATATTCATTCCAAATGTATTTAAAACTACTATTATAACGTCAACTTGCCTACAAAAATATAAATCTCCCGGTGGCCAATATACTATTGAATAACGTTATTAAGATAAAATAATGGGCATATAATTAGTAATTTCATGTAGGTATTTTGCTTATTTATTCATTATGTTACGGATTTAATTTGAAATCATACTCTTACCTCAGAATTCAAGATTTATTAGATGAAAATTGGACACTGTGAGCGGTTACCAAGACTAGATTCACAATCTTAAGTCCTAGGTGCTATCGTGGTCCGTGGGATCAGCCCTAAATCGTAAACACTAAACAAGAGTAGACATATTTCTAGTTTAACTACCTGAAGGTGGTTTATACGTAACTCTCCACCTATTATCTCATTTTGTAGTTGAGGCCCCTTCATCTGAGAATTGTTTACGTCTTCGTTTCTTGATCGTGATAGCCGAGTCTTTTTAAATAACCCAGGAGTATTGTGAGGTATGCCTGTAAACTAGGCCTCTTCCGGTTTAAATTTTCATACAGCTTCTAAATTAGATTTAAATTTGACTGATGGAGCTAGCACGCATAGGCATGCACGTTGCAAATCAAAAGAACCGAGAACCAAACAGTCTTCTAAGATCATTAAGTGGGACGGGGCAACCAAAAGAATCTTCGTAATCTCAAGATGTACAATAGGGTTATTTAAAGGTTGTATCAATAAGAACACAATATCTGAATTTAGCGCCATTTTGCCAGTCGTAATGTCATAATCATTGTGACGTAACAAATCGATAGTGGACAGGCGGGGGTTTATGAAAATACTCGTATATCATTACACGTATCCTAATGTGTGTGCACTATACGTATAGTCTGGAGGAATTATTGGACCGTTTTTCTTTGAGGACGAGGAGGGTAATTCACTAACAGTGAGAATGGCGATCGTTATCGTGCAATGATTACTCGATTTTTTATGTCACAATTGACATTGACAGTCTTGCACGAGTTTGCTACTGGTCGAGTCATCTCCCGGCTTGGTGACTAGACTTGGCAGCCACGCTCTTGCGATTTAACATCTTTGGACTCTTGGGTTTAGGCTTATCTGAAGTCACAAGTTTATGGCAACAAGCCTACAACAACCAAAGCATTGAACGCTGAAATCAGACGTTGAGATACCACGACATGTGTTCAAAAATGTTACCACAAATTTTATTAAAAGAGTGCACATATGCCAGCGGAGCCGTGGCAGCCATTTATGTTGTTCCATACATAATTCCAATAAATATTTCAGTTGTTTGTTACGAAATACCATGTTTAGTAGAACCTTTAAGTATTACGTCCTTGTTGAAACACCCTTTAGTAGAAATGTTATTTTTGACCAATCTATGTTGCAAACTAAGAGGGCATTTTTATTGATTGATATTTTTACTTACCAATATGCCCAAAAACAAAACTTTACATTGAGGGCATGTGTTAGGTAAGCTATATCTCCTGCTTTTGTCTTCGAGATGAGTAATTTTTTAAGTACTTCTTAGAGGTGTGATTTTTTTAGTTTTGAACCAACACATTTAATCTGTGGGTCAAAGGTCTGTAAAGGCCCCAATTTTTAACAGAGGATTCAACTTTTAAGGACATCATTCGATATAGTTACTAAAATTGAAGTGGTAGCCCATTTTAACAAAATGCTAGTTGAGTGATTATCGAATCAGCCAGCTCCAGTAATCCGGTGTACCTATGCTGATTTTGCTCCGCTCTGGTGAATGATATAGAAAACACAACATTAATAGCTCTAAATTATCTTAATAGTTGAGTGATAAGCAGCTCAACGCGCTAACTGCTCAAATTCCTATCCCCATCAAAACGCCATAGTGTGTTGTATCATTTTTTTATAAAGGAGTCGCTCTGACTGTGCAATGAAATATGGAACAGTTTATTTTGAAAAATGTCAAAACCCAACCATTTTGATTGAACTGAATATCACTTGTTTTATTGCACATTCAAACGGAGCCTTTGAAAAGAGACTAATGAATTGTGCTCATGGTCGTTTGTGTCTTCCTGCGAAAGATAATGAACGAAATCGAATTTTCATGACGTACCGCAATGCCTGCAATCTTCTGTTGCTTACGAAACACAATCTACATCAGGTTTAATTTATCCAGACACTGGACTCCATTCGCCTTATCCCTTCAGTCTGGTTCCATTTAAACTCTTCGCATTTCATTTCAATTATGCTGCCAGCTGGGGACCAGAACGACTAGTTGTTTTTCCGTTCGTCACTTGAATATTTATAAACCAAGTCGTCGACAACGACAGGACTAGGGAACTTTATTTCTTTTGTCTCTATTGTGCCGAGTGGTTAGCAAGAAAAGTTTTTAATTGAATATTTTTTCTTGGTTGGTAGTAAACATGGCAATGTCCCTCCTCCTCTAATTAGAGAAAGAGAAATAAGTTCCTCACTTTCAGGAATTAACACAGTGAATGGACTTTTGGCGTAGGTTGTGTGGAGTGTGGAAAGGGTTGGGGTTAAATGAGCTCCAGGAATACTTTTGTTTGGAGGAAATGAGAAGATGTGGCAGTAGCACTGGTTACTAGTCTGACAAAAGGGAAATATTCAATGCGTAGATAAACATTAATTTCCAATATGAAATGCTTAAAGCCATCGAATAAGGTAAAAAAACAACTTATGTAATATAAAAATAAACAACTGAGTGACAAAAAATAGTCGGAAAAAATACATATCAATAATGATGTGCAAAATGGATTTTTAAACAAGCAAAAGAGGGGAGAAGTTAATATCACAGTTGTTTAGTAGAAATTTTGTTTCTAGCACAATCACAATAAAATACTAGCGAATTTCCATTACGCTGAGGCACGGTAAAGGCAATTTTACCAACAAAAAAAAATGTGCATATGAGATTCCCATGAACTATTTCATACAAAAAGGCTGTTGTTAGAAAAATGCACTTGTGTCCAGAGAAACAAGTTTTGCTTCATTGAGCAGCAAGGAGCAATCAAATCATCGCTGCCTTGCACAGTGTAAGTATCAATTCAAGACACCATAATCTAACTTGCTGCGTACGTAACTTGTATATAGAACTTCAAGAACTATGACAGAAAATTCCTAGCGTTCCTTGTGATCAACGCCAACATTTTATTAGCTGACGAAACAGTGGTATCCAAAAGGCGCACTTGCCCAAGGCACTTAAGGATAACGTTTCTAAGGTAATTCTCAAAAATTTAAATATTCTGTCTCCTTGTGAAGGATACAACGAGATACTTGTCCACATTTATGTTGAGATGATTGAGTTGGGACCATAAAGATATTGTCATTATATCTTACTGCAAGACAAGGCAGTCATCGGTGGTTTCTACTGAGCAATATATTTTTTGTGGGTATTATTGAGCGCACTAGATTAGAATGCTCGCTGGGGAACGATTCTATGCTTTAACAACTCTTGACGTTAATCAAAGAAGTTTGTGAATGCATTTTTGTTGCTGTTTATATCATTAAAACTTTTATCATTAACCTCATCTATAGAGACGAGAGCGATAGACGACGGCCGGGCTACTGACCTTTCAATTCCGAGAATGACTCGAGGAGCGGCTCTTCAATCAGAGCTGCTTTTCAGTGACCCTGTTGAGTTACTCGGAGGAACTCAACAGTGCTCAGCTTTAATACCGTACCATCGCAGGTTGTATTTCCATGAATTGTGACTGGAGCATATCACTCTCAAACCAAAATCCACTGGAGAGCAGCTCAGAATTCAGAAATACAATTTCCCCAAAGGTAAAAGAATCACGTTCATCTCTTATCAGTTTCGCTACTACCTCATATCAAGATTTGATGTCTTGGAGGCAGATAAAATGTTATCTAATAGCATTCGTTGAGCGGATCCTATTTTGTAGTAATGTCATAAAGAATATGCAGATTGAAACTGAAGAAGCGGTATAGGACGGGGAGTGGGAATCATTTGGCGAATCCCAGAAGGAGTGTATCTGAAGTCCTCCAATGCCTTCATGGAGGGCATCCAGGCGAAGAGAAAGCTATGCAGTAGGTGTAACATCTCTATTAGGTGAACTATAGAAAGACCAATTGAAATAATAAGTTTTTTAGTCATTTCGAGACGCTTTGTTAGCAGAACGATACAAAATGTCCAATTAAAAGCCTCTACGGTTGCAAATGTCTTAGTGTATGGAATTCCACACGGACCAAGGTCATGATTTAAAAAGTGCATTCTTCTAAATATAGGTAAGGAAAACGTAAGGAAAACCAGAACAACTCCAGGTCACCGTAAGCCTTATAGCAATGGCCGATTAACCAAGTAGTACCAGTGTGAAGTTCTCTCCGGTCACTAGAAAAGCTCGGACCCCTTTTACCTTATAGTGTAGCTGTCCTTTTAGGAAGAAAATTCACGTTCCCTTGTGACTTGAAATTTTGTATCTAAATTTTATCAGTGATTGTGTGTAGCTACTTACCTTAACAAATATTAGATGAAATTTGTTCTATCTGTGTATTGCGATATAAATATATTCAATGTGCTCTCAAATAAGTTGATACGTGAAAGTGTACCTCATCAATTTTTCAAGGTATTGTACTCATACCAGCCAACATCACGGGGGATGCAAAGGAAAGCCGCGCACATCTTACAATTTCTATAATATACCTACATATGGGATCTTAACGTAACGACCATAGACGCCGTAGATGGTTATGCTAGAAACAGTGGCTTATGCGGTTGTCGCAAAGCGCTTGCTGACTGTTATGTAATCTAAAGTTACATTTGCTTTGTTCATAGATCTGAAAAACGAGAAATCGACACTTCATGGGCACCATGTTTTTCTTTTTCTTTTCTGATTGGTTTCAAAGTGGCAAAGTAACACATCTGGGCGTTTGGGATCCAACAAAAAACCATGATAAAGAACGAAGAAAGAAGCTTATCGTCCTCCGGTCTGCTTATACTTGTATTAAAGTCTGCAAAATGCAAGGAAAATGTTCATCAGATGCTCGCGCACTAACAAAACAGCTGATCCTTCCGGTAATTTTTTGCAACTGGATGAAAATAAATCAGTTGTATTTCTCATGCAAGTTTAGTAACTTATAAGCTACCAATGCATGCAAATGTCACTAGGCCTGTCTGATGGTTTAAGTATATTTCATAAAAATAATAATAATAATAAGAATAATAATAATAATAATAATAATAATAATAATAATAATAATAATAATAATAATAATGTTTATTGGTCTAATTACAAAATAATAAAAAGTGTACACTTGTGCTTGGGTTTTACCCGAACTTGAATTATATTAATACAATAAATTTCCTATAATTAAACTAGTCAAATATTGGTTTTCAATGTCTATAAACTTGTAGCCCTGGTGAATTTACTATCCATAACTTTAATTCAAATTTCAAACGTTTTTTACGTTTTATACGTTTAATCTTTGCAGGAATAACATTATAAAATTTTGAGCATAGACTGATAGTTTTATTTAGTCTAGAAATTAGTGCAGATGTTTCCTTGAATCGCGTTTGATGGTTGTGGCTGGTAGAATGTAACAATTTTGGATGTTGTGTTAAATATATTATTGTATGATAATAATAAATTTGCTGGCAGTCGAAAAGCTGATATTCACTGTGAAGATTTTCTGTGGGATAACATTTCTTTTTGTTCAACATAATCTTCAAAATCCACTACTTGTTAATGTATATTCGTTTGATTGTTTTAGTGTTGTATGGTCGACGATTCAAACTAGTTTTTGGATATTAAAGCCATGTGTTCTGAAGGGTGAAATACCAAAACCAAAAATATAGGTTAGGGCTGTGACAGGAAAATATTCCATTTGTTTAGGTTGGCCCTTGAGTCGTGGAAATAGGTCCGTATTACAACTAAGTGATTGGGTACAATTCAACTGCAAAAGCTTGCATGCGATAGCCCTGCGGACTTAAAATAGTCTTTATGTATCAATTATTTATTTCCGTTAGGGATCTAGTAGATTGTGGCCCAATTTGGTTGAGTATCCCTGGAGGACAGTACTTGTTATTGCATATTTATTTGCCTCAGCGCTTTCTATACGACTTCTTGTAGAAATACTTTGATTCGTATTAGTGCAAATCAAGGTATTTCTGAGCACTTTGAGAGGTGTCACTTTGTGCTTAGAGTTTGAAGCTTACTCGTATATGTATGCCCCTTATTTCTCCCTGACTTTGTCTGGTGTCTGGATAACCAGATATCCAGAGCTGACAAACCTACTGACTTACAATATTCTAACCAGGCGCAAAGGTCCTAAGAAAATCTCTATATACTAATGTCAAAAAAATTATAAAATGTCAACTTGTTAGGCTAGTGTGCATATAGTTCATTCCGCGCTTGCTACAAGTGTGTACGAAGTGAGCGACATAGTTACAAATTGACGCCTTGTTGGAAAACTTACATAATGTCATAAAAAATCCACATAATGTCAATAAAACCGGCATAATGTCACTTGTCAAGTTACGTAGTGCCCTTGCGGAGCACTCTGACAATGAGGAATGGAAACTTATAGGCGTCTTTGGACCTAATTCAATCACGTGGTCAGTCTTGCTGAAATTGTTGATAAACAGCAGTAAAAATATATCATAAGAAACTTGATTTTATTCAAACCTTCTTCATAAAGAGACACGTATAGCCCATATAAAAAAAGAAGTATCTTAATAAAATTCGCCATTCTTTGATCTCCTTTCACCAACAGACTGCTGTAGCAATAAGAAATAGACACATAAAGGAGGTCCCCGACATGAAGGCAATGTAATATGTCCGTGTCCAATATACCCTCAGAACATCAACAGTCCATGCTGGACGGAGAACGTTTAAGAAACGATACAAAAAAGAATAGCCTCTAGCGGATTTCCGTCCAACGGAAAATAATAGACTTTTACGGACGAAAATAGTCGGCAAAGAAGAAAAAATGTAAAAGGAGGCGATGGGTTCTTTGCGGTAAACAAGACCTTTGTAGCGTAGACGTGGTCGCTTTCGGAGATTATATTCGTGTTCTGGGGCGTGAATTTTCTGTAGTAAACACTAAAAACCAACTTGTTAACATTCTTTTTTATGTAAGAGGGTGGATGTAGGTCAGAGGAGGGGATAATGATCCGGAAAGTTTTAAGAAGTGGAGAGAGGGTTGCTTTAATAAACATCATGTTTTAAACTGCGAGAAACGACGACCTCCGCGTTTTGTTAAGCAGTGAAATAGGTCAATTGTGAACTAGATAAAATCAGTTAACCTACTGACAATAAGAGCATTG
Source organism: Acanthoscelides obtectus (assembly GCA_963669975.1). NCBI lineage: Eukaryota > Metazoa > Arthropoda > Insecta > Coleoptera > Chrysomelidae > Acanthoscelides > Acanthoscelides obtectus. Next base: position 64,694,639 of record CAVLJG010000008.1, read on the forward strand.
AAAAATAGCGATAGTTTACCAACAAGTTGAAGCTGTTCAAAAATGAGGGCCTGATGTGGCCGTCTAGCAGACCTGGAATGCTGCGGCATCATGGAGAAAAGCCTAAACACAAAGATGTAAGGAAACATTTTAAGACCTCGCGCTGTTTCTTTTTACGGGGCGTAAATTAAATTGGGATAGGGAAAAAGATTATAATGATCCCAAAGATACAAGGGAACAACGCTTAATTAAAGTATACTGCTACTAGCAGGACTTGCTCAATGGCATATTTTGATGCCAGTTGTTTGCGATTGTTTTACCATTTTTGCAAATACCCTTTATCAAAAAACCTTTTTAATTTAACGGCAATATACTAAATGGGTGCGATTGACATGAACTTGAACTTCTAGAAATAACCTGAACAATGACACTCTGAAATATTAGTCACTAAGGAACAATCTGTATACTAACCATATGTATACAATGCCTTAACATCAACTAAAATGCTGTTGTTTATTTAATATTTGTTAAGTATTTCAATGTAAGGGGATTAGAAAGACGGTCAACATTTCTCTAGAAACTATTTAGGGAAATATTCTCTTAGTTTTTTTTTTGAAAGTTCAATCGAAATGGGCTGGGAGTATTGGATATCATGCTATAAAAACCCAACTTGCATTTTTTGTAAGAAAAGTGCAATATTCATTAGCTATTCTGGATCAGGGTTTAGAATAGGTGTCTTACACTTGATTTTCAGAAATCATTAATTCACCGCAATTCCTGACAATACTTCGTGATGTCTGAAATTTTCTGTATAGTGTACAACAAATTATCTCATCGAGTGACACCTCGACTGTTACTATAGTGTTATTGATAAGTCCAGGTTTCCTACTCTAACACCACTACTACGTACGAGCGATGTCTTTTCAGTTTTGCATATGGAAATAACACAACACGGTAGGTATTTTTAAATAACTTTATTGTTTTTCGAAGTATTCTCCACGAAGATTAATACACATCTGCATGGGCTCGAACCAATTTTCGAAGCATTTATTCCACTCGTTTGCTGGCAGATTCAAAACGGCATTTTTGAATGCGTCAACTGCTTCTTCTGGTGACTGGATCCTTTGACCACGCAGTCTTTTTTTAATTTTCGGGAAAGTAAAGAAATCGTTATAACAGATCGGGACTATATGGAGGATGGTCCAATAATTCCACGTTTTCTTCCATTAAATACTGCCTGGTTTTTTGGGCTGTGTGCGAGCTTGCATTGTCTTGGTGGAGGATGATTCTTCTTTAGGGGTTGATTTTTCGAAGCTCGGTGATGACTTTTGGCAAACAAATGGTGGTATAGCAATCCGCAGTAACAGTTCTTTGCTCATTAAGAGAAATTGTTGCAATATGACCCGCTTTCGACACAAATGTCGCGACCATCTTTTTCGAAACACTTCTAGAACGGATGACTTTTGATGGCTTTTCTTCACCTTGGAACACCCAAACAGCCGACTGTCGTTTATTTTCTTGTTCCTAACAGAACAGTACAGTAAATGCACGATTCATCACCACTAACAATGTGGTACACATTTTTCGAGTTTTCGGAATTGAAACTGTCAAGCGTTTTTTGACACCAATTAACCCTGGCTGCTTTCTGCTCTTCAGTCAACAGGTGGGGTATCCAACGAGAAACTAATTTTCTTACTCCTAATTCTTCATGCACAATTTTTTGAATTGAGGTCTTTGAGATCTTCAAGGACGCCTCAATCTCGGGATATGTCACATGTCTATCTTCAGTGATGAGTTTGCGCACAGCATCGACGTTTTCCTGGGTGACTGCCGTTTTTGGTTTCACCCGTCCACGTATGAATTCTCCATGCCAACGGGAAATTGTCGACTGATGTGGCGCTTCGTTGCCGAAAACAGACAGTAACTCAGCAAGGCATTCTTGTTGCGATAATTGTCTCTGAAAGTTGTAATAAATTATGGCGCGAAAATGTTCTCGGTTGAGTTCCATTTTTCTAATGACTGGGTGAGACTTAAAAATTCACTGTAGGTAGTGAGAACACTGAATTGTTGTGAAACTTTGAATTTAAGTTTACTAAAGGGTGAGGTTAAGATTAAGTACTGACGTTCGATCCGCGCGGCGTACTATGTTTCTATATGCAAAACGTAAAAGACATCCCTCGTATAGACCTCAGTATGGACGATATAGGCGAGGCAGCTGCTTCCCCTACAAAGGTTTTTGCAGAAATGATGAGGAGTGAGATATTTTTTTTTTGTTTTTTTGTGCGTAGCTTTGACGCCACTATCAATTTTCAAAGGCAACAAAGCTTTTTAAGAATGGTATGCAAAAAGACGAGCCTACGTACATCCTAAAACAAAATCTCTATGAAGTGAGATTGATTCTAAATAGCGAAGATGCCTTTGAAAAAGGTTGCTACGCCGCTGATATAGCCATAAAACACATTTATAAAAAGTAAAATAACTTAACAATGTATGCCTTTAGAGCTTCGAGCAAACAACATTTTTCCGGAAGAAGTGCTCCATTTTTATCCGTCGTACAGTCGCTTGCGTTCAGCGTGTGTGGATGTGCATGCATTCAACGTTTGTTTGAAGTTCACTATGGTAAAGAGACAGAAAACCTATATTTCACGTACATTGGTTGTTGTTTGTCTTCCTTTATCAGTGTTGGAGGTGCACTAAAGTGAGCTTTGTTTTGTTTCTGAAAAATATTCAGGAAATGAGCGTCTGTACGTACTTAAGCGATGGCATGCTTTGAATTTAAATATTTTTGAAAAGTTAGGGTTTTCCAAATTTGGAGGTTTCTAAAAGACGATTTTTAAAACAGTAAACCTTTTTGTCCTTGGTTGGTAATATATTCTAATCACCATGTGTGAGTTTCAACAGGTCTTTCCGAGAGATCTAAGGGCCAAGGCGTACAGTCCAGACAACAAACACCAGACAACACATAGACAGACATAGTGACTGAGTGAAGTGACCCATTTCTTTGTGACAAAAGAATATAACATCCAAGAAATGTTTATGATTCCGAATTTTCTCCCGATAACAATACTTCTCCCACCTACCTGGGAAGTAATATTACCAAAACACATTTTCCTAAAATTCTTCGAAATCATAAAAAGATTACCAGTCGATATGGATATAAATGACAGGTAAAAGAAGACAAGGACAGGTAAGAAAAAAAATTGAGAGACGTTTTATATGCTCAAAAGGATACCCCATTCCGCCAATTCCATCAACATTAATATTTCACGGTCCCTTGGACCAATGGAAAAATACCTTATCGAAATGCAATTTGACGGAAGCTGCCAAAGGTCTCTGAATATCAGTGATTTCTATTAAAAGAGTGAATAAAATCGTAGAAATTCGACTGTATTATAAGCAAGACCACTTTTTGATTCCAACATGATGCTTTTGTACAGAGAAAACAGGACAAGTTTCATTTTTTTTATTTCTGTTATAAATTTACATTTAGCAATCAGTTATCCCCAAAGCCAATGGGAATGCGGCAAATAATAGGTCGATTTTCTAGCTGTTAAATTTAACTGCAGGTTTGGACGTTTGTTAATTCATGGAAATCTCGAATTTGTTGAGTTCAATATACTGAGTGTTTATCATTATAGCTACATATCTGTTGAATAGTGTGGATTTGTCTGTATTTTGCAAGAAAATGGAATACAAAAAACATTCCAACCAATACCTCATCTTCCTTTACATCATAATAGTAATCATTTATTAATCTATGGCTTAATGAAATTCTTCAAAGCAAATAAAAACATTATGTTCTCTCCATCCTAAAACTCAGATAATATGTGTAAAACGTATCAATCCCTACATCTCCGTGATGCATAATGCAATTACTATCGACATACACAAAAAATTATGAAAAATTTGTCACAAATAATGTCTTTTGAGTAAAAAAATCATAAAAACTAGTAACTCTTGTTTGACTGCCTTTTTGACTGGCGGGGATATCTGTCTTTCACTCGCAGTGTTGCAAAGTCTAACGACGATCACGTCCCGTGGTGGAGGGTGCAAAATGAATCTTTTACATTTGCTGGTTTTGAATTTAAAGTAGGAACACAAACTTATGATACTTGGAGCTAGAATGAAATTACTTCTCGAATATTGGAAAAGTGTGAACACCATCATGGTCTGTTGTATCTTCAAATTCCAAATGAAGTATCTGAAAATTCTTACATACAGTGGACCTTCGTCATACTTTACTATCCTGATTATGATGATCTCTGGCAGGTGTGTTGCATCATCAAATTGATGAACAAATACGAGAAAGCTCTGATATACCTACGTACAGCGGATTTTTCATGAAAATTTACTAGGTATCATGGTTATAACTATCTTTGGTAGATTGTTCGATCCAGAATGGGAATGATCTCCTATTTATGAAAATATTTTTGGTATCATCTAACCGTTGCAATCAGTGTACAAAAACTGTGACATGATTTATAGCATAATCCGTGGGGATGCAGTGGTTGGGATAAATACTACGGCAGCAACTGATGATTTGGGCATGTTTGGTAACAACGTATGAAGTGAAACTCGCTAACTTCACAAATGTGAGGATTTTGTACAATTTCTTTAAAAATGGTGAAAGATGTGTCTGATTTCCCAAGGTAATGTCGCAGCCAAATTGCAGTCGGTTCTTCTGGACGCTGGCCAAACAGATTGAAAGGAACTTCTCACACAGTAGCCTTACACCACTTACATGTCAGGATGGAACGATTGTAACTGACTCGAAGGCCAATGCTGAAGTGCTTGCCAAGGTCTTTGCTGCCTACTCCACCATGGACGCCCTCCAACAAAGCTTCTGGTCCAGACTTGATTGTGCTGAAGAGGTATGCAGCGGAGCAGGTCATTCGCGTCTCTTCCAGATATCTTGTGAATCCAGAAAACTGTAAATTTGCTCATGTCCAACCCATCAAAAAAAAAAAGGATCAAAATCAAAACTACAGACCTATAGCTCTGCTTTCTGTTATAAGTAAGGTAAGGCTTGATTAGCGACAGGCAGTATAGTTTCCGACACCAGCGATCCACAGGGGACCCCTTAGCTTACGTCACGCAATTATTATTATTATTATTATTATTATTATTATTATTATTATTATTATTAAACAACAACAAATTTGAGTTGAGTACAAGTACTATAAACTCAAACACAAAAATAGATAATAGTGTACAGACAAAAGAAATATAACAATTTGACAATCTTAGCACTAGTAGACATCTTCAGAATGGGAACAATATGTTAAGCACTGCGGTGTCTATCGTAATTGTTTTTGAAACTGTTGACGGATTTCGAGTTCACTACATAAGATGGAAGACTGTTCCATGCATCGAAGACACGGTTTGAGATGAAGCGCTGACGAGTAGAGGTTCTAATAGCTTCCTTCTGCAATTTGAAGTTATGGCCTCTGAGACTGTTCGTTGCCAGACGAAACAGATGCGACATGTCCACACCAAACAAATTATGCAGTGCTCTGAAAGTGATGATGAGATCTCCTCGTACTCTTCTATCAGCAAAAGCAGGCAGGTTATATAGCTCGAGGCGGTCTTCATAACTTGGCCTACGTGTGCCATATGGCATACGTGTAGCACGACGCTGAACGGCCTCTAATAAGCTGCTATCGTGAACAAGGTTTGAATCCCATACCGGACCAGCAAACTCCAGTAGGGGTCGTACGAAAGTTGTGTACAAAAAGGAGGAGGTACTAACGGTGCAACCGCTAAATGACCTTTCCATCATATATAGCAACCGGTTTGCCTTAGAGGTTATGTTCTGAATGTGCTCCGACCAGGTGAGCCGGCCATTAACTGTCAGACCAAGATCTGTGTGATGAAGAACAGTCTCTAAGGTATGTTTGCCAATCTTATATGTTAAGTTAGGATTATTCTTTCCCAGGTGGAGAACGTAGCATTTCGATAGATTTAAAGGCAGGAGCCAGAGTTCTGACCACTTTCTGATCAGCTTGAGGTCTTCTTGAAGCACAGATGAGTTCATGACAGTGTTATAGACTTTAGTATCATCTGCATAGATGGAACACATAGAATAAAGTCGGGTGGGAAGGTCGCTTGTATAAAGAAGAAAAAGTATTGACCCTAGCACAGATCCTTGTGGAACTCCACTAGTAACACGATGACTAGAAGAATAGGCGTCTCCAACACGGACGGAGAAAGATCTGTCTAACAAACAAGCTTCAATCCATAACAACAAATTTCCCCTGATTCCGAGATGTTCAAGCTTGTGCAGGAGCCTTTTATGCGGAACTCGATCGAAAGCTCTGGAAAAATCCAGAAAAACCACGTCGACCGGTTCATTTGCGTCTAAAGATCTGGTCCAATTGTCAATGCAGTGTAAAATGTTGGTGATAATTGATCTACCAGGAATAAAACCATGTTGGTTGCTAGGCAGTAGATTGTTCTTGAACGCAAATGTCATAAGTTGTTCCTGGACGATCTTTTCGGCTATTTTCGCAGCTATAGGCACAAGACTGATAGGACGGTAGTTTTTCGCAGATGTTTTATCTCCTTTTTTTTTGTGGAGTTAGCTAATCCAGGATTACGGTAAGGCTTATGTCATTGGTCTTGATATAACGAAAGCGTTCAATCAGCTGTGGCACGCTGCCCTCTTATGCAAACTTCCATCTCATGAGCTCCCAGAAAAGCTTTGCAGATGGTTGGCTGACTTTCTCTCTGGCCGCAAGGTATCCGTCGTAATTGACGGGATCTCCTCTTCATCCTGCAAGGTCAACGCGAGTGTTCCCAAGGGATTGGCCTTGGCTCCGACACAGTTCTTCTTGCATATCAACGACCTCCTTTCCTGCACGATCAACCTAATCCACAGCTTCGCTGATGACAGCACTTTACATGCAGGAGTTCAGAGTGACAAGCCGATCTCTGCAGCTGACGACTAGATGATTAGCGACGACTTCCTCTCTGACGAGAGACCTGGAGATTATCACTGCTTGGGGACGCAACAAGCTTGTACAGTGTAATGCTTCCAAAACACAGTAATGTTCCGATGGATGGCCGGGTTCTGCCAAAGAGCCGTTCCTTTCGGCTGGTCGTAGTCCATGTCACCGAGGATATGACCTGGCACGAACACATCTTGTCAGTAGCGGCTGCTGCTGGGAGAAAGCTAGGCTATTTTTTTAGGGCTAATAAGTACTTCCGCATGACCTTCTCACTCTATACAAGGCCCAGAAAGGGCCTAGCCTCGAGTATTGCTCACACGTTTGGGGTGCTGCCACCCCGACTATATTATCTATGCTCGATGGTGTCCAGAGAAGGGCTGTCCGACTGATCGAAGACTCTTCTCTAACAAACAGTCTCGGGACTCTTTCACACCGGCGGCCGTCGGCGATCAAGTTCTCTTCTACCGTTACATCAACGGGCTTTGCTCCTCAGAGTTCTCTTCCATGATGCCGCCGCGCGATGTGCCTGCCATACAGACCCGGCTGCTTCGGTAAAAAAAAATACTACAATAAAAGTTTCCTATTCCCATTGTATGTTGGCTGGGGAGATAGCGCAGCATAATCATTAGTTGCGTTCGGCACTTAAAAAGACTTTGAGTGTAAAAAAGGCGAACTATAATGGAATTACCAAAAATGTTGCTGGAAATCACCAGCGGAGAAAAAAAGTCGCTAAATCATACAAAAATCGCTAAGTCTGGCAACAGTGTTGTTTCGTCCAGATGACACATCACTCAGTCGCTCTAGGATAGCGGTGGGACATTGTATTCATACTGATCGGTATACGAAAATAACTGAATGATTCAGCACACTGCAAGTGGGGAAAGTGATTTTTCTCAGGCACCAAAAGGAACTAAGGAACAATCAAATAAGAATTCCATCTGACACGCATTAAACATCTCTCGAAATCAGGTTTAAGTGTTGTATGAAAATGTTTTGTTGGTATCGATGAATATCTAGAACATCCAACGGTCTGAAAAATCTTTGAAAGATTTGAAAATCTCCAGAAAATGTAAAAACATAGTATACAGTCAAACGAGTCAAAAGTCTTTCGGAAGCATGTATCGAGAACCACAGGCTCCAGGGGGAAAGTGGAAAATCTCTGACTTGTGATAACTGAGAAAATGGCCAAAATAGAAGCTACTGAAATCAGCCTTGTGTGGTCTAAGCTGTTAAATCTTACCAAGCTATTCAATCGCGTTTTCTTTCAGAGAAGCCAGTGTTGGACCGGTGCATATTCCAAATACTTATAACTGAACCAATTTATATATTCATGTTTTTTTCGATGATTCATCATAGTAACAGTGAAAAGGACAAAGAAACGAAAAATATGCTTCATTGACATTACTGCACGACATGGGAGTTGTTTAATGTTGTTTTGGAAACAAATTTAGGATCAACGGTATTAACTAAGGTAGAGTATTTTAAATACAAAAGCTGCGCTAGTTTTATCAGAAGAAAACACTATATCTCTGAGCCACAGAAGTAAAGCGAATTTCATTCTTTCGATTCTCCCATCACTAGTGTGATGAAATGACAATTTGTCCCACCTTGGATTACTTGAAATAGTGATGTGCTTTCTAATTCGTTTCATTAAGTTGCGTTTAGCTCTAGGAACTGGTTCGTGAACAAACTACTTTATGCGACAATACCTCAAAAAATATATGTACAGAAACAGAGCAGATATTCCAGTCTGTCAGTCGAGATAACGTAAAAACGATTCAATTCATATTGTTTAACCGTTACAATGTGAGACACTAATTTCAAATGTCAATTCTTCTTTAGTCTATGTTCTGTGATCAGTTGTTGTTTTAAGCTTGTTGTGTTATTTGTGAAAAATGGATTTTCCGTATAAAAAGTGCCCTCTTCTGCAGAATTACATATTACACTGTCGTGTACACGTTAAATCTGCACTAACCCCCAAATACGTGGTTATGTTGAGTGTACCATGTACTCGTACCATCACCGATGGTGCGACTGATTATACACTGAAATCAAAACAAAAAACTTCAACTGCAATTGTATATATGAATGTTGAAATCTTAAACAGTTTCGGATCAGTGGTGTCAAAATGTCGTTGAGGAATTGGAAAGAAGTACTATATATAAATGTGCTGAAACGCAACACCTAACAAAAATTTGAGTGAAAAGGTTTTTTCATGTAAGGGTTTGGAAGTGCAAGTTTGCAAATGTAGGATAAACTATTAACACACAGTAGGTGATGTTGAGTTAATGTAATCACATATGGATTACAAAAGTTGCAATAAACATGGAGAAACTTTCAGCTAAACTGAAAAAAATTGATTTTACTCAGATATCAGGTATTTTTTCAAAATTTTGGCTCAGTTTTACATAATTTCATAATATTGAATAAACTGAAAACATTTCAATGGCAAGATGTCACTTCATATTTTCCAGTGTTTTGTTTTGAATACTTTGATGCTATTTACTGCCAAATATTTGACGGAGAGATCTTGAGGCTGATTGGGTATATTTAACGGACTGTTTGGTACTCGTACCGTATTGGTGCAACATAGTGGTTTGTTAGATTGTGAAATCGGCCCTTAATAGACGTTGTCAGGTGATAATGAGGCTGATATTTTTTAAAAGCTTTTCAGCTATAGCTGTAATCTGATATGTAGATCTCAACATACAGAACAAGCGTCTATAGGCTTAATATTTTTATACTAGTAGGTTACGAGATGCAGAGTTCGGCCGACTGTTTGTGCTAGCTACTTAGGGTTTTTTACTTTTTCATCACCATTCAAACATGACCCTTAATAAATTATAATATTGGGTTTTCTGAGAAAGTGTACATTATGCACTATGTCCCGGATAAACGTTAAAAACGTGTCTTCAAGTAGATTGGCTCAGTACTTCCCACGCACTCGTTCAAATTCGCAAATAACAAAACAAAGCGGGATTAGGCATGCTTACTCTAGTCCCATGTATCGCAGACCTTTGCACCACAAACTACAAGTATGTAAAATAAAACTATCATAATTCTGCTTCAATGGTAGATATATGGAAAATATGTGTGATATTAGCGCCTTCTTAACAACGCAGCGTCTTACACTTTCACTTACACAAGAATACATTTTCAACCGTTCACCTCCTAAAACTCCCAACTCCCAATTGTTAAAGAATCCATAATATTTCACAACATGATCAGGGATCGCTGAAACGTTTTAACACGTTATTTCAGCGATTCATATTTCCCCGTAGCTCCGCCGCAAATGAACCAATTTTATAGACCTACGAAGCTTTTTGGTTTTCAGCATGGTAGTCACCTTGTGTCAAATTCTCATCAAATGTGTATTTTCTGACTAATAGGGAAGCTAAACATTAGGGAACAGAGAGGCTGACCTTAGTCACTATGTACGATTCCCTACAACCAGCAACTCTCAATTTTCAGCCATTTCAAAAACTGTTTTGAAAATGATCAGGTGCCTCATTTAATTGAAAAAAAGAGGTTTGACCGTTTTTAATTTTTTCACTTCATTTGCCTGAAGCTCCACCGCCATTAAATAGATTTTCAAAAACTAAAAAGCCTTTTTCGGCATAGTGGTAACCTTCTTTAAAAATTTCTTCAAAATTTGACCGCTACTTTCCAAGTTGTAGCGTGGTCAAGGATTAGCGGACAACCATACAGACAGACAAAGGCAGTTAGAGAGAGAGATAGGGAGAGAGACGGATAGACACACGGACTGACGGGAAGTAGTTATATGGTTTGTGGTGATGTAACATCCAGAAAACATAATATCTCATTTCCGAATTTTTGTACGAATTCAATACTTCACCGCCAATTGCTTAGAGAGCAAACAAATGAATAATCAGTCTTTTTGAAAACTAATTCCATTATGTCATAAACGTAAAGAATAGGATAGGCTTGAGTCTATAAAATTATCACTGCTCCCATATTTCACATGTCACGTTACTTTCAATGCCATTCGCCAATCTAATGCATTTGACTGATTTGAATTGCTGTGGCTATCTTGTGCTCATTAGCATAAATAAGTAGATCTCACTAAAAATGAAACTGTTTGGTGATCCTACCATAACAAAATTTACGATCGAGGAACCATTCTGTAAGGCAATCAATCGTCGACAATGTTGGGTTGGCATCACTTTACAGAAACATTCCTGATGGAGTATTCACGAAACAATCTGTTGTTTATCCCAAGTCCCTTTTATTCAACGAGTCAACCCTTTTGCTGTATCAAAATTCCACACCATTCGTTCTCGGCGCTAATTTTGAACAATGGGAAATTATTTCCTCTTGTTCTACAGAGTTTGTGGAAGAGATATAGCATTGTCTTTATAATATGGACCGAAATACATAGCATTAAGCTAGCAGACAAAGAAAATAGAAATTGCCTGAGTACATTTTACTTCCTACGCCACTGAGAGTGATAGAAAATCCGAAAGTGATGTTTTTGGATGTATTATGATATGTATACCATGAAACATCATGTCATGAATTTCCGTCGGTCTGTATGTCTGTCTGCCGGTCTGCTTGGCTCTATCTCTCCGTATTTGGTTCTGAATCTCGGATCTTAATGGCTCTCCACAGATCTTGGAGTGCTTTGACGGATAATTCCCTTGGATTACCTAGGATCTCCTTGAGATGCTTCGAAACCTAAAAGTCCCTCAGGTTGCCACGGTTCTCGTCTCACTGGGACTAAAAATATCTTCCATGTCCACCTCATCTGTTTTTCTTTATTGATTTTCGTTAGATTCCAGGCGACACTTTGTATCTACTAAATCTTTACAGGTTTTGGCAAAATCGCCTAAGGGTCATACGACTCTTACCAATAAATAAATGTGTATTGAAAAAGAAATATTACTGGACTTATTTTGATATAATATTCTCTTCTTAGAATGAATCTAATATTGCAGTTTGGCCAGGTACTTGGTAACCTGTTTTATATAACAAAATAGAGCACAATTCGTCCTATTTGATCAGTCAAGTTGAGAGTCAATTTTGATCCATGTACACTATATTTAATATGGAGTCCAGTCGCCACCTTGAAGCTTTTAACTGTCACTTTAGTACTTAAATCTAGTATTAATGTTTCAATTTCAGCTTGTCATCATGATCCGTTAAACATGTCAGGTTTTTGAAGAGCACTGTATAGAAGTAATAATCAGGTAAGGCTACACACACACACACACACACACACACCCACACCTAGACACACACACGCACACACACACACCTACATATACGTACTTTGCTCAGATGTTCTTTCAAGCTATTGCGTCCTGTTATAAGCCCTGTAACTGCACGGTTTCTGCTCATTCAGAGCAGTTCCGCACTATTGGTTGGACCTGGTGTTCATTTGAAGGCTTCCCACCACGGATCTAGTAGAAACCACTGAATAAAAGAAAAAACGCCGAGACACGTCAAAAGATTTGTCAAGGGAGACCACTTTTTAACCAAAAAGGACTTCACTCCTTTTCACCCTCTGCCCCCCAGGGCTATCTTCTTAAAAATTTTAAGTGACAAGGGGTATCGAATAATAGCTTGTTTTAAAGGTCTTTCAAAGTCCTTTATTTTGACGTTTGATTTCTTAAAATCGGCCGATTCGTTTTTAAGAAAATTATAATAATCTTTATTTATCTTAATTTGTTCAGATAAAAAACAAAAACACACGAAAACATCACTTTTTATTTCAGGAAATGTTCGAAATGTTACCCGCTATTGATCAATGACATAAGCGATGTTCAAATTTCTGACGAACATTTTCAAAAACATGTTGTGTGATATCGTGGCAGCTTTTGATGATGCGTTGACCAAACTTATGGATTCTAATGGCGTCAAATCAGGAAATCTAGCAGGCCATTCTATAGCCCCTCTTCGCCCTATCCACTTATCTGGAAAAGTCTTGCTGGAAATATATTTCAGCCTCATTATACTTAATTATACTTAAGGTTTCCATCCTCTTCGATTTGGCTTTCCATGGTGTCAGTGATAAGCGGACTGATGGGATTTTTCAACATATCCAAGTAAATGTCTCCATTCAAATGTCCATTAATAAACAATGGCCTAACCACTTTGTTTCCCAAAATGCCTGTCCATGCATTAATTTTTTCGGGGTACTTCTACAAAAGCATGAGAATTTTCATTGCTCCAATACATGCAGTTATGATTATTAATAAATACATTTAGATAAAATGTGCATTCATAACTGAAGCAGATACTCTTTACATTTACATCTGTGTAGATGAAAAGAATGCGGAAAAAAATTCGAGTTGTTATTTGGTTGTTGCCACGTCTAATCTTCCGAATTGCTGTTTAAGTTGGTAGTTTCCGTTTTAAATTATAAACGAATTGTTGATTTTTCAAACCCTAACGGGCAACATTTTGAACACGTATTGGAATAAAAAGTGATATTTTCGTGTGTTTTTGTTTTCTATCTAAACAAATTAAGGTAAATTATGATTTTCTAATTTTCTTGAAAAAATGTCTAAATGAAGGACTTCGAAAGATCTTTCAAACAAACTAGTACTCGATACCCTTTGTCCCTTATGATTTTTAATGCAGTGACCCTGGAGACCGGATTAAAAAGTTATCCTCCTTGATAAATCTTTTGACGTGTCTCGGCGTTTTTTCTTTTAATCAGTGGTTTTCGATAAATCCGTGGTGGGGAGTTTCCAAATGAACACCTTGCGCACGTATTACTGATACTCGAGTGTCAAGCAATTATTTTGCTTCATGTCTTAAATAACAAAAATAGTTGTAGTGGAACTCTTCAATCGCCATGAGGAGCATTCTTGACACTCCGAACTTATTGCGCTTATTCTTGTGAGTATTTGTTAGCATTTTTATGTGATGTTATAGAGAAAGGGTCGAGATAAAATGAAAGCAGACCTTTGGCAATTTTCAACCAATCACCATCATCCAATCGTTTTTAAACAACGTTTTCTTGTCGGCGGGAGCAACGCGGTCCGCTTCACGGCTCGTTTCCTCTGAAATTTAATACAAATAGAACGAGCCAGCCAGTCCGAGACGACGTCTCTCACCTATAAACATCGGACGTGTGGACAAGCCGATGCCGTTGCAGTCTAAGAGCTGCAGTTCCAAATGAATCCACGTGTTAGCTCGGTATGTCTCTCTTGAGCTACCATCGTATTTCCTTCTATTCCTCCTGCATAATTCACGCCTTCCCAGTATGTTATTATACCTAACAAAATATATTTTTGCATATTGAGCGTATCAAAATCTAATTAAAAAAATGCGCTGCAGTTCCTTCTTGTTTGGTTGAGAAGCGAGTCATGATCTCAAACAATCAAGTTGTATCAAAACTGGAAATATTTCAAATGAGACCTTGAATGTCCAGGGTGCTGCAGCGATTACGTCGCATAAGAGTTCATCAAAACAGACCATTAACATCAACAAAATTAGAGACAATTTTAAAATCGTGGAAATTATAGAGCATTTTGTTTTTTGTTTTGTAATTACTTGAGAGGCTTTATCGTTATCTTTAGATATTATTTCATATGAGGTCTGTAATGACACCTTTCTTCCTAAAAAATTTTTATTCAAAAATACTTACAATTTTATATTGTCTACCCTCAAAATAACTTCCTTCTGAAACCACACAGCGCTGGAGACGGTTCTTCCACTCCTTATAACAGTGCTGGAACTCCCATACTGGAATAGCCTTCGACTGACGCAAAATGAGTTCCCTTGAGATGATTTTCTAACTTCCGGAAGAGAAAAAAGTCACAAGGTCTCAAGTCGAGCGCATAAGGAGGCTGAGGAGCCACAGAGACGTTTTTACTGGTCAAAAACGCGTTCATTGGCATAGCTGAGTGAAGGAGCATTATATATGTAGTGATGCAACACCCAGTTATTGTTGATCTGCTGACTGGTGGTGTGGATTAAATTATACTCTTCCCCCATCATTCTGACTGCCAACCGACGATCTGAACTCACAAGATCCCGGATTCTGTCGATATTTTAATCGGTTCTTGAAGATGAAGGGTCTTCCGCTTCGTGATCCAACTTCAATCGACTCTCGCCCTTCTGAAAGTACCCTAAACCTCCAAAAAAACTGATTTCTTGACAAATCACTGTCTCCGGATGCCTGGTTAGCAAGAGTTTCCGTTGCACTTTGCCCAAGTCTGAAGAAAAATGTGACAAACTGTTTCCTTTTCACAAAAAGTCGCTACGATCAATCAAGTGACTCGAGCGGGTTCAAACTTGTACTGAAGGAGGATCACACGTTTCCCTGTCTTCTCTCCAAGCCCGGCGCCTCCAGTGTATTTACTGCTATACACTTTCGGTACAATATAAATTTGGAGTTTTTACTTCCCAAGCCTATTGGCGTGGGTCTTTAGGATCAGTGACTTTTATTAATTTTATAAATAAAAAACTCAATATCTCGGTCCTACCAGACAAACTAAGACGCTGATCATTCCAGCATTGACTGTATCACGTCTCGAGTTTGCAAGTGAGGCGACCACCACCCGAAGTCAGCAGTAAGTAGGCTGTCTTCGGCTGCAAAGGTATGGTCAGGCTACAGTCAACGTATATTTGACCACGGGTTGGCAGAAATTTCGGTAGCGGCGTTAGGGGTGTGTCAATTGCGAAGGTAGGACATAGTCAGCCCACTTGACGCCATTTTTCTTGCGAGGTCGTACTTTCATGAACCAGTTAAATCAACGTTCCATGGTGTTTTGATTACACTGATACACACAGGATTTGTGACATGCCAATTTTTGGGTGTATCTTATGTATTTTGAGACCCTTAAATCAAATCTAAAAACAGAATTTTTATTTCACCCACAGATA
The DNA here is from genome assembly GCA_963669975.1 of Acanthoscelides obtectus. Taxonomy (NCBI): domain Eukaryota; kingdom Metazoa; phylum Arthropoda; class Insecta; order Coleoptera; family Chrysomelidae; genus Acanthoscelides; species Acanthoscelides obtectus. The sequence goes on from CAVLJG010000008.1 coordinate 64,710,421, forward strand.
TTCGGTAACATCTACTCTTATGAATTACAATACGTAACATCACATATTGCTACATTTCTCGGCGTTGATGCGATGACGCACATATACATATAATGTTAAGACCTGTCTATTCCTGTTTATTATATGCGAGCTCTATGTTTAGAGAGAAAATTAATATTGAGTTTATTAGTAGACTAATAGCAGCCGAGTCAGTTACGTCTTCTCAGTTGAAGAGTACTGAGATGTTTTGAGTACTGTTAATTTTTGTTAAAACGGTGTGTTGTTTTTAGTTTATTGTGATCGAGACTAGTTTTATGGACAATGCATAGAATTTGTGTAAATAGTTCTAACAGCTTTTGTTATGTGTGCGGAGAGCTAACTTTTAAATCCCAAAAACGTGCTTTGACACCCCTTGTGTTGAAAGCATACGAACTTTATTTTGGAATTCAAGTTGGCGACCAAGATAAATTATGGGCTCTCATATATGTTGTAAGGCTTGTGCAACGTTGTTAACAGGTTGGCTAAGAGGCGACAATCGTAAAATGCCCTTTGCGGTACCAATGGTTTGGAGAGAACCGAGAGACCATACTACTGTATTGGACCAAAACAGACTGTTAAGTATTTTAACTTACCACCAGCTTTGTGGCCCGTTAAGCATAGTGACAAACTTTCTGTCCCAGTTGCACCAGAATATTGGTCTTTGGATGAAAAAGTCGAATCCACCGATTCTGAAAGTGATGGTACAGAAAGCGTAAAAATTTTCGATACTTCGTTTGACGTGCCAGGATGTTCAACAGCGCCGCATTTGATCACACAGGGCGAATTTAATGACTTAGTTCGAGAATTAAATCTGTCAAAATCATAGTCAAAACTTTTAGCGTCAAGATTAAAAGAATGGAATTTTCTCCACGGTGACATTAAGATTAACATTACTTTTTACCGAAAACGGCAACACTGTTTCCGTCAAGAAAGGTAGTTGATATATTGCTCCGATGACAACAATTTGTTTGACGCGTTAGGACAGAAACATGATCCATATGATTGGCGCCTGTTCATTGATTCCTCGAAGCTGAGTTTAAAAGCGGCATTGGTTCACAACGGTAATAAATATCCATCTCTACCTATGGCGCACGCAGTTCATATAACGGAGTCGTGTAAAAATATGCGAGTTCTGTTAAAGCATATCCGTTATAATAAATATGGATGGGCCATATGTGCCGATTTAAAGGTAGTTGCTCTTCTTCTCGGAATGAAACTGCTATATACCAAATATTGTTGCTTTCTTTGTGAATGGGACAATACAATCGTGCGCGAGATCGTCATTATGAACAGAAGGAGTGGCCACTACGTCAGGTATTAACTCCGGGCCTGACATTGCTCATGAACCACTAGATGATCCCAAAAACGTGTTGCTTCCACCTTTACATATTAAGTTTGGACTGATGAAAAATTTTGTGAAAGCTATGGATAGTTTCTGCATTTAAAACAAACATTTCCGAGACTTAGTGAGGCAAAAATTAAAGAGGGCACAAGTATAGAAAATCATGAAAGATGAACCTGTATTTGATAGTGCTCTAAATGAAACCGAATTACGAGCTTGGAATGCTTTTAAAACAGTTACTGCAAATTTTTTAGGCAATGTGAAGGCGAACAATTATAAAGATATTGTGAGTGAACTAATAAAGGAATGTAACATGTCTCTAAAACTTCACTTTTCGGATACTCATTTCGATCTTTTTCCGGAAAATTTAGGTGCGGTAAGTGATGAACATGGTGAACGGTTCCACCAAGACATTTCTGCTATAGAAAAACGGTATTCAAGGCAAATGGAGTGTCAATTTGCTAGTTGATTATTGCTGGACATTGTTAAGAGATACTTCAGGAGCAACATATCGCCCTAAAACATCGACGGCAACATTCTAAGATTAATGTTTATTCGAGTGTTTATTAGTACTCTTACACAGATATCCTCATATTTTACGAGTATAGGCAGCAAATAGAATTTCTTATTGCAAGAAAACCGTGGGTGATAGAAAAAATCGAATGCTATTTCCGGATTTTTGGGTAAGTTTTACATAATAATCACCTTGTTTTGTCCATGTAACAAGAAAATATTTTAATTTTATTCACCAGTGATATATAAAAATGAGTTTTCTGCCTTTACGTAGAATAAAAAGGTAATTTGGCAAAATTTGTCTGACTCTAGATAACAAGCTCTTATATTTTATTGTAGAGCCCGTAAACATAGTTTTTTCCGGTAGTTCTAGATACTCTGGCCTAGTATGGAGAATATGGTACAGTCTTCCAAATGACGATTTTTCCAATTTGGTTACTCCTAACTCTAGTAATGCAAAAAACCTTTGCATTATATAATAAGCCTAACTAATATAAAAATCATACATATCGAGTTTTGAGAAAATTACACCTTATGATCTCTGCTCCCCGTCCATAGAAATAGTTAGGTGTTGACGAAAAGCTATTCCACTTTAGCAAGGCAAGCCAGGGAACAGCCACCGTCTGTTTGAACAGGTCGACGTTCTCTTGCCTTGTTTACTCATGGCTAACGCGATGTTGGTGGTGGTGTCGAGGACAAACGTGGAAAGATCGGCTTTTTTCGAAAATCGAACCGCCACACCGAACCGATGGTATCACTGAGAAAAAGGTGTCACTGAAAAACTTTTCCAGTTAATGTAGGTATGGCAACTGGCTTAACCGTAAATTTGTCTAGTGCTAAAAACATTATAACATATTCAAGTAGGTTGGTCAAAATTAGAGGGCGGATAAACTGTTCATAGTTAGGAGAAACTTTCGGATACCATCCTTTCAAAGTACTTTGTAGATAATCGAATATCGAAAATAGCCCTTGCACAAGATAGACAAGATGCTGTAGGTATGGTCCTTTTAATACCAATTGAAACAGCAAAACATAGGAGTCGCCAAAAAAGTTATGAAATTCTATATAGATAAGTAACTGGCAAAAAACGAAATAGGCCAAGCCATAACAGTTATCAGAAAAGTATAAATAGAATCTATGTCATGTACTTTTCAAATTCTAGACTTAAAAAAAATCGAAAAACTCTACTGCAAATTTTAATTTTTTCATATACGGAGTGACGGACGTAGTGACAGCAAGACAGGGACGCTACTTTTATTAATTCATTATTGTGTAGTGCTACCATGTCAGTGTATACCGTACAGCAGTCGCCAACTCGTCGATCGCGAGCTACAGGTAGCTCGCAAAGGCAATTCTGATGGTTCACAACATATTTTAAAAAGGTGTAAAAATCATAGGAGCTTCTGTAAATTTTGTAAATTCTCATAATACACACAAGCAGCGACAACACTGGGGTGAGCGATCTGTTCGAGAACGATCTCGATTACTTTGAACGGAATAAATACGCAATGCGCGAGAGTGCGCTCAGTTTAAAACTGAACGGCGGTAGAGTTAGAGTTGGCCTGCAGTTAAAAACATTATGAGCAGTAGTAAGAAGATGAAGACATACCATTTCTATTCGGAATGGAAAGAACAATATTTCTTCACAGAAGTTAAAGGTAAAAATGTATGTTTATTATGTAATTACATCTTTTTCCGTTGCTAAAAAAAACTGTACATTCGAATTTTGGAAAATCATTGCCATTACGTTCTGCAACCAGAACGGAAAAACTGAAAGAATTAAAAAATCTGTTAATCGGATAACAGACAATATTTTCAAAAACAATCGAAAAAAGTAATGTGGCATCTTACCGGGTGACCCAGATAATTACACAAAAGAAAAAACGTTATCAAGACGGGAAAATGATAAAACAGGCGTTTTTAGATTCATTATTTGCCAACTTTAGAAATGCTATAAAATCTATGCAACTTTCAGCTAATATAGTGATGAGACGAGTAGAAGTAATGAACAATGAGATAGTTTTACAGTTAAGAGATGACTTCGATAACTGTGCTTATTTTTCACATGCAGCTGGATGGATCCATAGTTGCCGTTGACACCTCTCAGATAACCGTATTCGTCAGGATGGTTTTTAGTGATTTTACGATTAAAGAAGATCTGTCGTAGTCTATTCCACTAAAAGGTCATACTACTGGGTGGGGAATGATTTCTGATGTAAAATCGTTTATCAAAAGCTTGAAATTTGGGAACAAAACTTAATCGATGGCGATACCAGGCATTTTCCTGTGCTTTCAGAAAAGATATCTCAAAGTCTATTAGAACCATATGACAGTAAATATCATGTAGAAATAGTCTCTAACTTGACGGATAACTTCAAAAATCGTTCAAGGATTTCAACGAAATTGCTATAGTAGCGACTTTGTTGTTTCTCCCTTCATGAAAATTGATATCCAATAGTTTGCAACTTCTGTCACGCAGAATCTTAGCGAAGACATCGCTGCGACAGAAATGGAAGTGATTGCGTTTCAAAATGATTTAGCTTTAAAATCATTAGTCCCAAATACAAAATGTATCTGGCCTTCAGTAAATAAACATAAATATTCAGTTTTATGTCGTGTTGCATTGAAAGTGAACGGGTTATTTAGTTCAACCTATTTGTGTGAATGTTCTTTTCCAAATATGAAGTTTATTAAAAACAAATACCGCAATCGACTTACAGATGAACATTTGGATAATTGTATTCGAATCCGGTATCAAATTATACTCTAAACATTAAAAAAATTGTCAGTGTGTCTGAGTGTCAGGCTTCTCGTTGATCACGCATTTTTTATTTCGACATGTTTTTGTTTAAAATAGTGCGTTGATTTTTTTATTTTCAGTTACCTTCATTAAATCGTATGTGACATGCCATTGTAGCTGACGAAAAATTTTGTTTATTTTTCAAACACCTACGATTGGTGGGAATGGATATAGTTATGTAGTATGTACTGGTTTTTAGTTTGATTTAAATTTATTAGTATGTACTAGTATTAGTAAAATAAACACATGTATGTCGCATACAACTATGTATAATTTCATTTAAGTTGGCTTACATTGCTTACGTCTGGGTAGCTCACCGTTTATTCCAAAATTTTCAAAGTAGCTCAACACACTGAAAATGTTGGCGACCACTGCCGTGCAGGATTATTGAAATATTCACCTCATTTACGGGGAATGTAGATGCAATACTATTGCTGTAGCTAGACTTTTTCTAGAGAGGTACCCAAATGCTTCTAGTCGTCCCGAGCACCGAGTTTGTGTGAATGCGTACCGTTTACCCTCAGAGGGACAATTCCCAAATCAAGCACAAGGTGAAAATTTTATGGACTGATGAGTCGATATTTTAAAAAGATAGTTACATGAATCTACACAACTTACACGAGTAGAATGTAGACAAATCACATTTGATGAGACAAGGTAGATCACAGTATCGTTTTAAAGTAAACATGTGGACCGTGATTCTAAATGAGAGAATCATTGTACCCTTTGAGCTGCCAGAGTTCTTAAATGGCGAAATTTGTTTAGACATTTTACAAAACCATTTACCAAATTTAATGGACGACGAGCCATTAAGCCCGTTCGCCTGACTTAAATCCGTTCGTTTTTTTAACTGTGGCGCGGTGAATGAAAAAGTTGACTTAAAGCCTATCGAAAATTTAGCTGAGCTTGTTAATTATGTATAACATTCGCCCGTCTGATAACCTGATCATTTTTTAAGATGATGTCAAGTTTGCATTGCTGCTGAAGTAAGGTAATTTATTGTCAATTTAATGGATTAATAAAAGTGGCGATACTATCTGTCTTGTTGTCACTACGTAGAATGACACTGTTCGTCACTCCGTCTAAGAAAAAATTGAAATTTGTATTAATGGGAACTAAAATATACTAAGTGACATATAAATCTGAACACCCAGTTTCAATGGTTTTAGTTTAATAAAAAATTTTATAAGTACTTAATGAAGCATAATAAGTAAATGATAAAAATTTCAAAATTATTGCACTGCTTTAAAGCCCTTTGACCTTTAATAATGTGTGGATGCACCCTGATGCGCTACGCATTCTCCAACGTACCTAGGCATGCTTCTGATCAGGTGGTCAATGTTCTCTTGTGGTATCTCATTCCAGGCAACCACCAACTCCTCTCGAAGTGCTTCTAGAGTCTGAGGAGGACGATGCAAATTGAGCAATCTCGTACCCATCATATCCCACACATGCTCATTTGGGGATAAGTCGGGAGATCTTGGTGGCCATGGTAACAATGTGACATCATTATGTTGAAAGAAGTCTATTGTGACTCTTGCAACATGTGGTCGGGCATTATCTTGTTGGAAAGTTGGATCTGCCAGGGTGTCAAGATAGGGTAAAAGATGGGGTTCTAGAACTTCGTGGATATAACGCTGCGCGTTCATGTTACCTCTGATGAAGATTAAAGGTGACCTGGAACCATAAGCTATAGCACCCCAAACCATAACTCCAACAGTGTGATGAACATGTCCTTCAACAAAAAACTGTGGATTCCTCCTTTCACCACGTCGCCTTCTAACCCTGGCACGACCATCGTGCATGCCTAAACAAAATCGAGACTCGTCACTAAAGACAATACTGTTCCATTCCTGATCCCAGAGTGACCATTGCCTGCACCACTCAAGGCGATTACGTCGCTGTTCTCGAGTTAAAGGGAGGACCCAGTGTGGCCGGTATAAAAATAAGCCAAACTTCTCATTTGTCGGTAAATACTTCGCATGCCAATAGGTCTTCCGTGTTCTGCAAACCATTCATTTGCAATGGACCTGGTAGTGGAGAAACGGTCCCTTAAAGCCAATAATCTTAGGCGGCGCTCTTCACGGTCTGTTGTTCTACGGCGGCGTCCAGTGTCCCTTGCTCTTTGCGTACGGCCTCCTCGAAGCCATGCCTGACAATACCTAACCACAGTGTCTACACGTCTTTGCACTCTAACTGCAATTGCCCGAAAAGAAAGTCCAGCTTCCCGAAGTCCCACTATACGGCCCCTATCAAACTCACTAAGTTGACGAAATCGTACAGGTCTCCGTACTCTAGGCATCGTAACCGATAGTAAAGGATCTCAAGAACCAAAATCTGCCAACGTTGATTCTTTAATGCGGCTGAAATATTTATTTCTAGAGCGTTAGTGAATTAAAAAAAAGCAGTATAAAAACCGGAATGTCCAACTGATAAGGCTGAAAATTTTTTCACTTGTTATTTACAGTAAGATAAGTACATTCACCAACTTTTATTAAAATGAAACCATTTAAACTGGGTGTTCGGATTTATATGTCACTATACGGGTCATAACGGGTTGTAGATTTTTCCGATATTTTTGAACCCTTTAATTTGCTAACTATTATGGTCTGGCCTATCCCCCGTTTCCGGCTTGACATTGACTTACGGGACACCCTGTATATATTTTTCTATTTCCTGTTCTCACGTTCAATTAGCCGTTCAACTCATTGAACGTTATTGATTAACTGGAAACAAAATTCTCATCGCGATTTTTAGATCTATGGCTTTGCTTTGATTTTTTATTGTTTATGAGAACAGAAAATGTGCTAACAACCAAAAAATGATTAGACTGTATCCCTCCGGTTGCTATTTTAGTAACCTTGTTTTACTACCTGAATCAGTTGTAACTTCCGTCTTCATCACCTTTATGTATTGAATCTTTCACCCGTTCGTTTTTGCGTTGCCTGGTAGTTAATAGTATTGCCTCCTTTAACAATATGACAGATTGTCGCCTATACTTTTTTAGTTCGTGAATTCTTATAGTTATTGTTCTATCCAAAGCCGACATATCGTAATCAAATCTTGCATAAAGCTATATTAGTGTAGATCGTCGCCTGAGGTCAAGCGATGAGAAAATGCATCGATTCGGTTAAACTGGAGCAACTATACTGCAGTTGTCTCCTTCATCGCCACAACACGCTGCACTACCATTTCTTGCCACGGTTGTCCCCTCCTTTATGTGCCCCTTAATTCACGTAGCCTCCAAGAACTACTGCAGTTCCACTAGAATGGCGGCCATACACTTTCAACTTTAGAGCCAGAGTCGGAAAAGGAAACATCACAGAAAATCTAAATAAATTCAGGGGAATGTTGTTTCAAGAGCCAAAGTCTGAGGCAAAATATGTGTGACTGCATTACATCCGTACGTTCTAGTTTCAATGGTACAACAGTTTTCACTCCGACAATAAAATAGCCAATTTAAAGTAGACGTTGTACTTAGAATTTATTTTTCCATTAGTTTTCCGAGTTTCCACATTGAGCTTGTTAGGATACCAATAGTATTTATTGTAAAAGTGCTTACGATTGATTTGTGCAAAAGTTTCTCAAACAAAGATTTGTTAGTTCCACGACTGTGTCCGGTTTATTCTGAATTAATAGCCATACGTTGTGGAATTCTGGAGATAATAGTAGCATTTATTCAGAAGTTTAATAGTTTTTTCAAGATTCAAAATATTTTGTAAAATTTCAGTTCTACGAAACAAAAATAGTATAAAACATAAAATAACCAAATTCCAGCAAACTGAAGATGCTGATATTCTGGCCTAGCTAAGGGAGCTGTCCGTATTTATTTGTTGCCAAGCAATGACGTTCTTGGAAGCAAAACCTGGTTGCAGTTAACCTGCTTACAAGTGACTCTAGTTTTCTGACATTAGTCCCAATTCTTTTAGCCCACTAGCTTCTTTTTGCTGTAGGGCGATAAACTAACGCCGCTATTTTCAACAACAGCGGGAATGGTCCATATTCACCCATTGCTAGGCTGCGACTGTAACTAGTAAGATCGGCAGATATAGTACGGTGAACTTATTAATTTCCATCTCCACTTAAACGATACCCTTTTGTGACCTAGCATACATTTTTGATATATACTGAGCGCACTGACGTTTACGGTTAACCGTGCGACATTATCGCCCAACGATCGAAGCGCCGAGGACGCTAACACACCATTCAACGTACCAGAAAAGTGAATAATTATAATAGGTTCAGTATGTTGTATCTTAAAACGTCAGTTTCGGTGAAAAACTAGTGAAGAACATACTGACATCTATTATAGCATAACCAAGATTTTACTCTTCGTGGATCAAAATTTGCTCCTAGGAACTCAACCAATATGAAGGCAATTTTGAAGTAATAGACCGAATGAAATAGTCCGTATCTATAAACCTAGATAAAGATTATATGTTTTGTACCAGAAGGACTCCAGCTAGAAAAACCTATTTTTTTATTTGATTTAAGTACCAGTGTTTTCCGATATGGTACAAATTTGACCAACCAGAGAGGAGGCATTAATCACTGCCTGAACCATGAATTAAACTTGATACAATAGCTAGATTGATATTCCAGCATGTCTACAAAACTGCCGTTCACTGTAATTTGTAGATATATGAACCACATGCTTGTCTAGCTCTAGCACATAGTATTTGGCTTGATTTTTATGCAAATGACAAAATAGGTTTTTGTAGCTAAACTAGGTGACTTATGGAGAATTTCGCCATTGTATGTATGGATTATACAAATCGTATAATTTTTCGCTAATTTGAGGAATATTATAAATGACATCTGCTATATCCATCAAATCCATTACCTTAAAAACGCCTTCTGATTGGTGCAATTTGCTACCTAGGGACAAATTTTGGTCCCAAGATCAAATGAAGAACCTGGTTAGCTTTAGATTTAGAAGGTAATTTATGAGGGCTTTCTTGATCTATTATGAGGATTAGAAAATAAATTTATACATTAATTGTATGATTTGATGCTAGGTTGAGAGGAAAATCTACTATATTCATAAGATCCATTACTCCAAAAACGCGTTCTGATACTATAGGTCGACTTCGTTCGAATCTTGATCCCAGCGGATCAGTATTAAAATCGGGTCTAAGAGGAATAGAACATGTTTTTTAACCTGTAAAAACTCATATTGCAGGGAATCGTATTCAGGTTTTGCCTTCAGTTGGTGAATGGCCTTATGATTAAGTGAATCTTCTAAAACTTGCAGTATTTTCCAGTAGGATCTAGATTTAAAAATGTTCGTAAAAAAGTTTAAAAATTTTATGACAAAATACTTTACTAAAATGTCCATTCTCGAATAATATAGGAATATGTGTGCAAATTTTGGGCAGACGCGTTCATTATATATATATATACATATAACAACATATATATATATATATATATATATATATATATATATATATATATATATGTAATATATACAGGGGTGTTTCAGTTTATTGTTGCATAACTTTAAGATTCGAGAGAACTTTTAAAATTAATGCATAAAGTCTATATAAGCATGGGTCGAAAAATGCGTGGCTTCCGAAATACAGGGTGTTTAAATTTACTTTCTAAAATAGTTTTTTTTAAATATTTCGAACAATGAAGTATATATACAGGGTGTTTCAGTTTATTGTTGCATAACTTTAAGATTCGATAGAACTTTTAAAATTGATGCATAAAGTCTATATAAACATGGGTCGAAAAATGCGTGGCTTCCGAAATGCAGGGTGTTTAAATTTACTTTCTAAAATAGTTTTTTTAAATATTTCGAACAATGTTTGATGTATAACAGTGAAAATTGGGATACAAGGGTTTTTTGGTACGGCAAAACGAACCGTTTGCATAGTTTCACTGTAGCCGCTAGAGGGCGCTCTCTAGTGCATTAAAATGACCGAAAATTTTTTCTTCATGCAATTTTTTGCTTTTCGAAGAAAAAAACTGATTCTTCGTACTTTTCGACATAAAAAAGCTCTCTTGTAAATTTTCGTTATAGTTAGCCGTTTTTGAGATATTTTGATTTTTAAGGTTCGATGCATTTTTAATTATTTATGATAAAATAACGTTAAAAAGTCAGTACATATCTCGATAATATTTAGAAGTAGGCTGTGCCTGCAAATATTTTTGAAATTGAAAGTAGAATAAGGTTAAACGTCAATTAGTTGACAGTTAGTTTTGTTGTCTGTTGAAACCTGAAAGGTTTTTTGCAATTGTGAATGCACGAAATTTAGTTTCTTTTACCTGTTTTTTTTTGTAAGTTTTATAAAAATGCCATTTTTATTCTCCAATCAAGAGTTAGCGGATATTCATTTTGTGTATGGCTTTGTAAATGGAAACGCAGCAGAAGCAGCCAGAGAATACGCACGAAGATTTCCAAACAGACGACATCCAACTCGCTCAGTATTTGTAAGAGTGCATCGCCAAATAATTGAAAATGGTTTTGGAAATCTCCAAAGGAATCAAAACATAAATGTTCGTCACTGCAGATTTACCCGTATGATTCTGCGTGAGTCTGATAAAGATCCGACCACTAGTGTTAGGAGAGTTTCTGGTGCCTTGGGAATTTCAGCAAGCCATGTTCACCGTGTTCTTAGAAATGAACATAGACGTCCTTACCATTTGCAACCTGTGCAAGGACTACAGCTAGGGGACGGAGAACGAAGAATCACATTTTGTCAGTGGATTCTTGATAGAACTGATAATAATAGGGAGTTTTTAAGTAACGATTTATGGACCGGTGAGTCATGCTTCACTAGACGTGGAGTGGTAAATTTTCATAATCAACATATTTGGTCGCATAAAAATCCGCATGCAGTTGGGTAAAGAAATTTTCAGCATGAATTTAGTGTGAACGTGTGGATTGGTATCTACCGTAATCGACTATTTGGACCCTACCTTTTGCCTGCAAGGTTAAATGCTGCGACCTTCTTGGAATTTTTAAAGGCTGAACATGCAAATATGTGGGATGACGTTATGTTAGATTTAAGAAGATTGGCCTGGTTCCAGCTTGATGGTTGTCCAGCTCATTATTCGAGAATAGTTAGAAACTGGCTGGACGAAAATTATCCAGAAAGATGGATCGGCCGTGGAGGACCAGTCGCCTGGCCTCCACGATCCCCTGACCTAAATCCATTAGATTTCTTTGTGTGGGGATTTCTAAAAGAAAAAGTGTATCAGACTCCCGTAATCACAAGAGATATGCTAATAGACAGAATCAGGAATGCATGTGATGAAATAAGGTCTTATTTGAATAATGCTATACCACGTTCGATCATCCGTACGTGTGAATTGTGTATTGAACAATTGGGTTTACATTTCGAGCAACTACTTTAGATTTTGTATGTTTGTCCTAACTATCCAATAGCATTTTAGTTGTAAATAATTAATTTAATTTGTTAAATATAATATTGGGAAATTAAACAAATTAATATTGTTTTTTTGTGTTTATTTGGAGTTAGGAATTATTGCTGTGTTTGAAAACACAATCTAAACGATCATCTTAATTACTTGTAATGCCCAAATCGAAAATATTATTTTACCATAAATAATTAAAAATGCATCGAACCTTAAAAATCGAAATATCTCAAAAACGGCTAACTATAACGAAAACTCAAAGGAGAGCTTTATTATGTTGAAAAGTGCAAAGAATCAGTTTTTTTAATCAAAAAGCAACAAATTGCACTAAGAAAAACTCTACGGTCTACAGGTACAGTAGAGAGCGCCCTCTAGCGGCTACAGTAAAACTATGCAAACGGTTCGTTTTGTCGTACCAAAAAACCCTTGTATCCCAATTTTCACTGTTATACATCAAATATTGTTCGATTTAAAAAAAACTATTTTAGAAAGTAAATTTAAACACCCTGTATTTCGGAAGCGACGCATTTTTCGACCCATGTGTATATAGACCTTATGCATTAATTTTAAAAGTTCTATCGAATCTTAAAGTTATGCAACAATCAACTGAAACACCCTGTATATTAAGGTATATTTTAACGTAAGCTAAGAAAATACGCCCAGAAGGACAACAAATGTTTCCTGACTAGAGCAATCAATACCCTGGTTTCTGACAATCTCTTGGAACGATTCAAAACGTCCAACTCAAAAACCAATTTAAATACAGCTAACGCCTGGACTACCGATAGCGCTGGATTTTCAGCAACATCTATTGTAGTACACAGTTTAAACTCCCAGACACGAGTTATCGAAGGTATCGCAAATACCCTTTACAGTTGACTTCTAGAATAGTCGTCGCAGCAAGTTGAAGCGTGAGCAGTAGACTGTGAGAAGCTGGGACTTAATGTGGAACAGGGAGTTACAGGGGTGGTATAGGGGAAGGGGGGGTCGGAATTGATTTCCCATGTCTGGCTGCGAACTTGCATACGTTAGCGGCTGCGATATTGCCACTGCACCAAATGACTAAGACTGTGTTTTGGCTATCTGTCATTTTGTTTTGTCATTTAGAGTAGGCCTGAAGCATAGTGGCCTTCTGCATTTTGAGCGTGGGATCCGAAAATGTATCAAGCTTTGGAGAACTATTTATAGGTGGTAGTTGTCAGTCCTGTCATATTTTTCAGTAGACCATACGAGTTTGTTTGCTTTCTGCTTGTGTGTCTCCATACGTCTAAACGTATACCATACTGATAGCTGCTAAAGAACATGAAACAATATTGTGTGTTACCATATCAAAATATAAAGGTAATTTTCATAATACTTTATAGTAAGAACTTTGAACCCAAATCCTTGATATTCAAGGGTTTCAATTATTTCAATCTGTCGGAAATTTAGCATGCTTGGAAGTTTGAAACTTCCGTTTCTCTGTCACCTCACTTTGTCCTCCGCCCGAACTGTTGGAAGCTCTTTATTGGAAAGTTTTCAATACCAACTTCCCTAATTCTCCCCCAATCTTGTTTAGATTATTTTGCTTTCAAATCCCCCTTCCTTGAAATGTAACTGTACCAGTCTAAGCCGTCTGAAATAATCAAGTACAGCTTAGCAGAATTTAGAGGACGTGTAGAATGGCTATAATAGCACCGGAGGCAGTTTGAATTTCTCACCCTTCCTTTTTAGACAGTGTCGCTTCGAGCTCTATTTTTCCAAGGTTATCAGGTGAATATATAAATATTGTAAATGCAGAGAGTATAAACTATAATAATGGAGATGCCACCAATCAGAAGACAATATTCTAGGCCTTGGGGAAAACACTCGTTACCAGCTCCAGCTTTTGCTAACGTACATTAAGGAATCTAAAACATGTAATTTAATCAGAGCTGTGAATTATTTAAGTGCCGTATCGTCAGTCGTTCCTACAATTGTAGGACGCCTTTATGGCCTCCTTTGAGTTTCATACTGATTCGTGTCAGTGCTCTATTTTGAGGTTATGTTACTAATATCTATCTGAAGGAGAGAAAATACTATGAAAATAAGAAGGGCTGAGATATTTCTAGATTTATACCGTTCCGTGTCAGCCTCAGCGCTCTCCTATAGTGAGGCCATGTTTTCTTTTTGGATTGTATCATACCCTCAAAATAGAGCACGGACACGGAACTGTAGAAAACTATGAAAATCAAGGAGGCCATAGTCTCTCGATTGCCATAGTCTTTTCTCTCTTTCAAAAATTTCTAGATTGCACCTGTTCCGTGTCAGCGTCAGTGCTCTCCTATTGTGAAGTTATGTTTTCTTTTTGGATAGTAGGAAATTTCAGGCTGATAAAACAGGATATAAATCAAAAGCATAAACAATTTTATGCAAATAAATATTTGTGGCATAACCTAAAATAGAGCAGTGACGCGCAAAAGTAGAAAACTGTGATAATGAATGAGGCCATAAAGGTGTCCTACAATTGTAGGGACGACTGACGATACGGCGCTTAGATACAGACACAAGATCCAAAATACGTAGTTTCGCCATGAATCTAACATACTTTTTTGAAATTGTATTTGTGTGTTGTATTTAGACACCCTTCGTTTGGCATCTTAGTATTTGGTAAATAATATATTTACTGGAATACTTCTTGTTACCTATGCATTTCAACAGATAACCTTGAAACATTGTCTGACTGAAACACGAAGAATTAATCAATCTGAGAAACAAAAATCGGAGGTTTCACTCAATATTGGAAGTGATATAAAAAAGAACCAATGTCAAATCTTATTACATGTAATTAGAGAACTGATTTCTCTATTGTAAGTGGCGAAAACAGTGAAAACACGATACCTAAATAGTAAACATACCAATTTAAGGATATATCAATAAGATCTCATTGAATAAAACTAAGTGAGAACATGTTTAACGAGCTGGTTATACTTGTCTTAATTAGAACCTCAAAGGTAAAATTCATGCAACACCTAAAAGCTGTATATCATGAATCACGAAGTGCGTCCCCATAACCGGTACTTTAATACATAACAAATTCTGGATAATACTGGAACATATTATGTGAAAAATATGCAGTATACACGTATGTTTATTTACATACAACTTATCGTTGATTACAAAATTACGTACGATAAGTTATGTTATTTTTTCCAGTGTGTAAGCAATTTAACTTTAAGGGACTTACGCAGAATACTATAATACTACACGACCTAGTTTACTAATAGAGGTACGCTAGCTTGAAAGTTAAAAGTTTCATATTCTCAAATTGCTTATTTGACCAGTTTGTTGTCGGTACACACATATTTGACATGGTCGCTTGACGCAGCCACCGAAAACCGTGAAACTCCATTCTGCTTAGGATACATGAAGCATTTTATAAATATTCTATAGCCGCTTGGCAATACCAGTTCGGTACATGCAGAGCCATCTAAGAGAGAATTGCCAAGCGAAGGACCGTCCACACATACATCGCTGTTTTTGTTTGTGAACCAATGAAGAGCCGACAGCAAATTTTTGGTTACATCGCGTACTGATATAAAATTTTGAAAACCATCAACATTTCACGTATTTCGATGCTAAACAGCAAACTCGGCAAGTTCAATCCTACCCACGCAACTGTTCCCTTGTTCTTTCAAGCTGTTTGATGCCCCATCTGGCGGCGTTCCAGTGGATTCGTATTTCTAAACGTATACAGATGCCCATGCACAATAATAATAATAATAATAATTAACGTCTTTTATTTGTAATATTCTTACAGAAGGCGAGATTTAGATTATATATCTATTCTACCATCTAACTCCCATCGTTGTAAGTGCCCACGAGACGTCGTGGTGCAACTAGAAAGCTATTGGAGGTACCTCGAAAGAACAAGGAAGAGTGGCATGAGTAGGATTAAATTTGTCCGTAGCAGCCTATACTGAAAGTTGGTTGGCAGCTAGTGCTGTAGACTGATTGGTGAGATCGGCTTCACAGAATGGTGGCGATGCAGGTTTGAGTCCAACCGGCTACCATTTTTCTTTGTTTCCTTTGTGTCAAGTTGTTGTTTACTGAATAGCTGAGATGTTCGGAATATTGCTGGAGTGGCTCATCTTTTGTATGTTATTGTGAAATCAAGGGTAGAATGTATCGAACACAGGTTTCCATCAAAAACGGACCGATGTTTCTCGACTTACAGGCGAGCGATCATATAGGCGGACAGACCGGCGGAAATGACGATTTTTCTTGATGTTTTATGACACGTCACATGCAAAGAACGTAATATCTCATTTCGGAATTTTCGGCGATTACAATACCATCTCGTCAATTAGCGTATGAACGAAGTCACGAGAATGATAAAAATCAAGAAAGATCAATCCCGAAATCTAATTTAGTCGTATGCGATGGATATACGAGGGCCACGCTATATATTTTGAGAAACTAAAAACTATTTTTCGAAAACTAGTTTATTTATGTTCATAGCATTCTCCTAGAGCATCAATGCACTTCTGAAGCCTGACCTTCCACAAATGAAATGCTTCTAACCGGACAATTTTTGGAATGCCTTCAACAAACTGATAAATTGCTTGATCGATTTCCTTTTGGGACGAAAATTTTCGACCACGCAAATGTTTTTTTTAAATTGTTGAAGAGCCAGAAGTCACACATTGCCAAATCTGGCGTAAAAAGTCTATAGTTATTGGGCAATTTGGCTAGAGGCATTTTCGTGATGCAAGATTGCACGCAACAATTTTTTTTAAATGAAGATGGTCATGCAAAACGCTGTGCACTGTTTTGGATCCCACCCCAAGAGTTGCCTCTATAGTCACATATGTGCAGCGAGAATCTTCTTCAATTAGCCGCTGAACTTTAGCAATTTTTTTTGGAGACACACTAGTACATGGTCTACCACTACGTTCTTCATCATCCAATGAAACACGTCCTCTTTTAAATTCGGTATACCAGCGAAACAAACTTGCCTGGGACGGAGCTTCATTACCGGATGCCTGTTGTAACCGTTGGATACATTGATTGTTAGTTAAACCGAGATTAAAGTCATAGTAAATCATAGCGCGATAGCTCTGTCGAGACAACTTCATCTTTCGTCTTAAATTTGTTTACACCACGTGCACTGTAAGATGCTTGTAAATGAACTGAATGCGGCGACTTACTAATAAAATACTGCCCTTTCTAATAGTGCACTATTTTCGGCTTTAACTAGTATAGTTATTGTGCATTTCAAAATATACAGCATGCCCCTCGTAATAACAACAGCAAGACGCATTTGTTTTGAAAAGCTTAACCGGATCTTCCGATCCAACATATCAGTAGACCCAGGTTCGACAAATATGCATTGGAGGTAAGTTACCTTTTTAAGTTCAATTTAGAGGCGAGTTTTCTGTATTCAATGCTAAAACACTTGGTTACGAAGAACAACGAGGTTTATTTTTCGGTGGCATAAATAGCACTATCCACGGAACTCTATCTGTTATGCCCAACGAACAGCTACTGTATTTTCTCCTGGTATTTGCTGCACTGTATCTTAATACTTCTTGGGTGCTCCATTCCTCCTCATTAAGCTGAGCTGCGCCGATATATACTCAGCAATGGAGTCGTTAGCCTGGGGGCTTTATAAAAATTTTATCGATCTATCTAGAATTGCCCCATAGGGACGCGCTATATTCAGAGTGGGAAATATCTGTTAGATATAGAACATGACCAGGGAAGGTACCTGGCAACGGAAAAGTTAATTTCTTGATAAGATAAAACCATACGGTTTTTCCTCCCAATTAGGAAGTTGTTTCTTATAGTCGAAAATACTGGTATCTTTCACAAATCTGAAATAATTATCTCGATAACATAAAATTCAATGAAGCTATGACATTTTCTGTGTTGGGTACTGTAGCCAACCGCACTAGCGCGTCAATGTTGGGTCATGACGTCACGTGACATAAGCTTGTCTTCTGTGCCACGGCACTGACGCAGTCGGACGTCGCGACGCTCCTTGCACTTCGAATTTATCATCTGCGCTCAAGCTGGCCAGTCGCAATATATTGCTTGTCTTGTTCGAGCTCAAAATCAAGTTACAAGTGTTTTTAATATCGCTAGTAGAGAATTAAATATAGATTCCTAAGATAATCCGAATGACGGATCCTATATGATGGCGATGCCTGCAAAAAATTTGTCGATTGCACTAAAACTACAGTTTAATATGTCCTCAAGGCATAATTTATGTATTTTTGTATAATGTCGCATAGTTGCCAAACTTGCAAATATAGTCTAATCATATTAGACGAAAATACCCCTGGTGTGCGAATCGAAAGTGTTGGCAGGAACGAAAAAACACTTCATACAAGGTTTTTAGGTATTTATGAGGCCTATAAAATTAGACCATACGTAAAAAGATCCGACCAAAAAGCAAAAAAGTTAGGTCAAAAGCCGAGACAAACTGCAGGTTTTGGCACTTGTTTCGTTCTTCTTAATAACCGCAACAAAATGGGAGTAGACTGGTCAAGTACTTTTTGAGAACTTCTAATTGCTTATCCCGAAACACCTGTTTTCCGGCCATCACTACTAGTTTATTGAGCAATATACAGGGTTAGTTCAAAAAGCATTTCATACCAAAATACACTAGTTGACCTTGCCGATATGAATCGCAAACCATTCCGGAAGATAAATGTTATTTTTATGCAAAAAGGATGGGCTACGTTTTTTCTTCCAAACAAATTCAAACATTTCGTATTTGTGAGTAATTCGCAACAAAAGATGATAGACACGTCCGCTTTGTTTTAAAATGTGTATAGTAACGTACGTCTTTCGAATATCAGCGCATTTGTTCAATTACCCACAAATACGAAATGTTTGAAAAAAAAACCTAACCTTTGTTTTTCGCATAAAAATAACATTTATCTTTAGGAGTGGTTTGTAATTTATGTCGGCAAGGTAAACACGTGTATTTTGCTATTAAATGCTCTTTTAACGAAGCCTGCATATTGCTCACTAAACTAGTAGTGATGGTCGGAATACAGGTGTTTTGGGCTAAACAATTAGAAATTCTCAAAAAACTACTTGACCAATATACTTACATTTTGTTGTAGTTATTTAGAGGTAAGCATTCTACGGAATTGAAGAATGGTAAGTGGTTGCGTGAAATTATCATATCATAGCATTGCCAACAAGTGTCAAAACCTGCATGTTGCCTCGTTTTTCGGCCATAATATTTTTGCTAAGTCTGGTCTTTTTATTTGGGGAAATTTGCTTATATGGTTAGACTAACAGCTGCTGCTATTTCTCAACTTCGTGTCTGGTAGATATGCTACTATCCGAAATAGAGCGAGCAGGGCTTTTTAAACTATTTTTGGATTCACCATGTGCGGAAAAATATCTACTATATATTGTCGTCGTATAGTGTCATGCGTCGACTGGAAGATAATACAATACCATATCATAGTAACTATACATACATACCGTCGACTCCGCAATACCTTTTGCCATATCTCAATACAGTAGGTTATTTCAAAACGTAACACACACAATTGGGGGTTAGATAGTAGAATAGATATATAATCTAAATCTCGCCTCCTGTAAGAATATTACAAATAAAAGACGTTAATTATTATTATTATTAATTAATTCTATTATACATCTTTTTGCATATTGTGTCAGGTTTTTTGGTCCCAGACGAGGAGTATTCTCCCTCCAGCAACATTCACATCATCTCGAAATAAAAGCAACAATCAAATCTATCTACCGTTCGCACTTACACCACTTACGTTAATTATTATCCATATCATTATACGCATATACATCTATATTCATTTTGATCCGTTTTACCATAACTAAATACCTACTAACATCAAAATGATATTTACAGCAATACAATAATCCCATATTTCTGAAAGAGACAATTTTATCGTCCTTGTCCTTGTTCATTACTCTGCACCACTTCCTTCTCCTATAATTTCGCACACGTAAACATGTTGTTTAGAATCTCATATGCATATGTATTTGTACATCTAGGTACAATACAACATTATTGTAAGTCGATTGTCTGACCCATGTTTTATACATGCTTCAAACGATCACGCTCACTTGTTTGCTTCCTGGTTTATTTGTTTAGAAGACTAGACCTATACCGCACTGATAAGTTGCTAATGAACACGAAACAACACTATCTGTGGTTGGTCGTGGTTACAAAGGCGGAAATCAAGCCTGTCCATTTCAATCGTGTTTGCTCTGTGCATACTGAGTATTTCGACCACTTGGCATCTGAATCAACTTGGAATAATACAAAAACAAATATTGAAAGTAGTTCATAACCTAGCAAAAACACATCCATCTGATGAGCTATTCAGAGAGTCTGAGTACTTTGACATAAGTCCACTCTGTTCATATAGCCTTGATCAATATAAAAATCAAAAAATCTTTGAGCTATGTTACTTATACTTATCGAGCGAGAAACAGAAAAGACTTGGCTAGAGTACCAACATCACAAAAAACTTTCTGTTTCTAAGGTCATATTCATTCTTAGGTCCTATATCGTTCAACAATATTCCTTCTGAAAGCAAATGTATGAGAAACTTGAATGAATTGAAAAAAGAGCTAAGGAATTGATTTAAAAAATACTTACTCTGTTATTTAATGTCTGGTTTGACTTTTTACTTGTTATTGCGTAACCTGGATGTGACTTCAAACCTGATTGTGACCCTGATTGTGTTTAACGAAATGAGAGTGCTATTTACCTGATGTGGATAATTTATATTATGGACGTGATATGTTAGGTTATCCAGTCTTATTTTAATATTTAATGCTGTTTATTCGGTTATTTCTAGTTTGCATTCTATACTATAATGAATTGTGCTGATAAATTATACTATACTGCGGTACTATACTTGACAGTCGACCATGAGTGATGCGGTGCGATAACTCTTTGCTTAGTGCGGAATATCATGAGGTTACGGGCTGGGGAGCGCAAATACTCGTATTTCTATGGTATGAGGATGAAAATCAGCTTGGCACACCACATTGGTAGGTGGCTATCGTCAGATTTTCTCCTACTTGCACACAATGAAGGATATTTGTCATCGCGTCGAGACACTTATAATGCGCGGGGTGGTAGCACAAGTGTTAAGCACGATCTACATCACCGAAACATCTAATTCGGTCAGAGGGTAAAACCGTACCACCATACCGATGGTGCGGTTTGCTCTTTCACGTCGCCTGCCGCACTAGTATGATGGAATGAAACGATTTTACCTTTGGTTCGGTTCAGCAATACTCAGCATACGTGTCAAAGTACGTGCGAACTTATCAAAATATTACAATAGCAACATCCTCGGAAAGGCTTGCCCGGTTCTTAATAAGATAACAAAACTTGAAGATTCCTTTTTGAATTATCATTTTTCAAATCTCTATTTCCAAAAAATGAATGAAAGAGGTAGTTCAACACCTAAATATCCTTTATACCAGTACCCCATTGTACAGATTTGAATTCAGTTGTGACAAAAATTCTATTCACAGGGAAAATATGGACGCGCAATGACCCCTGGGATACCGAGGTATAACTGCTGCATGTAACCAACGCGTTCATTGTGACCAAACTGTGTGGATGGATACTTTTTAAAGGGTCGTATACCCTCTTTCAACCTACACGCCTGATCACTTAGGCGACACGATGTAAAAAGAGAACCTCTACACCTGCTACATCGTAGCGCCATAAAATTTTAAAGGGTCGCTCTACTCATCCTTGAAGAAATAATTATTTTTTTCTTCGAACAAAGAGGCTATAAACACTCAAGGGTAAAGAGAAACCCTTTCCATAAAAGTCTTTACTATCCGACGTACAGTAATCAACACCATATAAAAATTGAGAATAGAGCGAGGGACAAAAAACGACTTGTAATCAGACCATCGTTATTTAGTCATTCCTTTTGAAGCTCTGAGACCATCAGTTCAGCGGAAGAATTATTGCCTGCATACGTACTCGTATACATACAGAGTGACTTTTGAGTGTGAGCTCGGTCGGTAACTTCTTTATCACGCTTAGTACCTAAAAAAAGTTAAATGCAAGAATTGTAGCTAACAGCATGCTCCTGACTTGCAGAATATTTTGACAGCTCCCTTGCATGATACATCATTCGGGAATATATCCTGTAAAGATCATATAGAAATAAGAAAAGTTAAGTTCAGGAAAAAGTGGTACAGTCTCAAAATTAGCGAAATTGTAGCCAATAGCATGCATGCTGCTGACTTGAAAAATATTTTGACGTGGTGAGCCAAAACATACCACACACTTTTTGCTATTTTTTTTTATGTAGGCCTACTGGAATATGCTGAAATCTTTGTGACAATAGATAAAATCAAGGTTCAGCCGATTGCTATGCCTACATTAACATGACTAATTTTTTACTGATAGCGTTCCTGAAAATATCATATAAAGGGCATACCACGAAAATTATTTCTTTTTTTTCGTCACGATACGAAATTTTGTGCTAAATTTAGTTCCCTAAATTTCGCATAAAGTTAAGGATAGTGTCAGATAACATTTAATACATAATTTTGTATGAAACTATTAAATGCTAAATTTTTTAGAACCTGTTCTAAATAATATTAAGATTTTAATATAGGTAACTGAATATTCGCTAGAATGAGTAAAGTGTGACATAATGAACTGAATGTTGTACCTTAGGGAAGTATTAGTTTGCATTTTTAGGTTATCATTCTACTTTCCAGGTTCAAATTTGTTTAATGTTATTTTCGCAAACTTTAAAGATAAATTGAGAGAAATTTAAATAAGGTCATGGATCTTAAATCAACCAAGACTATAAATTCATAAACTTATAAACAAAAATCAACTTGTTATTTGATAAATTGGTAAAATTTTATGCATTCAACTAGTACGCTAATAGGAAATATATTGTATTTATATAATTTGAGTTGAGTACAAGTTCAAGAACAAGTGTATACTTTTTTGGATATGTTATGTTTAACGGTTATTATTTGTACGAATACTTTGTATTTAGACCAACAAACAGTGTTATTAAAATAATTGAAGCACCTCACAGCATTTCACTATACATGTTTAGCCCCTTCCCACTTCAGTTGGTCCACTTTAAGACTTGTACCAAAATATGCCTTTATAAACTAAACATGACAAAACTATTTACTTCTAAAACAATTTATTTTCTCAAAAACATTTTAGATACACTCTAGTGGTAAAAAATACATATTTGAAATCACTTAGACCTATAACTAATAGAACATCTGAACAAATAAACAATGTGCGAAGTTAACAAAGCAACAATTGAAAGATTACCAGTGGGTAACATCACCTTTATTTTTTATTACGGCTGAAATTCTTTGGGGCATAGTGTTAACCAAGTTTTGGAAAAAATTTGGTATAAAACAATCCCATATTTCTTGAAGCTTTTATCTCAGTTCGGTGATTCCTCGAGTAGGATGTTCTCGTAGATCCTTTTTCATCTCGTGCCACAAAGTTTCAATAGGTGACAGATCTGGACTGCTAGAAACCCATTTCAAAAGTAGTACATTATTTTCTTCCATCCATTTCATAGCCTTTTTTGAGGTATGGCACGCTGCACCATCTTGCTGAAACACAAAATGTTGGCCGGATGTCAAACATTCTTCCATCACTGGTAAAAGCGATTCTTCTAAAATTGCCAAATATTTGTTTGTATCCACATTTCCATCAATAACATGAAGTTTTCCTACTCCTTTTGATGACATACTGCCCCAGACCATAATGGATGCTGGAAATTTCACTTTTATCTTCTGACAGTCAACATGGAATGCTCCATTTTTCTTGAGAATAACTCTACTGCGACTGTCACCAACACAAACTTCGAATCTGGCCTCATCACTCCATTGTATTGCACACCATTGTTGAGGTGTCCATTGTCTATGTTCTTTAGCCCATCTAAGCCGATTTTTCTTTTACAGTGGAGTTCATAGTGGCTTTTCTTTGGCCTATAAACAAGTTGTGCAACTTTAGGGTTTTTACTTCACTTGTGCAAGTGCTAAATCCCAGTTTGTGGGCCTCTCTATGAGTTTGTTGTGGACCTCGAAATTCTCCTTCCAACAGCGTCACTCCACAGAGCACTTAATTGTACATAATTGGCACGCCTGTCTTTCACGATTATTCTTCTTAATACTCTTCGTTCGGCATTTGTGGTATTACTTTTTTTCACATATCGTGGCTTAATACTAACTGAACCAGTTACGTTATACCTTCTAACAATATTTCTCACACTGTACCTCGATAAGTCTAGCAGAGTTGCAATTTCTGAGTTTGATTTCCCAGAATTAAAAAATTTAATTATCAGTAACCGAATTTTCTCACTAATAACCTTTCCTCTACCCATTTTGAAAACCTTAACTACCCAAAACTATTTTAAACGTATTCTGACAGCTGTGATTAATAAAAACAATTGTCATGGCTTTTATTTTTCACAGCCACCTATGCATTATAGACTTATTTTGGATTGAAATGAAAATAGGTTGATATGGTGTAATTGCAACATGTGTTACTTGTATGCTGTAAATTTGATTAGGGAGTGATAAAGTTGGTATTTTCTACTATATATTATCAAAATATTCATTGTTAATATTTTAAACCTATAACACCCTGCTACATTTTTATTATTTGTGTTTGATAAGAAAAAACTGAGATTTATAACTAACCCTGTGCTCAATTGGTAGATAATGTAACTTCAGAGCGTGGTTTTTTGTACTTTGGTCTGTGATACAAATGGTTGAGGTTTGGGCGTCACCTAGTTCCAAGAACTTGGAAAAAGAAATAACAAGTAGCGCCTTTCGGCCTATCAAAACTTAAACTACCAAATGGTGAGTCTCTGGAGCTGAAGGTAACACAAATTCACAAGGCACATCCACATTTATTGAAAAAAGTTTTTAAAAGAAATCCTGGATGACAATTAAAAGTAAATTAAAAAAAATCACCGTGGTTGATGCTTGGCTATTACAGAATGGGATAGCTGCTATGGGTCTCTCGAAGGAGAGGGTTCAGTTCTCGAATTTAAAGTAGACGGAAATTACAAAAAATATGAGCTTTAACCTCACAACAATTCTATAACGAAACAATTCCCGTTCCGTGGCCGTCCCTCCGTTGACACATACTGCTTGTCCTCTATTGTCGAACAGAAACAGCAACCACATCCCGGCAATGACCTATAAGGAGATGGAGAGCAGAGTACGATCCTCCTCACAGATCCATTAGAACAAGAGAAGTGGCCGGCGATCAAAATAAAATTCAATATTTTTAAGAACTGTTATCAAATTATCATTCTAAATAAGAAAAAAGGTGGAATAATTTACTTCATCAAGTAGATTTCTAGTCGACCATAAAAAACTGTAGCAAGTTTAATATATTGTTTTTGTATGTACTAATTGCTCTAGAAATATTGCGACTGTTCTTTGAATCATACTGTTCAACCAGAAACTGAAAAAGAATACGTTCCTCAAAAAGTTATCGCTTCACAGCGGCTACATAATCTTTTTATGCAAAATACTTTTTTCAAAGCATCTGTGTCACTTGAATAATTCAAAACTCATAAAAAGGGAAACGAAACTTGTAGAGCCCCATGAGGAATGAAATAACTGGAATACCTGTAGCTTAATGAATTCTATATATTATGCGAGTAAATATGCGCATAGGCATTGGGGCTCGCATGTTAGCCCAAGAAAATAAGGTACCAATCTCGGAATGAAAATTTGCATCTCGAGTCGCTATGTCAAAATGTTCAAAGTGGAAGAAATGATACAACCGTTTTAAGCAAGTATTTTGTCTGACCTATGCTAAATGACATCTGGATCAATAAGGTGTAGAGCATAAAATTCTCCACAATTTTGTTATATTTATTACAATCAATAGCATGTTCGCAATAAAGGAACAGGAGCGATGTAACGTTTCTGCTTATTGGATTTATCAAACCCAAACGGTTGTGCATCAATGCAGGATGAAAAGTGAAATTATTATTACAGAAGCCACCAACAAGAGCGAGCAGACACACTTCTGGCTTCGGTCAGAAGACCTCGTATTTACGAGGCACCAACTAACGTCGCTACCGAGGCCAGCTATAGCTACCGTCGGATGTAAGGGGTATTGATGCGCAAGATATAGCCTCTCATACACAACTGCCAACCTCAACTTCACGGTGGTGCACCCGTTATTACTATATAACTGGTGAGGAAATGGCGACTGATGACTATCAGTATAAGTAGTTAGGGTCTCTTAGGAATGATTGATCAAAATCGGGTAACCAATCCCGATGACGGGAATCATCCTGCGAGAGGATTTTAACAGCATCTGTTAGAAGGTGGGCGGCTGTTAACGGGTAGTCCGGGCTGCTTGAGCCGTGGCGAAAGCAGCCGGTCTAGGAACGCTGCTGCAGAACCCCACTTTAGGTCTACTAAACATCATCAACACGCAAAACGGAAGTAGTAAACTAGGACCAGTCGACCGAGGCGGTACCACCCGCTAGCGTTACCGCATGTTTCCATACCTAAGCAACGCAGTCGGTTATCTTCCCCAACAAAGAAATTAATAACGATGGATCCCTCGAGGAGGAGGGTGGACTCGAGGGAGCAACATTGAAGATAAAATTTGTTTCACGAACATCTGCAGGTTTAACAGCAACATTGATGCTGTTCATCACTACTTGCAATCCAATCATCCCGCCATGCTTTTCTGGGCGGAGACAAAAATCTCAGTGTCTGCGCCGATTAACCATCTTTGTTTCTCAAATTACGAGGTGCACTCCAATCTGCAAACGAGTTGTGGCTTTTGTCCACAGCCGTCTTTCCTACTTCAGGGTCGCTTCTTTGGAGTCAGATGGGAAAGACATTCTGTGGCTTGGCCTCAACTCCAAAACATCTCCCTTTATTTGTTGCCTTTATCGCTCTCCCTCGAACCAAAACTGGGATGACTTACTTGAATACCTCACCATCAAGACCACCTCCTGAACATCAACCACCCCGCTTCAGAGGTACTTCTTCTTGGTGGTTTTAATGCCCATAATGAGATTTGGTTGGGCTCAAACAGGACCGCTGCAGCAAGTCGTGCAGTTGAAGCATTCGCTCTTACTCAGGGGCTGAGTCAGCTGCTGAGGAGCCCTACTTTTTCCCCGCACCTCTTTCCTCTTTCCGACCACGCATCCTGTCCCCTACAGCACGGCTGCCCTGTCCCCTTGTTCAACTCAGACCACGGTGCTGTGGAGGTTAGATTTCGGTCAGAACCCGCTGTGGCAGCAGAAACTTGCCCAGGCCGGAACATTTTTTTCTACCTTCCTTTATTTGTTTAGATGACGCGGATGCGTTGGCTGTCTGTTCTTCGATAACCCAAATTATCCACGTCGGGATGGATGAATACATCTCTCCTACAGTGAAAGTATTATGAATTATTTTGACGTTAAAAAATGGCACAGTTTATCGATATTCAATAAGAGTACCTTTTTTATGCAGAAAACCCTAAATTTTCAAATTCTAAAATTGAATTTCAAAAATAGAATCACACAAAAATGTTGGGGCTAAAATAACCTGAGTACGTCCCTGTTACATACGCTTCAAAACAAAACTGTCCAAAATTGTTAATATAGAATACAAAATTTTATGTTTTTATCTCAACACGTTTCGGAAATATTAAGGAAAAACCATCGTCAGGGGAGCCCCTTTAAAAGACCGTAGCGCCCTTAGGAGACATTTGTCGACCTATGTTTATATAAACTTTTCTTCCTATTTTAACCTCTATAAACCGGTGGTAGCATATTGCACACTTTTTTCGGGACACCCTGTATATTGTACATATACCGACAGTTTTGTTTTCTTGGTTACCTATATTTTCCTAATAAGACAACTCATCGCTTACTTGAAGTTGTTTGCCTGTTCTATACTCCAGGAGATTTTCATTCCATCTCTGCAGTTATGCTACAATATGGCTCCCTAGTATTTAAAGGAGTCTACTTATCCTAGTTTTACATTATCTATTTCTGAATCCATATTGACTTCCTCATTTGACACAGCTATAACTTAAATTTAAAGTTTATTTGATTTCATACCATTGTCTTCAATATTCAAAATTTCCTGTAGGCTTCCAACACTGCGATTTACGAACACCAAACCATCTGCAATTGCGGACGCTGCCAGTTCTACTTTTTTCGTCTTCTGTGTCTAATACAAATTAAATTTGTTCTTTGTCTGCATTGTTTTATCAAGTCATCCATGAACACTATAAAGAATAGGGACTAAGCCCTCTATCTTGACGTACTCGTTCTGTAGTAATTAATTCTTCTGGCATCATTTTTGGATATTATTTGGTCTTGTGATATACACCCACGATCATTTCGCTAATTTTACAGAAACGTTCTTTTTCAGCAAATTATCTCCTAATTGCACTCTTGGAGCTTTGTCGAAAGTTTTCTTCATATCCATGAAGGTAAGGTACATTGGTTTTCCTTTTGTAAAAATTTTTGATGGTAAATTTAGGGCCACGTGTATTTCAGACAGGGTTGACGAACTTAACCCGACGCGGTCCAACTCGAAACTAAATTTAGGTGTAGACGAGCGCATTCCAACACCTTGTAACAATAAACGCCAACGTGGCATGTGCTTAAGACTTTAAAGCCAAGTTGTAGAACGTGAAAGGTGCATGGAAGTATCCATCCCATCACCTTATAAATCCAGGTTTGCCTATTTTATCGTCTCATTTTACTGGATTATATATCGAATGAAAAACAAAACACACTTACTCCGCTATACGTACAGGAAACTTCATTAAGCAACTTTTTGCACGGGGTATTAAAGTTGCAGTTCGGCGGCTGAGCGGCGTATACTGGACGACGTCACTACATTATGAGAACGACATAAAAACTGCATTAAGCTGGTGACAGCCTTGTAAACATGCCAGAGGTCAGCTGCAGTTTTTTTTGGATGATGCGATCGTGTACTGGGCGGAAGCTACGGATTTTTGTTGGAGAATTTATACGTAGGCCAGGAAATACAAAGTGAAGGTCCATAGTTTCGAGTTACTGTGGAACAAATAGCTCAGGAAACATTATTTCCACGTCGAGCGAATATAACGAATAAGAAGTAATTATAAAAGAGTTTTGGCAATCACAAATACGTGCACACGTAAACGTTAGTTGGGATTTGAGTAATATAACTCAATAGTTAACCTTAAGATAATGTTTACGTACGCGGTATTTGTGATTGCCAAAACTCTTTATCGAACTTGTATAATGGCCGCCTGAAGCGCTAGTTTTGCACGTCAGAAAAAACTGTAATTCTAACGGAGGTTGTCAGATCCAGACACTTTCAGTGGACTTTCTCATTTTTCCTCTATTAGACCTCACATAGGTTTTACGAATAATTGTGCGTATTTTAACACAATTTGTGACAGCTCTTACAACTTGTCTCGCAAAAGAGCAAAACTCTTATATTTGAAAAGCAATTTTTGTATTTTTTTAAGTAGTGGATTATTGTATTTGTAACTTGTAAAGAGTATCATGTGTGACTCGTACCTAATTCAATTATATAACGCTCAGTATATGACTCAGAAAGAATTGAAAACAAAAGTAAGAGCCCTATGACGTTGGTTATAAAATATGTGTAGCTGTACTGCTCCACTAAATCACGAATTTCAACATGCACCTTTCACTAGAATGTTGAATTTATGTTGCCGGTGTTTTAGAAATTTTGCGGTTGTGCTCCTATTTTCTGTTTGTAATCCCTTATACTCTATCTCAAAATACTCGCCCTCAAAAATGCACGCATCAGGCTTTTTGGCACTGATGAGGAGGTTCACCCCATACTTTCCCTGACTAGTTACTGCAACTTTGGTTTACTCGCTGAAAATATAATTATCGTTCGGATACACTTTTGGCCTCACGCTGCTACAGAGCATGCTGGATACAGTACCTACATATATATGCGAGGACTTACGGCAATCCTCTCTAAAAACTAAAATAGGATTCAACAGCTTAAGCTGTTCAGTAAGGGATTTACGCATAAGCACCCTGACGACTGTAGTAGGCAAGCTAACGAAAGTCGAAACCATGGTCGTCGGAGAGTCTGAGATAAATTGTAGATGAACATAAAGGATAACAAACTTCGTCTTTTTGCATCCCACGTCAGTGTTGTAATCGAGAAAAGTTTGAGCATAAAACATATTTGAAGGACGTTAAATGACACTACTAAAAAGCAACTACTTGAGTGGCAGGAAAGATGGGCGCCGGCGGGATTCGCCAATCCTCCATGTTATTTAAATTAGTAGTACAGTCAAAATAAGTATGGGAAAAATATTTTGTGATATCAAAATACTCGGAAATACATGCAATTCTTTTGACTAAAACAAAATTTACGTAAAAACTATATCGGCCATATGACGCCCTTGAGCCGAAATGCAGGAATCAAGCCTCTCCCGAAATGAGCCCATTGTGTCGGCCAGCATCCGTGCAGGAATTTGGGTTACTTGTCTTCTTATTCCCTCCTTCAAATCAACGGGGGTCCGAGGCTTGCTTTGGTAAACTTTTGATTCCAGGTAGCCCCATAAAAAAATTACACGGGACCGTGGAATATCGCCATGACGTGAAATGGAACGTCCTGGGAATTTTTGTCGAAGAAGTTCCATTGAAGTGCGAGCTGTGTGAGATGTTGCCCCATCTTGTTGGAACTACACTGTTCTGAGACGAACACGTTGACAATTTTGTTTATTGACGTATCCATGTAAATGGAAATGTGCTTCATCACCCATAAACAACATCATGTAATTGTTATCCAACTGTTCAATCATGAGCTGTGCGAAATTAACACATTGTGCATAATCCCCTGGCAACACTTGTTGACAAACTTGAATTTTGTAAGGATGGAACGCTAAATCCTTCTTCAAGATGCGACCTACAGAGGATGCGTGAATCCCTAGGGAACTGGCACGCAAACGGACGGAACGATTCGGGCTTTGCAGCATGTCAACTCCCACTCTGTCTACGTTTTCGGGGCTTCTAACAGTACGGTTTCGCGCTGGCGATTTTTTCTTTATCACATTCAGGTTGTGTTGAATGTTTTCACCCATCTCAAAATGGTGTTACGGTCTGGTACTGTCCCACGACGTGGAACACGAAAGTGAACGCGAAACTCACGTTGCTTCCGAACGACAGACTCGTCATTTTGAAAGTACCGACGTACACACGATGCTCAACGTTCCAAACCATCTGGCCAACCAAAACGGCACTTCTCCTACTATCCAACATGCCCTTCCTCACCGACATGGGACCAGCCCAGTCGATGTAGTAACCATTCAAAAAGCATGCGTTCTTTCTGATGGCGAGTGTATTAATAATCTTTTTCCTGAATATTTCTACTTTGAGCTGCGCATCAAAGCCCTCAAGCCCAACTTTGTAAATTTGGGAAAGTTAACAAACTTACGTTTTTGAATGGTGTGGCGATAACTTCAAACAGTATTCACGAGCAGCATCAAAGGACAGTTCCTGAAATGTCTTATCGAATGATTAATACGTACTTCTCATCAATTTCTTATTAACGTTTTCGCTGTTGCTTTACCGCACATTGGCTTAGATATTTCAAACGTGGTTGTTTCGGAAAAGGAAGATCCCAACCTCCAGAATCGCTTTTATATACAGGGTGTAAACGTTATACTAGTCATTATTAAAATGGCAACTACGGGTGGTCAAAACAAGTCAAAAAGCTCATATGACCCATGGTCCAAAAGTCAATTGATTTTTGTCTCAATGGCTTTATAGCTTACAACTTTTAGGGCCGATTTCACCAACATTAATATTATGGACTAATGGGAAAATATTTGTCGAAATGCAATTTATAAACAAGACCACTTTTTGATTCCAACATGATGCTTTTGTACAGATAAAACAGGACAACTTTTATGTATTTTGATATATGTTATAGGTTTATACTTAACAATCCATTATCCCCCTCAGCGAATGGGAAGCCGGCAAATAATAGGTCGATTTTCTAGCTGTTAAATTTGGCAGCAGATTTTGGAAGTTTGTTAATGCATGGCACTCTCGAATTTACCAACTTCAATATACTGAAAGTTATCATTACATACCTGTTGAATAGTGTGGATTTGTCTGTATTTTGCAAGAAAATAGAATATAAAATGCATTCCATCTAATTCCTCATCTTCCTTTACGTCATAGTAGTAATCATTTATTAATTTATGGGTTAATGAATTTCTTCAAAGCAATAAAAACATAATGTCCTCTCCATCCTAAAACACAGATAATATGTGTAAGACGTGTCAATCCCTACATCTCCCTGATGCATAATGCAATTACTATGGACATAGACAAAAAATTATGAAAAATTTTTCACAAATAATGTCTTAAGTCCAAAAATCAAAAAAACTAGTAATGTTTATTGTTTATCTATTTTTCTTTTTTGACTGGCGGGGATATCTATCTGTCACTCGCAGGGTTGCCAAGTCTAACGACGATCACGTCCCTTGGTGGAGGGTGCGAAATGAATCTTTTACATTTGCTGGTTTTGATTGTTTTCGTGAAAATTTACTAGGTATCATGATTATAAGCATCTTTGGTGGATTATTCGACCCGGAATGGGAAAGATCTCCTATTTATGAAAATATTTTTGGTATCATCTAACCGTTGCAATCAGTGCACAAACACTGTGACATATGATTTGTAGCATAACCCGCTGCCCTATCAATACAAATTTAACATACAGGTCGCCTAGCCGTGGGGATGCAGTGGTCGGGATTCGGGATGATTATTACGGCAGCGACTGATGATTTGGTCATGTCTGGTAACAACGTATGTAGTAAAACTCGCTAACTTCACAAATTTGAAGATTTTGTAGAATTTCTTTAAAAATGATGAAAGATACACCCACCTCGGGGCGTGATCGTCATTAGACTTTGCAACCCTGCGAGTGACAGATAGATATCCCCGCCAGTCAAAAAGACAAACATTACTAGTTTTTATGATTTTTGGACTTAAAAGACATTATCTGTGAAACATTTTTCATAATTTTTGATCTATGTCCATAGTAATTGCATTATGCATCAGGGAGATGTAGGAATTGACACGACTCACACATATTATCTGTGTTTTAGGATGGAGAGGACATAATGTTTTTATTGCTTTGAAGAAATTCATTAACCCATAAATTAATAAATGATTACTATTATGACGTAAAGGAAGATGAGGAATTGGATGGAATGCATTTTATATTCTATTTTCTTGCAAAATACAGACAAATCCACACTATTCAACAGGTATGTAATGATAACTTTCAGTATATTGAAGTTGGTAAATTCGAGAGTGCCATGCATTAACAAAAGTCCAAATCTGCTGCCAAATTTAACAGCTAGAAAATCGACCTATTATTTGCCGCATTCCCATTCGCTGAGGGGGATAACGGATTTTTAAATGTAAACCTATAACATATATCAAAATACATGAAAATTGTACTGTTTTTTCTGTACAAAAGCATCATGTTGGAATCAGAAACTGGTCTTGTTTATAGTACAGTCGAATTTTCACGATTTTATTCAATATTTCAATAGAAAACACTGTCAAATTGCATTTCGATAAGGTATTTTTCCATTGGTCCATAATATTAATATTGGTGAAATTGGCCCTTAACCCCCTTTATCACCCAGTTAAATAATGACTATCGTAACGTTTACACCCTCTACTCCACTACTTAATCAGATCTAGCGGAGGCAGAAAACTTTCCTATTTATCGTTTGAAACAATGTTTCTGATTATAATACCT
This sequence comes from Acanthoscelides obtectus, assembly GCA_963669975.1. Classification (NCBI taxonomy): domain Eukaryota; kingdom Metazoa; phylum Arthropoda; class Insecta; order Coleoptera; family Chrysomelidae; genus Acanthoscelides; species Acanthoscelides obtectus. The sequence goes on from CAVLJG010000008.1 coordinate 64,744,278, forward strand.
CAATTTCTCATTGAAGTATCTACAGGGTGGGGCAGAGGAACTTGTTGATTTGAATTGAGCGCCCTAAAGTGACGGTTGCTCCGATGAAAGTGAGGATAGGTAGGTTCGAGAGACTGATACGTGAAGTTTTCGCGTCGCCTGGTGTAGTCACTGTCATGGAGTGGACGACGGTGCAATGCGCGTTCGCCGTGGAGGCCTACTTTTTTAATGGTCGTTCGATCATAGCCACGGAACATGCATTCCGTATTAATTTCGCTATCGCGCCACGTGGACGAGTTCCTGGCTCGATTATTTCATTGGTAAGCTACCTTAGGGAGACTGGTGATCTGAAGAAAAAAAAACCTGGCCTTCCACGAACAGTAAGGTCGCCAGAAAACATTGATGTGGTAAGGCGTTCTGTTTTGCATCCCCCTCGGCGCTCTATCCGCAAACGTGAAGCTACACTTCGGATATCTGCAAGGCTCTGTGACGCATCCTCCACGAAAGACTAAAGTGTCACCCTTATAAAGTGGCCATAGTGCGTAAAATTGGTCCGCGCAAGTTTGTTGTTCGAGAAAATGCATGTGAGGCGATTCTTGGTCTGCCTGACAATGCACTAGTTTTCTTCAGTTGCTTATCCATGAAACAATTGATTGGCAGCCAGGAACACGTCCACGTGGCGCGATAGCGAAATGAGTACGGAATGCACGTTGCGTGGCTATGATCGAACGACCATTAGAAAAGTAGGCCTCGATGGCGAACGCGCGTTCCACCTTGATAGTGACTACACCACGCGGCGCGAAAACTAAACGTATCACCCTCTCGAATCTACCTATCCCCACTTCCGTAGGAGCAACCGTCACTTAGGGGTGCCCAATTCAAATCAGCAAGTTCCTCTGCCCCACCCTGTACTTCGCCCTATATATCCTGGCACGGTCGACCCACTCAAATGCATTTCATTAAACCGTTAAAACTAAAACTGAAAATGTATTTTCTAGCTATTTAAAGGACGAATATATTCTCGTATGTTTCTCGCATGAACGTGTTTTCGTAAAGCGGCGGCGGGCTACAGCAACTGCAGTTCCGAAGTGCCGGCGCCCGGCTGAGTGCAACAAATGTATACATACATATACATAACTACAAACTGGCTCACGGTTAACGAGTAATATTATTCGTGTATACTACCAGGAATTCGGTTTCCATCGAACAATAAAGCGGATGCTGTAGAGCAGTCTAATTTTAGACTTTTCCGGACGTAATAAACGGATGGCTGTATATTTTCGATTATGACATATATCGTATTTGTTAAAATTTATCACGTGATTAAAATTCTTCTCTCACCATTGGGATCTAGGTAGTACAGCGCTACTGCTTATTATCCTATTTCTCAACAGCACAGAATTTGGTCAGTATCAAAATACAAAATAATATATTGAATTTCATGTTTTCTCTCCAACCTTCATGCAGCAGTGAGCCTTGACCCATTTGTTTTTTGATAAGCTGATTTAGCATTATCAGAGGAAGCCGTTTATAGTATCTTTCTCGTGAGTACACCAGGTGTATGCATTTTCACGTAGCAAAGCACATTCGGCATGTAAAGCAGCTGTGAAGTATAGCTGCTCTATTACTTTTCTTGCCGTTCATTAAGCAGTTGCCCAAGCTCTTCCGCTACGTTATCTTGGACAGCGACTCAACCCATGAATGACGACGACAACAATTTTTATGACCACTACACTATTCGTCATTGTCTGTCAGAGTGGTCCGTAGGACCTTTGCTCTTAGTTGAAGTCTTGTAAGTCAGTAGGTCTGTCAGGTCTGGTTGCCCAGATACCAAACGAAGTCAGGGAGAAAAATTATAATTTTGGTTGGACCTAAAGTCGCACGATTTAATTTTGTTCACAGTGCGAGTCGTGGCCTTGTGTGCTTGGGAACTTGCTCGAATGTGTAGTCTACTGACTCGCGCAACAAGCGGTTGTTATGCGATTCTGCTTGACTGTAACGTAGCTGCGCTTGTTGTTTGTTGTAGACCCTTACGTAAGGGATGTCAAGGTCTCTGTGAAGGGTGTCGTTGGAAATATACCATGGGGCGTTAGTGATTGTACGCAAGGTTCTCTTCTGCAAAACCTGCTGGCTAGGCAAATGCGTTTTGGCGAGAAAACACCAAGCCGCACTTGCGTAAGTGATCGCTGCTCTAATAACCATCTTGTATAGCCGAACTTTGTTGATCAAACTTAATTTTGATGTTCTACATAGCTTAGGGTAGAGTTGCCGAAACGAGATTTGGAATTTAGTTTTTAATGCTTCAGTGTGCTTCTGCCATGTTATCCCCTTGTCAAGAGTGACACCGAGATACTTAGCAGAGCTTTCCCATGGTACCCGAGCTCTATTCACTGAAACCTCAGACGGGGCGCCGCTACGTTTTTTAGTACAATAGATTGCCTGCGTTTTCGAATCATTAATTTTGATCAGCCACCGATTCGCCCATTCCAATACCTCGTCCGCTGCACTTTGCATCCTGTCGTGAACTAGATCCCCAGAGCACGACTGGGCCACCAGGGCAGTGTCATCAGCATAGAGATAGGTTTCACAGCTGCTGGGGCAAAGGACGTCATGAATAAAGGACTGGTCCAAGAAGCGAACCCTGAGGGACACCGGCTTTGATGGGCCGTGTTGTCGACAGAACGTTATTAATTTTGATCCGAAAATTTCTACCATCGAGAAAGGATATCAAAAGTTTTACGAGCCAGAAGGGGAAGCCATTATGGATCAATTCGTAGAGAAGGCCCTTGTGCCTCACCTTGTCAAATGCCTTTGAGACATCCAGTAGCAAGATGCCAGTACTTTCGTTACAGGTGGACTCCCTGGTTACTCGTTCAACAAGCCTGTAGCTCCGTATTATGCTCAGACCGAAAGCCAAATTGCACGTCAGGAATCACATTGTGGTCTGCCGAGAAATTTTCAAGGTGACGTAGAATCACCTCTTCAGCAAGTTTAGAAGGAGCTGACAGTAGACTAATGGGGCGGTAATCCTGGGGAAATATCGAACCCACCTTCTTTTTAATCATTATAACATCAGCGGTCTTCCACGCCGTTGGGATGTGCTCGGTCCTTAGCATGGCATTGATTATTGCCTCGAGATAAGTTAAGGGCTTCCGCGAAAGTAGCTTCAGCGCCTTATTAGTGATTAGATCCTCTCCAGGTGCTTTACGCACCTTGAGGTCTTTAATATGACCTTGGAGCTCTGCTGGTGTGCAATGCGGAGTCTCAGGAGATTCCGCTGATGTGCCGTGCAGCTCTTCAATTGAGGAATCTGCTAAAGATTCCTCTGAGGAAAAATCGCTAAGGGAGGCACTACTGCCACTGACGTCGTTGGCCCTAAAATATCTCCTGACGGATCTTACAATATGTTGCTCCTCGTCGAGGTCATTATCAAGGTCATAGTTGAGAGAGAACAGACTTTCCATTGCATCAGCGAAAACCTCGACCTTTTCCTCTGTCCTACAGACGAAGCCCCTAGGACCGTGGATGTGTGCGAGTTGTTCTCGCTTTCCGTTTCTGAGCGACTTTGCAACTTTCCAGACAGGAATACTTGAGTCAAGCATCCCCGACAGAAAGTCGCTCCATTGCTCATTACGGAATTCATGAAGAGCATTTCTCACTTCATGAACAAGATTAGTTGCTCTGTGAATGTCATCTGCGTGACAAGACCTCTTCGCTTGTTTAATTGCAGCTCTTTTGTCAGAAATTCTCTGACGAATGTCTGCAGGGAGATGAATGTGTGCTTGACGACCACATGTCAGATACCACCAGGAAACAACGCTTATTTTTTAAGATCTATACGCCAATAAAGGAAAGCTCCAACTTTGCGGTATAACAAAAGTCGGTACAATTCAATTTAATTAGAACACTGCCTTTTTTATGTACCTATATTTATTTATGATCCAAAACTCGTATTTCTATTACTTTCATTTTAACCAGTATGCTTTATAACTTGAATTTTTCTTAATAAACCTTATGCAGTTGCTTTTATAACTTGAATTTTTCTTAATAAAGCTTATGCAGCTTTACAAATATATTATATATTATATATTTGATTAAAGACTGCTTTGGTCTCCTTGGTGCTCGTCCAGAGACGCGCGGTTGACGTTGATCTACCAGTCTGTACCTGTTGTTCGCCCAAAAACCAAAACAGCTCTTTTTCGGTATCAAAATATGAAAATATCTTCACTATTATTGGGAAAAATCTTGGATAGTGTGGACGATTTCGGTAAACAAGGTCTCATTTCGATAATACCAAAAAATCGGTAAATTCAACAACATGATAGAGTCCCAGCAAGCATCAAGTGACTCCATGCCGGAAATGCAGTTTCCTTTAGAGGATGACGTTGGCAATACCGGTTCGCCCATAAGAGGTTTCCTTCCGCTGGGTGGCTGGTTGGATGGACGATAGCAGCCTACCAGGTGCATCGTTCAACTTCTCAATTGTTTCTATTTCTGGTCACGCCTCTGGTTGGCGCGTACGGACGACATAAATAACCGCGGTCATAGTTGGCGTTGGTGCGGCAAGGCGGTGAGCACAGCGGGGGGCGGCAAACGAGAGCGGCGAACGGTAGCGGCGGCTTTTCCTTCTCTACTCCTATAATTAAATTCCATAAATAAAAATAAATCATTCGGCAAATGCGATAATAAGCATGCAAGGTGGGTTTGCAGGAAAACGCCCTCGTTACTCGCTGCAATCTTTATAACGGCTGCACTTCAGCTCCTCGAAATAAACTGGTTAAAAAAGTTGAAGGCAGGGGTGGAAATGGAGCTTTTAAAGTTCGATTTTTTCTATTCCAGTTCCTTGAAAGCTGTAATATATCGACAGGTTCAAAGACGTGAAGAGAAATGAACGAGAATGAAAAGGGCAACTTTTCCCTCATTTAACCGACTCCGTATCTCTTGCGGTTTCTGAGTCGAATTTGAAAAACCCGGTATATCGGTTGAAATTTGTTGCATTTTAGGCCCTCTGTTACACCCTGAAAAAAGGTCCAAATTAATTTTCTTTACCAATAGTCGCTCTTTTACAAATGGAAGCCTTAGTTAGTTCAATAAACATCCACCTACTGGGCCATAATTCGCATATTTAGCGTAGTTTGTTCGTACTTGCTAAACGAAAACTGCAACTTGTATGCCTCTAGCAAAATAGGCACTCCTAAGCCTTATATCAAACTTGACTATCTGGTACATCAAGCACTCCACACCAAAATGAAATTATTTCTCGAAAAGACTCAGTTTGCGCCCCCGCAAATAAGTTTCTTCTGTTTTGGTAAATGTTGGAGGATCAAAGCGAAGGTGACAGCAGCATCTGCAGCGACGTAGCGTGAATGAATATTTATGAGGAAAGATTTCCATTTCAATTTTGGGGAATATTAACTAACAAACAAGGCACACTCCGCCACCGCACCATCCGTGGCCGCACCGCGCCACCCGCCCCTTTTTATTCAGTTACCTCACTAAATATGGGATAGGAGGTGGTTTGTATGCGAGATGATGAAGAAGACTGGTTTAAACAAGGGGACAACCGCTGCCTGTAATCTACGCAATAACGGTAAATATCTTCTTGTAATACCTGTTATCTCTCAACAATTCCGATGCGGGATGAAAACGTCCAAGGGTACTCGATTCCAGAGTTTTTTTTCGAACAGGTTCTCAGTTGGATAGTATGCACCGTATTACAACGTACTCGTATGCTACTTATCAAATAAATCTTGCAATTTATTTACGTTCTTATCATCATACTTATTGGTCGGTTGAGCAATAACGTACATCTGTCATATATACATATGTAAGAAACGGGGGTAGATTTGATTTGGCTTTTACCCCAAAAAAATACACGTCTATCCCCAATCAATACTTTATTCCGAGTACTACCATTTACTCCGTATTTAGGCACAATTTGTTTGACTGTAGGTACGTGACTGTCGTCATCTTCGCTACTACCTGCGAGGGATCGCAGGTAGTAGTCGTTCCCGGACCCCTCGTGCTTCTCCTTCCGTCGCAGAAGATAACGATATCATTTCACCCTTTTGAGAGGGAATTATGGGTAGTCACAGCGGCGCCGCTAACACGGCCATCCGAGATAAGTGGAGCGTCCACGCACCACACCTGGAATAACAAACACCAAGCCAAAATTTGTGCATGACAATTTTATTATCTCACAATTGAGACCAGACATAATATTATTTTTTTTATGCAGTAACAGCGTTTAACATCCAGGTTTTTCTGGTGCCGTTAAATGCCAAACCTCATCTGAATGTGACATATTTCCATAATTATTATCACCATTTTTTTTAGAACTCATTTTATTACTTTTCTTTTCACACGATCAGAAATTTTCTGTTGCTATTCACAGCCAGACATTTTCTGTTGCTGTCAAAAGCCAGACCTTATCTGATCGTAACAATCCTCAAAAATAATACAAACATCTGTATAATTTTTATTTTCATCTTTTATACACAATTAGATGCTGCCAAATGTCAGACCTAATTTGAATGTGTCAAAACATTTTCAATTAAATTTCATCAGTACTTTGTACACAATCAGAAATTTTCTGTTGCAATTAGAGTCAGACCTTTCTGCTACCACTAAAAGCCAGACCTTATCTGAAAGTAACAACACCACTTTTATTTTAATTTATATTTTTTTTCTTATTTTGACGGTAAGAAATTTTCTGTTGCGATCAACAGCCAGATCTTTCTGATGCTGTCGAAAACCAGATTTCACACGATCAGAAATTTTCTGTTGCTATTCACAGCCAGACATTTTCTGTTGCTGTCAAAAGCCAGACCTTATCTGATCGTAACAATATTCAAACACAAATACGAGAAAACAATAAAAAAAAAGGATGACTTATTCCTTTTACTATGGTCTCTGTTATTTAATCTTTCGTACGCATTCAGATGCTGCCAAATGTCAGACATATGAAACTCTTGAAATAAATTTCTTTTTTTTTTTAAAATTCATCAACATTTCATACACAGTCAGAATTTTTCTGTTGCGATTAGCACCAAACCATTTTGTGTTGCTGCTAAAAGCCAGACCTTATCTGAAAGTGTGATTTATGATACGAGTATTGTATTCTACGTACACTTTCATTCTATGTGTCAGTTCTGGGAGGGCCAACGTCGTAGTTGCTCATGAGCGGCTGCTGTAGCAAGTCGTCCTTTTCCGCCTAGCAAATATCTGTCGTTAGGTAGGACGCTTCGGACAGTGAAGGGTCCTTTAAACTTCGGTTTCAATTTTCCGCCTCCAGCTAACTGGGAGTCTTCGACAGCCACAAGATCCCCAATGTCAAATAAACTTGTCCGGTAGCGAGCTGCATTAAACCGTTGAGCCTTCTTTTTTCCTTCATCTTCAATACGAATTCGAGCCTGGCCTACAGCGTCGTCGCTATCAATGAAGTTATCCGCTACCGGCGCATCTCCAAGATGTGCGTGCATCCATTTGATTTTATCAAAGGTCCTGCATGATCAATGTGCCAAGTGTGGAGGATATCATCAGGTTTTTGGCCATGCTGCCACCATCCTACTCTGCGACCGGTATGTGATTTTCCTAGTACACATGCTCGACAGTTTCTAATGTACTTTTTCAAACATTTGCCCATTTTTGGCCAAAATAAATCCTCCCGTAATTTGGCTATACATTTGTCGAAACTAATGTGTGATGATTCATCATGATATAGTTTCATTGTCAAAAGGCGTGCTTCAATGGGAACAAAACACTTATGGGGTTTTGACTTGGTCACAACGACATTATTTGTTACAATAAGTTGGGATTTATTTCTGGATTATTCAGGATTTCAAAACAAAATGTGTCTTGCTCCTGAAAACTTCGCAAAGTTTTGACATCTGATAGTCTACTCAAGTTTATAGTTTTCAAAGCGAACACCTTCAGAGCAGATTCTTCCTCTGGTGGGTTTCGACTCAGATAGTCCACGTGAGCCATTTTACTTCCGGGACGATGCTCGATGCTAAAGTCGTAGTCCTGTAACTTAATCCACCAACGTGCTACACGGGGGTGTAAGTCTTTCTTCAAAGCAGTTGCTCTCACTGAATTACAGTCAGTGTACACCACAAAGTGCACTCCGTACAAATAAACTCGAAATCGCTCAACAGCTTCCACTACAGCAAGTGTCTCTAAATCATACGAGTGATACCTTGATTCGTAATCGGTCGTCCGACGGCTATAATAGGCGACAGGTCGCGAAACACCGTCTTCTTTTTGGAGCAGCACAGCGCCAAGTCCCACTGAACTCGCGTCAGTGTGAAGTTCACAACTCAGGGCGGGATTGAACATTCGTAATACAGGAGAACTGGTCAGTTTGTCCATAATAAATTGCCTTGCCCGCTCACATTCGGGAGTCCACTCGAAAACACGGTTTTTTCGAAACAAAGCCGTAATTGGAGCCGTAATGATGGAGAAGTCTTTAATGAACTTGCGAAAATAACCCGCGAGTCCCATAAACTGGCGAATACCTTTAACACTTGTCGGAGAAGGTAACTGGGTTAGCGCATTCACTTTTCTCGGACTAGGGCGAATTGTTCCTTCACTCAATAGGACACCAAGATACTCTATCTGTTTCTCAAAAAATTTACACTTTTCATAGTTCAAGGAAAATCCATGAATAGCCAAAGCACTCAACACTTCCTCCAGATATTGCAAGCCGTCTTCTATTGTCGCCGACGGCACGAGCACATCATCAAGGTAGACAAAAGCCTTATTACCTTTCAGGTCTCCCAAAGCTTCGTCAATTGCTCGCTGATATATTGCCGGGGCATTAACATATCCAAAAGGCATACGGTTAAATTCATAGAGCCCATCTGGTGTGATAAACGCAGTAATGTGTCTGGAACTTTCCTCAATTTCCATTTGATAAAAACCAGACTTCATATCTAGTGTAGTGAAGTATTTGGCGTGAGACAATGAGTTCACCTGTTCTTCGATAACGGGTAGGGGGTATATTTCTTTATAAACACGTTTGTTTATATCTCGGTAATCAACACACATCCTTGTCTCATTGCTCTTCTTTTTAACTAGAACAATAGGACTGGCATATTCTGAACGACTCTTTCGGATGATTCCTTTAGACAAAAGATCGTCAATTATTTTGTTAACTTCTATTCGCTCTTGAAGTGCTAAACGACGTGCACGGTATGAAACCGGAGTACTGTCTTTTAATCGAATGGTCATTTTACCTGTTGTAATCGTTTCAGGCGTTTTGCTTTTATAGAGTGTTAGTAATTTCTCCACTTGTGGCTTTAAGCTGTCATCTAGCCCTTGCTGATTTATCTTAACATCCACAGAAGTCTTTAGGGTGAACAATTTCATCGCATTAACTGGTTCACAATGTAAATCCAGGCCATCGGCATTCTTTTCAACTCGCACAGATGGTCGACCGATAACATCCCATCCAATAATAACGTCAACATCACCCGGAATAGCACTGTCACACACCACGGTGAAAGTTATCTCTAAAGTCACATTTGGCAGAACGACTATCAGGTCGCTCACACCCTCGGCGTAAACAGATTTGTTCCCGAGTCCCGAAAAGGCACGCACTTGTTCGGATGACCTGACAATGCCATTAATTGTTCTTATGACAGAGCGTTTCACTATGGATACATCGGCACCACTGTCAATGATGTAGGTAAATAATGTTGCTTGGTTATTACACAATAATGTTGCTATCGGAGTAACTTGTAGCTGGCGTCGTTTCTTCAATACAAATGCTTTCTTGGGCCTCCCATGTTTTGACCAGCAATTTGATTCACTGTGCCCCATCTTTTTGCAATAAGTGCAAGATGGCACGGCAGTAGTTTCGGCTTTTTCATCAACTTCCACTGTTTTGTCCATTTGCACGACACGACATGTATTCTGGTGATGTCCCCTGCGACCACAGTTGAAACAAGTACTTTTAATTATTTTAGCTGGTTTCTGGTTGTAGTGGTTCTTAGAATGATGTTCTGATCTGTAGGTTGTTCCTGTGAGTGCGCTAGCTCTCCTGAATTTGCTTGACCGGCCAACTTGGCGCGCATCCATTTCGCAAAACAGCTTCATTAACTCTCGCTCTGAGTCCGGAATTTGAATGTGCAAAGTAGAACGGGCTTCTGTGTTATCCAGCCCATATTCCACCATGCTAAGTACCTTGTTCCATGGCAAGTTTTCTTGGAATCTGCGAATATAACGTAGCTTTTGGTTGCCATATTCGCATAAAGTTTCACAATCGTTACTCCGGAGTGTAGCTGCCTTAAAAGCACGGGCACCTGGAGTCTCCTGGTCTGGAAAGGCTACCACTAGGTCGTCACAGAATATTTTCCAGGGTCGGCATCTCGGTCTCCAATCGCAACAGTATTGATACGCACGATTTTTGAGAGCTTCGCTAGCCTTAGCAATCATTAAATTATCACTGATACCTAGTTCACCTTTAAGCTTCGTAGCGTCATCCAGCCATTCCCCGATGGAGTATGCAGTTTTGTCGGGATCGAACGTAGTGAGCTTAAACGACGTATGTCCAGACATCGTAGCCTGTGTGCCATCTACGATGGTATCCCTGGGTGTTGGCGGGGCGGACGATGTCATTCTGTACTGCCGAGTTAACTCGGCTAACTGTTGCTGTTGTGCAGCCACTAAGTTCATCAATGTCTCCTGCCACTCAACTTTCCGCCGTTTAGGAGTTGGCGGAGACATAGCCACTTCCTCGGTATCCACTTCGGCACTACACGCGACTTCGACACTTTCGCGACGAGGACTGTTTTCTTCCGACATTGTTCCCCTTTTTTTTGTCCAATATAAAGTGGAAAATGCGGCACGGATGTAATCCCACTTCTGATGTAAGAAACGGGGTAGATTTGATTTGGCTTTTACCCCAAAAAAATACACGTCTATCCCCAATCAATACTTTATTCCGAGTACTACCATTTACTCCGTATTTAGGCACAATTTGTTTGACTGTAGGTACGTGACTGTCGTCATCTTCGCTACTACCTGCGAGGGATCGCAGGTAGTAGTCGTTCCCGGACCCCTCGTGCTTCTCCTTCCGTCGCAGAAGATAACGATATCATTTCACCCTTTTGAGAGGGAATTATGGGTAGTCACAGCGGCGCCGCTAACACATATATAGACTGACAGATACGTGCATAAGTCGAGTACCTCTCTATGACAAAAAACTTTTTAAAAACTGTTCAGGATTATCCTGCAGGATTATACAGAGTATTCGCCCAATGGCCTGAATATCAAAGTTATTTGTGATAAATATCTATAGCTTTATTATATACTTGGATACACCTACATAATTACATAGTTTTTCGAGCAATCCTTGAGACAATAGTTATATTTTTTGTCTAAAAAGTTCAAGAATCACGCATCTTTAACAGATAGAGTACTAGTTGTTCTGGTAGGGTCTTCAGTTGCCACCTAGCTTACTCATTCCTTAAATTTGTCGAGTCAATTAGTTCTTCTCCAAAATAGCATAATTCATTGTCTCTTAAAAGATCCAGATATTTGTAGTGTGTATTTTCACATTTTCATACTCCACTATTTATTTTATTTTTATAATCCTAATCAGATATGCTCATGCGATAAAAATCTATTAATATGATCGAAATGCAATCTGACACACTTTTGTGTTCCTTGTACAATATATCTCAAAAGCACCAGACAAAACACAGAAGTCTGTCCAAATACATAATAAAACCTATGATTTTCTCTCCGTACACACCATCCATACAAGTTAGGTCCACCCCATGATATAATTGCAATGTTGGTGATCCGGCTAGCATGAATGATGGTAAGAATGCAAATAAATATCGAGCAACTATAACATGTCGTGTACCCAAAGAACAACATACTGTAATAGAACTGCGCAACATGGAGGCAGTGCCCTGTATCTATATTTATATTTATTTATTTATATTTCATATTTCTTACAGGTAAAACCCAATTACAGGAAAAGCTCAAATACATGAACAAAAAGAAAATAAAGAGACACATTGAAAACTTAAACTTAGCATCAATTGGCCTAAGTAAGCTCAGAGAACAATCGATGACATATAGCAATTTATGATTGATTTACAGCTGTCATTACAAATATCATACAGATCACAAATCGAGTTCATCAGACTGGACATTACATAAACTGGATATTTCAACATTACGTTCGTCCGGCCTGCTTGACAATAAAAGGCTGATTGTTGACGACTTTCAAGCCTGGGAATACGAAAATATATTTTTCCAAGTAAGTCCGGACAGTCAATTTGATTGTGCATAAGGCCATATAAAAACGATAAGGCAAACGTATGATGACAAAAACCTCTTTCTGGATAAGAACCAGTACATTTCAGGTAAAAATACTTAATAGCCTTACGTTGAATGCCTTCAATCATTGAAACTGAATTTAGGTATATTGGAGACCAAATCAGGGTTGCATATTTCAGCTTGCTTCCGACAAAAGTAACGAACAAAGTCATTAAAGTGCTAACATTGGAGAACCCCTTCCAGTTTCTGATACAGAAGCCAAGTAGTCTGGTGGCAGCCGATGAAATATAAAGTATATGTTGGCTAAATTAGCCTGCTATCAAAGGTTACTCCAAGGTCCTTAAAACAGTAGCATCTGTCTAGAACCTGACCGTTGACGTTATCATCATCATCATATAACAAATAATTAGTATTTCTTGTATAAGACACAACTTTACATTTAGAAACATTTAAGACAGTTTAGCGAGCACCAGGAAGAAATTAAGTCTAAATTATCTTGCAGCATGAGAAAATCATCAATTGAATCGACCGATGCGTAAATCTTAACGTCGTCAGCAAAAAACAGATGCAAACACTTGAGCTCAAGAGACAAATCGTTAATAAAGATCAGGAACAATAATGGGCCTAGATTTGATCCCTGAGGCACCCCAGATGTGGCCTGATAATAACTCGACCTATAACCACCATATTAAACAAACAACCTTCTGTCCATCAAGCGTGAACTCAGGAGCGACCACAGGACTAAGAAACTACAGAGGATAATCTTCCGGCCCATGGACGCTTTTGTAATACGTGTTGAGATCTACAACGCACTGGATTTTCAAAGTAATTAGCCAAACGTCAGTTTCCATAAGATTTCTGCGAGGTCTTTAGTTTATTCTTTCATACGATATAATTTTGTTAAATGCCAGATATCTTGGCTCAGCTATGTAAACATAAAACAACAAAACATTCCCTGAGAGCGAGGCTCGTACCACAGAGCACTAGCTGGAAACGATTTTCCAATTTGATTTAACATTCCTCCTTCCTTTCCTTATCCGCGCCGAGGCCGAACGATGCAAGTTATCTTTATATAAACACAAAGTAACGGAGAGGCCGCAAGGGGGCGCTCACTCCTCGTTTGATGTAAATAATTAAATTCCTCCGAGGTTTTACGAACAAATAAACTCAGTTTGCGTCTCTTAAACTCAGTTCCTAGCGATCTATCTTATTAAAACCATTACCATATTCCAAAGCGGCGAGGGTACACGGTACACACCCCATAGACGCCCGCCTCGTCATGCATTTCGTCCCAAGCTAATTTTGAAGAAAATTGGCGAGGTTGCCACAGTTACGTGATTGCATTTAGTTGGCCATTTTTGAGTACAGATTATTTCACGAGCATCTATTACATTTTGACGTCTACTGTGATAAACAGCTGATCAGCAAGTGGCATCTTTGTATTAGTCTCTAGTGTTGGCAATAATAAATCGAGTGTAAGTCGGGTAAGGCTCAGGGCCGTATTCAGAGCTGTTGTTCTAGATAATTTTAGTGACTGGGAATACTGACAATAAAATATATGAAAATTATTATACTCGTAGTACATCTGGGATATAGTAGCTGTTATTTTATCTGTAAACATAATCTATACCTAGTTTTTGGTTAATTGCCCGTCATCAGTGTAACGTAATTCAGATACAGGTTAAGTATGCGCTACAATTCTTATTTGCTCACACAAGCGCTATCAGTGTACACACCCTTTCGTTTCCTTTGGATTTTTTAGTGTTCATAACACATCACATCCAATCACCGATCACGTCATCAAATCATATAAACAGTAAAAAAGCAGCATGTTCGCCAGTACACCTGATGACAATCGAAGATCAATCGAAACATTTTGAATCCAAAAACTTTACAGAGAATGTATATTCGAGAAACGACACCTTAATCATCCATATTGCCATCGAACAAACAACAGTGTCCTCAACAGCTCATGACTTCCTGCAATAGTTGTACAATTCGCTTACGTTTCTAACTTGTTAGAATTGCTCGAGTGAGACCTAATTTTGGGAATAGGACCTCTATTAATTCGGTTATATACTGCCACACACTTTGAGTTATATGGATTTTCAAGTTATAAAAAAGTAGAGGTGATTAAGATTATCAAGAAACTGTTTATCTCAGCAGTTTGGCTTGTAGCATTTTTCTTTGTATGAGTAGGAACTTTTCAAAATAAAAGACTTGTTAGCAAGTACAAAGTGAATTCGTAGCACATAAAAAACAAAATAAGGCTCTGTCCACCCGTTAGAATTTTATGTCAGTTGTCCATATGGGGGACTTAGAAATTTAACCAGCTGTTATTCTACAGTAATGGATACTTGTGAAAAAGACAGTAGGTGATGCTTCAACTAAGCCAAATGTCGCACGTCACGGGTCTTTTATGGTTGATTGCTTCACGTGAATTTTTCAGTGTGTTCGTATAGACCTCCGCATGTATTGTTGTCCCTTTTCGGCATAATATTCAATAAGGAGGATGGCCTTGATCTCCCCAAAAGCTGCAGCCATCATTTACCTATCAGGGGACTGCATCTGTGCCATTTTGGCGGTGGCGATCCTTTAAGGACCCATTGCTTGGATTCTGTTTTTATATCAGGATTCCAGTTACCTACCCAAGTCTCGTCGTTTGTCACAGTTTGTGCCAAAAAGTCAGAATCGTTTGTCAAAGTTTCCAAATGACTTTCTGAAACTTAAACCTGCAGAATTTTTGTCCAACTCTCAACGGACACAGAACCCACTTGCCTGACACCTAAACTCATGTTAAAATTGCTGTACAAGGAGTTTATTACGCTGGGTTCAGATATATTCAATACTTCATTCTTCTCGACCAGGGTACATACTACTTTTGTGTATTGTACTGCGCTACTGAATTTTATATTTATCTTAGACTTGTATATTTTAAAGTAGCCTATCCAATGAACAATCTGAAGAATAAACTATCATTGCGTGCTAAACTTAGAGTCAGCCCACTTGTCGCCTTGTTCTGCATCAAACACACCACGATTTTGAAGCCACTAATGTCAGTAAAAATAAATCACGCTCACACCACTATCGAATTTTCTACCGATATTCTTCCCTATAACGAACTGGCTAACGAACTTAAAAAGCTTCCGTGCAAGACTGATGGCGCAACTTCCGGAACTATTTCACATTTTTTTCTGTAGTGAAAAAGATTGGAAACTCTCTCAAATTGACGGTGGCTCGTACAAATGGACTTTTAAAATTAGGCAATTTGGGAAACTTAAATGTACTCTTCCGATTCTCGGTTCCTTACTTTTTCGACCTGACAATCAAATTAAAATTATATATTGGAAAAGTTTTATCGGGATGTTGCCGATTCGTCGAAAATTTGTCGCAACCACAGAGCTTCTGAAGTAGCTAGATTTCCTAAGACGAGTAAATACGCTCCTTTTAGAATGTGTATTGAACAAAGCAAACATATTCGTGCTTTCCAGATTTCTATTGCATTAGTATGTAGGCCCATATCTGCAAACTGTAAAATCTAAGTCCTCCTAATGTGCCACATAAAGAATATTTACTTTTTAGAAGATAATATTTCCAATTAATGAAGTATGACTTATGTGTTTGGAAAGTGTACAGTAACCGACATTTTAGATTGTAGATTTTGTTTTTAATATATTTTTCAAAATTATTAGTAAACGGGACAGACTGAGTCTGAGAGAATTGAAAAGGAAACAGCTAAGTAGCAAACATGCTTTTCAAGTTTGATTACAAAATATCAGAAACAAAAATAAACTGAAAGAAGGTATTCTTCAACAAAACTAATGTGCAATGTTAAATGAAGAGCTATGACTAGACAACGCAGAATGTCGAGCGGTTATGAGCCAGAAGACGTGACGGTGTCTCTATCTTCTTCATCGAATGGGATCAGGATCATCAGATTTTCTACCTACTTGCGCGCAAGGTTATTGAGATTTTTGAAAGTCCAGACCCATTTGTTTCTTCCCCTTCGTTTGTCTCCAAGGCTAGACCTAAGACCTATACCCCACTGATAAATTGCTAATGAGCACGAAATAGCGCTATCTGTGGTTGGATCACAGGTAGCTTAAAGCTTGTATCCCAAACTATCCTTCTCTCCGTTAAATAACTTGTTGTACCTACTTATTAAGAATTTGCTCTTATTGGCTGCTGGAGAACTAGTAGTAGAAAGAAGTAAGAGTTCATGCATCTTCCAAGAATATCGTAACTTTCTAATTCGTCGTCGAAGTGCTTAGTTCTATTCCAGAAATGTTTAATTTGTCTTCATCACCTCTTAAAGAAAATCAGTGGAAGGGACAAACGATTACGAGGACGAAGATCACACGATTTTCAACTTTTTTCTATCATTTGGGTAACATTCAATAAAGTCCCTCAGCATTTGTACTGTGGGATTCAATGAATTTTCATTACTTTATGAATAAGCGATTGAGGTAAAGATGACTACGAAATTCGCAAATTTTGATTCTTTAACAGTTATGTTCATGTTCTGATGAAAGCAGTCAGCTACTCAGTAGACATCATTTTAAACGCATAATGTGAAATAAACACACTAATTGCCCTATCATGTAATAGATGCAAATAATTTGAGATTTATGCCTGAATTATTATTTCTTAGGAATATCGATTTAAGGCCTGTTTAGTAAAGTGAAAAGAGTCCCTCATGTGATATTTAATCATTTTATTTGAGAATGTACACAAAAAGATACATTTTTTTGCTGTTAGTTAAATCGAACGTTAGGCATATACTTCGAAGTTGAGTCATTTATTTTAACAGTGAGTAGATCTGATCAAAAGAAATGTTTTTGTCCTTTGCCATTTTTCTGGTAAAATTAAAGTAACAAAGTTATAGCCCTTTGGAAGTCTGAGTACCGCCCTGTCTCAATAATAATATTATGTGCTCGTGTTTGGCGACAACGGATATAATCCGCCTTATCGGTTCATCGCATCGGAAACAAAAAAGCGAAAGAATTTGGAACGATGTTTTTACAATTATTTCATTCAGTTGTATACAGTCAGTGTCAGTCGGTAGTGAATAGTGGTGTATGTTGCGTGGCTCAAACGAAATAAAAATTGGCACATGTTTATGCGGATCGGTTTCCCAATCGAGTGCAACCAACCCCTCGTGCCTTTGTTAATGTAGTACAACGGGTTCGTGAATCATTTGACTTAAGACCTCACATATGGACGGCATGCCGGTGCTCCAAGACCTCACGATCAAATACAGGTCCGCACTGAAATACTTGTCGGGAGGATACTTTATAAAACAAGGTAAAAATTTTTTTTTATTTTTTTTTATTTTTACACACATATTTTGGGTTATCTTCCTTCTACAATCATTATCTGAAAATTAATGACTCAACTTCAAAGTCACCCTGTATACGTAAAAATAACTTATTTGAAAGAACATGTTAATACGAGAAGACTAAACACTTCTTTTTCTTGATGCTTGGTATGATAAGGAACAAAACAGTCCATATGTAATGCAACGTCGCATTTGTAGCACTTTTTTTGCACCGGCTTGTGACACACGCGACAACGAGTTGGCTTGTCCTGCCGTACTAAATAATGTTCATTAGTGTTCATGAAGCGGGATTCTCCATTTTCCATATATGATGGTCTACCACGTTTTCTTGACACCCTGTTAGTCTCCAATAAGGTCAAGGCAATCTGTCTCCGGAATGTCAGTTGATCCATTGATCCTCCTTGCAGCCTATGTAAATGCCAGGAATTTTGAACAGACAAATCCAAAATATAAAAGATTAGACAGGAATACCATTTTTGTCCTCGGATTCTCTTACGATAATAACTAATATTCTCGTCACATCTATCTACACCTCCTATAAATGAGTTGTATGCTTTTATACACTGAGTTTGATTAACTGCAATCTTTTTTCGCTTCTGAAGCCTTGACACATGATGAATAGGATATACCTACTTGTAAATTGTTCGTGGCCACATTTACGATATTATTGTCATTCCACTTGACGATTAGTACTTCATTCTCCGTTGATCTGTAGTCATATGTGTCTCTCGTAGCTTTTTTCATGTCAGTTTTTGACTAGACTGTGCATTTCGACATTCTGTTCTCCCGCACTGTACCCGTACCTCTAATTTTATGCCGCAAAAGTTCCTCCAAAAGTGGTACAGTAGTAAAGAAATTAGCGAAAAAAAATGTGATACGGGGGAGATAGCATTTGGCGCAATACGGTAGGGAATGCAGCACAACGGGTGGCCCTAAACCAAACGATTTGTACATGCTGGGAATTTGAGTTTTTGATCCCTGATAGGGTTCCAATCACACACGATAGCCAGCGCAGTCTGAAGATGATATTGCACCCATCCATATTTTGAACCCATAACGGATTGGCTTCCCTTTGATGAACTCCTTACAGCCGTGCCTCCCGAAGTAAGGCACCATGGACTCATCAACTGAGTGTGTAGTTCGTACGGGGCAAACATTTTGGAAATTTCTATTTATTACTTCAAATCGTGGCCGAACTTTCGCAAATCGATCTTGTTGAGATAGCTTGGAATTGTCACAACAATGCAAATTTGACATAATTAATTCAAATCTATCTCTTGACATGGCTGAAGATACAACTTCGTTGCGGGTGTCTTTGCTATTCTCCCAGAACATACGACGGCGTGGAAGTTGGACATAACCGCTCAAAATCAAGATACCGAAGAACGCTTCTATTTCCGCTTCAGTAATATTACTGTTCAAGACGTTCTTTTTTGAAGCATATAAATAAATTGTTATATTTTTCAAACATATCGATGACGTGGTTATCAAAAAACTGAAAAAATAGTTCTGTAGGTGAGAAATTTGCTTTCACATCATTGAACATTGGCCATTCAAAAAAAAAACGGTTCTAAATCTAATCTAATCTAAAGCTACGTAGCGGTAAATCATCCTCATCAATTTTATCTCGTATTTCTTCCTCCTTGTCTTCTTGAGTAGTGTCGAATAATTCAGCTTCTGCCATGAGTTGTGTGCCTGGCAGGTTACCAATCGTCATCAAATCCTCGTCGCCCGAATCTTCATCTGTCAAATCCTGACACGCATTTATAGGGGGCTGTAAAATAATGCCTATTTGTTGGTTCTTAGGCAGTAGAACATCATCATCCTCATCCAACGTGTTCAAAATATCATCCAACGTCAAACCACTGAAATAAAAAATATACCCTTGTATGCCTATTGTTCGTTCTATCGAACACACAGATTTACGCCTGACTAGACAAAACACGTGTTGCTGTACACGTGTGTAAAGCAGCATTGAAACATGTTAATATACTAAGTGACATATAAATCCGAACACCCAGTTTAAATGGTTTTATTTTAATAAAATTTTGTATAAGTACTTAATGAAGCATAATAAGTAAATGATAAAAATTTCAAAATGATTGCACTGCTTTAAAGCCCTTTGAACTTTAATAATGTGTGGATGCACCCTGATGTGCTACGCATTCTCCAACGCGCCTAGGCAGATCTTGGTGGCCATGGTAACAATGTGACATCATTATGTTGAAAGAAGTCTATTGTGACTCTTGCAACCATTATCTGGTTGGAAAGTTGGATCTGCCAGGGTGTCAAGATAGGGTAAAAGATTGGGTTCTAGAACTTCCTGAATATAACGCTGCGCGTTCATGTTACCTCTGATGAAGATTAAAGGTGACCTGGAATCATAAGCTATAGCACCCCAAACCATAACTCCAACAGTGTGATGAACATGTCTTTCAACAAAAAACTGTGGATTCCTCCTTTCACCACGTCGCCTTCTAACCCTGGCACGACCATCGTGCATGCCTAAACAAAATCGAGACTCGTCACTAAAGACAATACTGTTCCATTCCTGATCCCAGAGTGACCATTGTCTGCACCACTCAAGGCGATTACGTCGGTGTTCTCGAGTTAAAGAGAGGACCCAGTGTGGCCGGTATGAAAACAAGCCAAAACTTATCATTCGTCGGGAAACCCTTCGCATGCCAATAGGTCTTCCGTGTTCTGCAAACCATTCATTTTCAATAGTCCTGGTAGTGGAGAAACAGTCTCTTAAGGCCAATAATCTTAGGCGCCGATTTTCACGGTCTGTTGTTCTACGGCGGCGCCCAGTGCCCCGTGCTCTTTGCGTACGGCCTTCTCGAAGCTATGCCTGACAACACCTAACCACAGTGTCTACACTTCTTTGCACTCTAACTGCAATTGCCCGAAAAGAAAGTCCAGCTTCCCGAAGTCCCACTATACGGCCCCTATCAAACTCACTAAGTTGACGAAATCGTACAGGTCTCCGTACTCTAGGCATCGTAACCGATCGTAAAGGATGTCAAGAACCAAAATCCGCCAACGTTGATTCTTTACTGCGGCTGAAATATTCATTTTTAGAGCGTTAGTGAATTAAAAAAAAGCAGTATAAAAACCGGAATGTCCAGCTGATAAGGCTGAAAATTTTTTCACTTGTTATTTACAGTAAGATAAATACATTCACCAACTTTTATTAAAATAAAACCATTTAAACTGGGTGTTCGGATTTATATGTCACTTAGTATATCTTAGAGAGTACAGATCTCAGCAGAAATCTAAATGAGCGTAAAAAGCTTGCAAAACTTACCGACAAAGTGTTAAAGATCGAGCATAATCTCTATCGCCATTACGCCAAACTGTATCGTTTTCGCTACAAAACAACTACAATTAACGACACGACGCCTGTTTACGTTTAAATCTACTTTGATCTTCCATGCGCTAAAGCGACATATTATGCGATTAAGCACCGCAAGTCTCGCACATACGCTCATTTAGAGTCAGCTACGCTCTGTTCGATTTTCCGGACAATAGGCATATATGGGTTAACGCCAGAAATCCGGGAAATATAACTTCGCATAGGTATGTTTTGGACCTTGTTACTAAATTTACTCTAACTGGATCTGTTGCAAAAAACGTGATCATCGGAGAGCTTTGGATGAATCCGCTCAAGTTGATGATTTGGGTCATCTTGGAATAAATACTAAAATTTCATTGCGCAAAATTGTTGCTGTGACTGGTATTTCATTAAGCTCTGTACACACAGTTACTAAACTCCATGAATGTCATCTATTCAAAGTGAAAATATGGCAAGAGTTAACCGAAGATGATTTCAATAGGCGAGTTGAGGTTTTGAACAAACGACTGCAGCGATTAATGATAAAATACTAGTCATGTAAAGAATATCTGCTTCAGTGATGAATGCGCATTTTATTTAAATGGATTTGTTAATAAGCATAACTGCTGGTATTGGAGCAATGAAAAACCTCGTGCTTTTGTAGAAGGGCATACCCAGTACCACCAAAAAATTAATGTGATTGGACCATTGTTTATTACTGGAAATTTGAATAGAGTCATTTATTTGGATATGTTGGAAAATACCATCAATCCGCTTGTCACTGAAACCATTGAAAACAACATCGAAGAGGATGGAAACCCTGCCGCAATGTCAGTCACAGAACTAAAAATGTTGGGTTTAAAATAGCATTTGTTTTGTGGTAGACTTTTTTTTTGTCAAAACGCTGTCACTTTAAAAAGGGATATGGAAACACTGGCAACCCGTCCTGTGTCTGTGACTACCCTTTCACCATCGATGTGCCTCTGCCTGATGAATCAAACATAGTTTCCCTATTCCTGATAGATCATGATCATTCCTCATTCACTAACCGTCTAGTTTCAGCATTATTTCACTCGCTTTGCCATTCAGCTTTTGCCACAGTTCATCATCAAGCAGTACAAGGAGCGTAAAGTTTCATTTCTAGTTAGCGCTCAAAAATTTCCCGAGAAATAGGGTATTTTAATTGGAAATTTCAAGTGGTAGTTTTTAATACTAGTATTTTATATTTATTGATTATCTTTTTACTTACCTCGCATAAACGAGAAAAACATTATAGTATTCGCGCTCATTAGTGAGTTTGAGAATCTTTTAATATTTTGCAATGTCTGAATGACGAAACTTCAAGCTGTCGGTCTGTCGGCCTATCTACCAGTCTTCCCAGTAGCTTTGATGCTGAACTGGACTTAATGAAATTTTCATCGGACAGAAAACTTGAGATCAAATGCTGGACATAGTAGTCCGATAATTCAACAACCGGGTGCAGTTACTGACAAACCTACCAAAGGTCAACCACAGCTATCCGGTTGCAATTTTGTTGCTGTTGTGCCTTCTACTGGACCAAGTTTTCAACAACACAACATATTGTGGTGGGTGACTCTTTTAAATTCCCTTATTCGACACACTTAAAAAAATAGAGAACTAACATATTGAAAAAAACACTGAGACTTTTCCTAAGATATATTCAGAGCAACTATAAGGCTTTTTTGTAAATTACTATAAATCCAGGAAGCTCACTTTACCCACCCCAGACTGAAAAATTAAGAGCGTAAGTATGTTTCAAATGTTTTTTGATATTTTTCTCCTAGTAATAAAAATACGATAAAACCCGGTTCGAACCCATGTAAATACCATTGTGTGCTTTTATTGCCATGAGGTTGGCGAATAGGAAGCCTTTCTACGACCTTGTATGCTGTGGGATTTCGGGCTAGGCATCAAGAAGCAAAACTGCAAGCCATTACAGACTAAATATTCATCCACCTTTCATCAGAATAAAGGTAGATCCTGTCTGCTCTTTAAGCCGGTAGGATGACGAAACGGCGTCTTTCTTCCTAGAGGCGATTGGGTCATGTGCCGTGGTCTAAGAGTTGTGATATTTTGGAAAATGAAGTTTGGTAGTGAGGAAGTGGACTCAGAGGAATGGTCGGCTATCTTGAACATGATCAAGAGTTCAAATATGTTCGACAAAAAATTCAAAAACTGGTGTTGGGCGATGTGGAACCATCCAAAAGGGGCAAAATTGCCCTGACTGTCAGGTTTTGCCTCCCCACCATTACCACTACGACTAGGGTATTAAAAATGTGGAGCAATCTGCACATGAAGCTTATTTTCAATATAGTTGATCGTAGCTAGTTGGGAACTTGGTCGGGCATTACTCTAAAAAAGACTTGCATTGTGGCCATGAAAAATTCAGTTAGCCCAAGAATACAGCCTAGTGACCATGAAAGTTGCCCTCAATACAGTCATGCAATATTGCAGGTTAGTACCCAAAATAACGATTTTTACCGGCAACTGATAAGAAGCGATGAAGCCCACTTCGATATGAACGGATTTGTTAATAAGCAGAATTGTCTCGTCTGGGCATCAGAGAACTCTCGTGTCATCCATCAACGACCACTACATCCTCGTCGAGTCAATGTTTTGTGTAGTGTTTGGTATGGACGTGTCATTGGACCTGACTTCTTTGAAGACGCTGCAGGTAATTCTCTTACAGCCACTGGCGAGCGCTTTCTTGATTTGGAGATGTCAACTGACCACCAAGGTCGCCGGATTTAACGGATCCCTACTTTTTTTATAGGAATGTTTCAAAAACCGGGTTTATGCCAACAAACTAAATACTGTAGAGCAGCTGAAAAGCAACATTATGGAAGCGATTGAAAATATTCCTTCCGAAACCTATCACAAAGTGATGGAAAATGTAATCAAGAGGGCTCAGGTTTGCGTGTTTTATAGAGGCGGACATTTGTCTGATATTATTTTTCATACATAATTAAAAGATTAAGATGAAAATAATTGACGTATTTTATTTCATTCCACAAATATTCAAGATACAAACCAGTCAGTTACATATCGGCCACCCTGTATAACTAACGACTGCCCTTGACCACATTTGTAGCAGTTTGCGGTACTTCGATATTGAGGTTCTGCCTCCATGGCGTTCATCTATAGTGTGGCTTCATCTTGCAGACATTAAAAATTCTAGATTTGCAGAGCTCCTGAAAATGTCACTGGGCTAAGACGTTTTTAATTCGTCGCCACCATTCTCCAAAGTTTCTTATTCGATAGAGCATCTTATTATCTCTCCGGTGCACACCTTTGGCGATGAATATTATTATCTGTGAGGAAAAGGGCGCCTTTCCTGATTTGTAACATGGAGAGGGTGAAGTGTAGCGAGGCGGAGCAATTATTTCCGCAGAATGATAAGCGGCACCATTATCGGTTCTGAAAGCATTCTTATTAAACTCACAGCGTTTGGGACTTAACTCATCCGTGGGAGTGAGATCGGGGAGAGATGGATAGGTTACAAGAAGATTGGTTTCCTCATTACATGATGTTTATTGTGCTTAAAGGATTACATTACTTTCGAATGACAGAAGGCAAATGAAATTATTCAGCCAATTAAATTAAATAAGTTTCCTATTTTCGAAAGGTCCATATCTGAACATCTATGGCATAAAATATAGAGCATTTGAGGTGTGGGCGGCGGGCAACGATGCCTGATGGACGATCGATAGGGCTGGAAAAAATGTATATGGGCTAATTTTACGGATCTGCTCGACTGATCCGTTTAATTTCACTGTTACACATGTTCGTAGCTTTAATTCTTTCCTCAGAAGCTCGAACAAGTCTCGAACATGATCGTTTGTGAACTGATCACAGCGTGGCGTAAGAGGTTGACGCCATTATTGTTGTTCCTAAATAGTTTTGAGTGTATTAAAAAATGAGTCTTGAATGAATTACAAACTTATGGGTATCGGATATTTTAAGAATAGTAGTTGCATCTTTATTCCAAGCTTTGCTAGAAGTATTGACAACTAGAGCTATTCATTAGCTTTTTACAATTGAATGATGGACATGTGGTGGTGCATCTAATTTCGGACTACGGTCTTTACACGTGAGTGTATACATGTCTGGGACTTTCCGCGTTACGATTATAACCTCTCGTTGGCGATATTGCATTACCTTTTATCTTTAAATGGATACTTACAAGTGGGTTTCCTTTGTTACAGGTCCCAATGCTTTAGAATGCCTTATTCGTGAGCACATGGTAAGTCTCTCTCGATCAGTCTCTTGCTATTTTGACTACATACTTTTTCGAAACGGTAACCTAATATGATTATTGGCAATTGTTAGGGAATCTAAATAACTCACATCAATGCAGATGTGGCGACATTGTGTATGCAAACTATCAGTACCGAATTTTGAAAATGGATTTTGGGTAGATCAAAAAGTTATAAAATAATAAGTCAAATCTTTTCAGTAAACCTTTTGCTCCAGTTTTATCGTTCCAAACCCCTCAAGACGATTCAAGCAGGTGATTCAATTTTTGTAATATTCCGGAACATACATGGGGAAAGTGGTAACCTGATCTTCGTTTGTCCAACCACAGACCACACTGATGAACGTTTTTTCGACTTCTAATGTCTTTTGAAATACTAGAATTAGGCTTCTCCTCAGCTAACCTTCCTGGGCAACAGGTGGTACCTTGGCATGCATTTGCATAATCAATGCTACCATTATACGAATAAATTTTTTTTATTTCCGGTGCATAGTCAATTGCGATCTATAGAAATTTTAAATTTCAAATAGTTTTCTAATGCTTATGTCTGCATCACACGAATCCATATCATAGGAGGCATATTCAAAAAACAGTGTAAAAATGAAGTTCTTCGATGCCTAATGTATACACATCTTTAGGGAAAAAGGTGCCTAGTTTATTTACAAGCCACATGTTATGGCAAATAAGGATTTATAAATGAAAATTCAGTACCTATACATCATACGTACATTTATTACAAAAGGTATTGCACAATAAAATAAAAAATATACAAAAACATTCATACCTGTACAAAAATAATACTAGGAAAATATTATCTGCACTTAAACTATTTAACCTGTACACTTGTGACTAAAGCTACAAACTGTGTGAATGAAACATGAAATGACTATATACAGAAGATGAGAAATGAAGATAAATAAGAACGTGTTTAATTGCTAATACAGGGTGATGGAAACTTCAGTAACATAATATTGAATCTTTTTTAGGGTTGAAAAAAAGGTTTAGAGATACAAGATGAGATTTGTCTTCCAATATGGAATATATAACTATTAGTCAAGCTATCCTCTAATAAAATGAAATATGCAGGGCAGCAAATAGCTGTGAATCACATTTATCAACTCCGGGGCGAGATTAAAACAATAAAATGACGTACCAATCACCCAGTATATATCTACAAGTATTTACTTTTATTAAAAAGATTACTAGAAGGATTATAGAAAATTAACGTATACATTGTCTTTTAATGCTACTAAGTCTACAGAACGTGAAGTGTAAAGCAATATCCACCTCTAAGTTACATATCCTTTCTATAATCAATTGTCTAGTAGGGCATGTCGCATCTATCGGCATGGTTGAGGAAAATATAAGATAAAACTTAAAAATATAATCTATCATAAACCACTCAGACCAGTCGCATACATTCGGTATTTCCATTTGGAATCATTTAGAAATATTCAACACATTCTATTAACAAAAGCAGCTAGCATATCCTATCAGATAGTCTAATAGTCTTGGACTATTTCGAATCTTAATAGTCCAGGAATATTTGGCATACCCTGCTGTAGGGATGTTTGCTAACATTTCTTTGTTTGCATAAGTCTAGTTCCTCTGCTATTCCAAATCGGAATTTTGAATGTGTGTAGTTTTCTAGTGACATACAAGAATAATATTGAAGTGCATTTTTGAAACCAAAAATGTTAGCTAGGATATCAAAATAATGAGAATACAACGAGTGGCATGTAAAACATGTGAAATTGAGTCACAAAAAAAGATTTACTTTGCGAATAGCTGAAGAATAAAGATAAAATGGAAACTAAATCTGAATTTTTAATGGAACAACGGTTTTTACGAGTATATTCCACCTCTTTCGTTTATAGACGATATCTGCTGGAAAGTTTTTGAGAACTAGTTTCTTTTTCGTATTGCTTTTTCTGATTTTATATATAGAGTTATATATAGTCTACGTTTGCATAATCAAAGAAACACGTCGTATAACAAGATTCGCCAAGCTATATTTATAAGAGAAGAGCACCATTTCAAAACTCAAGGTTCTAGCTCTACTACTATACCAGGATCAGGTTAATCAGTACTAGTCATAGAATCCGTAATATTATTATTATTATATACATAAAAGGTACTTTCTACCTTAATAATTTCGAGACAACCTAATCCTCATTCAAGGCAGCTTCATGTCATAGGACTATTCAGAGACTTAAAGACCAATGAACGTGCAGCTTACGTGGAAGAGCAGGGTGTACAGTCTCAGTATCAAATGGTAACTTATACCTACAGTACCACTTCAACATATCACACAAGTATCTGATGAAGTGGTCCTCGGATAATACACCAAATTGGGAGTAAAAGAATCACCTGTTACCACCTTATCCCACGTAAGGGTACGGTGGGAATGGTGCTGGGAAGTAACCCGGGAATGCAGCTGCTGTTGGTGCTACCGGTACTGAGTGCGTCATGTACGACGTCAAAACGGTCGGCAGTACTGTCGTGGAATACACTGTTGTATACGCAGTCTTAGCACCAAAGGTCAACTTGAGCACCTTGCTGTTTGTCTGGGTAACAGTAGTACTTTGAAAGATAGGTGATGAAGTCACAGTGAACTGAGGCGCGGGTTGAGGTAAGAACGGATTAAATGGTATTTGAGGTACTTGCGGCACATGAGGTACTATAGGTGGTAATTGAGGAGGTACAGTGCTTGTACCGTACTCATAGTCGGTCTTGGTGATAGTACCCTTAAGTTTTGAGATGGTGCTCTGTATGGTAGTGTGTCCTTGTGTAACAGGTAGTACAAAAGTTTCGTAGAGGGTTTCAATTTTGATGATCGGTTTGGAAGTGGTGATCACACCACCGTAAAGGGCAATACTTTGCTGATTCTGTTGGTTATTTTGGGCCGCCATGGCTTGCTGCTTCGCTTGATTCTGCTTCGATCTGCGAAGAAAAGTGTCATTTTTATTCCCGAATATCTTGGGAAAAAAAGTATATTGGCAATATACCTAAAACAAATACTAACGAAAGTAGCAGAAACATTGATCCTAAACAACACTTTGCAATACCTCACGAACGATACAAATATTTTTCAAGTAACAGCGAAGAACATATTTATTTTAAAAACTTCTCTTTCTACCAGAAATATGTATTTGTTGTATTCTAATGAGAATGCATGAGGAATTACAAATTTCAGCTTGCTGGAATATCTAGAAAGATTAGTGGTGAAGATATCTTCCTGTTTATTTTTGTAATGGTCAAAGTATCTCGGTTATGAAGTACATATAAAATTTTGAGTAAACACCTTTATCCATTTAGGGAAGTTGAGACTTTCTTTCAGTAAGTACGCGTTCCTAATAGCACATACCTCAAAGGCTTAAGATAACCGAGATATTGAATTTCGAGAAATCTTTATTGGCCACCCTGGCCCTGCAAAGATACAATGTGCGTCAGGTGCATCAGTGTCCAAGTCCAGGTCACCTATTTTTTATCCACAAATCGGATTTGAAAAAAAAAGTTGGCGTATTCCTATAACAATAGCTAGGTGATCGATTTGATGTTAGTTTAGTATCCTCAGGACGATACTTCGCGAACGTATTCAAATTATTTTCTGGGACGTTTTTCTCCGAGATGGATAGTTTTTTCATCGTCCAAAGAATGTCGAGGTGAAAAATACGTGGACAGCCCCAAATGCTGCAAATTACGCAAGAATTTAAAGAAACTTGTGTTTTAGAATCGAATAACAGTTTGAAGTAGTATTTACGACCGAAACTTGCGACAGGGCAGGAATTCTTGATCAAATGAATTCCTCTTATATTATATTTATTTCAAACGTAGTTGTTTCTGTAAAGTACCAACTTTACATTTTTCTTGGTTTCGCAAACTAAGGGTATATTTTATTTATTTAAAATAGAGTCTGTAATGATACCAGTCTAGATGGTACAAAGGTGCTCAAGTAGCATTTAGTACATACCTTAGTTGTGCCTCTAGAAGTTTTTGCTTATCCACATCGGAGATATCCAAGTTAGAACCAACATTGGCTAGGTTCAGATCAGCAGGCAGCGTGACCTTTCTAACTGGGGTGTCGTCCTGATCATTTTGATCGCCAAACTCGAGTTCTAGGTGTAGCTCTGATCCAGCTTCATCCAGTCTGCTGTTGAACTCGTTCAGAGTTTTGCTGGGAATGAACTGGTAGGCCTCCATTGGTGGAAGGGTTTTAGTTGCCGTCACCAATCTGGGAAAGAGCGGTGTTAGCGCATTGAACTGCTCCTTGCCATACACTCGCACACATACAGTGTGAGTTTTTATTGTGGGCTCGATCGATAACTCGATTATTACGCATACTATCTAAAAAAGTTAATCACAAAAATTGCAGCGTTCCTTGGAAAATATGTTTATCTCTGTAGAGTGTTTATTTAAAAATCCATTTTTTAAATCGAAAGGCCTACACCTTTTCACAGGTTTCAAGCAAAACAATTTGTTATAACATACTATAAAGCTTTATTACCAAATTGTTGGGAGATTGGACAAACTATAAAAAAACACACAACTTTGACACCTCTCACCTCCGCAACTGTTATAGCGAATTTTCGGTCAGAAATGTCATGCTCCCATATTCTGTCTCTATCTACTCACTTTTTGAGGATTTTTAGGTGGCTTATACTGGGCGGCTAAGAACGCAAAAGGAACGATTTCTTAAAAATGTTAAAAGTATATCTTCAAGTTCCTTGATTATCCTTTTTACAGGCTTTTCTTGAGTCACAGTTTTTGACAGACAGATATCAAGGTAAATGAAAAATATTACAATACTTTTAAAATCAGGAATAGGTTTGAGTTGGTAATGGGAGTTGTTTAGAATTGGTGTATTTTCACTATAAATTAAATCTACAGAGCCTCATGCAATAAAGTCGAAAAGCCAATGTGCCTCTGTGTCAAAAACGAATCGCACTAACCTTATATCAGAAATCTCGTGAAAAGGGAAGATGTGAAAATATACAGGGTAGCTCCATTTGAACATTTTGAGAAATAGATCATTTTGCCTTATTGAGCACCTTGCATATACAATCTGGAAAGCTGAAAAATCAAGCAGATAGGAGCAGAACATGGAATCCTAAAATTTGTTTGCCAAAAAATTCAGTACTCTAGCGATGATAATATTTGCGGGGTGTGAGTTGCCAAAGTTCAGTGATAGATAGGTTTTCTAATATGTATATCAACGATTTGGCAATAAAACCCCTTAGTATGTTATATCAAATTGCTTGAACAATCCTGTCCAAATCTGGAATGAACTGTAGGACTTTCCATTTTCTAAAACGCATGCTTCTTCTCTCACCCTGTAGAAGTGAAAGTATTTTCTGTGTCAGAAGTACTCCGTAGGCTACACATTTAGGATTTAACTTTTTTGAATAACATGCGTAATAACGGGGCTATCGACCGAGTCCTTACTAAAAACTCACCCTCTATTTGTTTATTTACCAACAAATTGAAAATCCTAGATACATAACTCTGAATACATGCAAATATTAAATTTTTGTTATAGTCTCCCAAAAATGTTTGCTACTCCACCTATAAATTCACCGGTATGAAATATACAAAAACAATAAACCATCTGAATCTTTTTGTGGTTTGCTCACTCCGCCATCACTGAAAGACTTTCCAAAAATTAATTAATTCATTTCGTACCATGACACTGCTATACAAACTTCTTCAAATCTACATAAAGTAGTAGCTATAATAATATATAGCTTTGTACCAAGTTGAACTGTTTTTGAATTATGCGCAATTATGTAAAATCGTATGAAAGGCAAAATTATTCCATAAACCATCGCTTGTTCAATAATGAATAATCTATCTTTATATGTTTTCTTACTGTACACGCGATCAAAGGATGGCATATACTATAAAAATGATTTTTCTTCACTAAATGGTTCGATTTTACAGTGTAAAGTCGAATTTGTGGAAAATGTTCGCAACAGTGTAAATTAAAAATCATTGCAAAAACTTCCATCCCTTCTGTTCTCTCTTATGGTATATCATATGAAGCGATACAACCATATGTTTTTTCTCAATAACTCAAAATACTAGATCAAGCACAATGCCACCGATATTAGAAAAAGCCATAAAGTTCATTTTGATGCATTTTCCCGCTCTTGTTTTGTATCCCTGAAGTAGTGTCAGTTAACTAATAGTATAGTGTATTTCTGAAGTATCACACAAAGTATTAAATAATCTTGAAAATTAATACACAGAAATAACATTCTTCAAGAACATTACAAGACTTCAGACCAAACGACGCAACAAAAAATTAAAAAACCGTTACAGGCCTTCCGAAAACCCTGTAGAAGTGACATTTATAATACTATAAAATTCGGCTATGCTCTCCATATCCAAAGAATCTTAATTTGAAAACAATGAAGCTCATTCTCAACTAACTGTGGAAATGTAACACGATCCCGAATGAGATGGCTTTGAGTTGAGAAGAAAATCCGTGATCCAGTTTAAATCGTGTTATTATTGTGGACTTCTCCATTAAAATAAGAAGTGCTCGGGTATGTGGGGATACTTTTGGGTAAATTCGGATGTAATGTCTTGAACGGTTATGAACTAGGGAGTAAAATCAAATGAGTTGGATGCGACTGTTACTGATTTAGCTGAGGGACTTCACTATAAGTAGTTTTCTAAAGGAACTTGTTTCAGTGTTTCTCACAACTAAGATATTAATATTTGCATTTGACTTGAAACATGCTAAATATTATGTATATGGTTAGGAGTCGCGCATACTGAGGGGTGGCCAGTAAGAGTTTGTCTTCCGGAAATGCTCACTAATGAGAAAAAGTTCCCCCTATACGCAATCTGTTGATATTCCATGGCCCCTAATAGGGAATGCCTCGGCATGGCATCGTCTTCATCCACAGTATCTCACACCATGGCCTTGATAAATCTGAATGAGCTTGTAGAATAGTGCGCGATGTGGGGAGGGTATAGTTAGTTTCCTAACACGTGCGGAAAGTGACACTTTTTTCGGCTCCGTATCCATCAGGCGCGTATCGATACGTGCGACGTAGTCCGGCTGATGATCGTGCGCTGTGTGTCGCTTTCGTGCTGCTGTGCGCTGTATACTGTAGTCAATATCGTCATCCACACGGGGTTAAGTTATAGCAACAAACATGTGCGTTCGCAGAACTTTCTGTCAGAGGGAAGTAAAAGGTCATTTAATTTTTTATTATAAATGTTCGTAGAAGGACTAACCTGTACCGAACATAATAATTTACGAATTGATGACAGTGTTGCGTGTAACGCACAGAGTCAACTTACGCCATTTTTTACCATTCGATCGGCACGGGTACCTTGAAAAGTGACATTATGTCGCTCTTTTGTCATTATGTTGTTTTTTTGTGACATTATGTACGTTTTTCTACAAGATGTTAACCTAGTTTTGTAGTTGTACGTGTTGCTTCAGTTATCAATGTTTGGCTCTGATGTGATGTAAAATCTGCTTCAGATGTGGCATTATTGAAGGTCTAAGCTGTAAGTTGTGACTATACCTAGAAGGAAACGGCAATGCATAGGTGAATAGTGAGGATTTGTATACTAATAATATGTGTTGATGATAATTCCATTGGATCCTTGTCTCAAATATACTTCCAAACCTAGAAATTAGTTGCGCATCCAATTTGTCTTATCCATTCTCAAAGTTTTTCAAAACACGAAAGAACGTAAAAAATCGTTATCTTTAATTTTTGAACATAACCTTTCTTCAGAACGGACAACATATAGATAACCCGTCGGACACAGCTAATAGACATAATTCATTGACAGCATATTCAGTAATGATTTTCTCTTACAGCAGCTGTCACTGATTTTATACGCTTGCAGACCAATACACATAATCATCCAGATGCGATATTGCTATTCAACCAGAGATGAAAACTACATACTACTCGGCTTCACATATATGCAACCAACAATGCGTGTAGTTGAGTCATTCTCCATAGATGGACGCTTACAACAATCCCAGTGAGCAAACGTGGAATGACTGTTTGCACCCTAAAAGCTACCTAGTCTGCCAGATGACATTTTATAGGTTTTTTATATAATACACGTGCGGAACGTTAGTTGAAGTGTCACTATGATGTCCACAAGTTGAAATCGGATTATTGTGGTGACAGGAGTGTCTTAGGTAAATATGAATGTAACAAAAAACAGTTTTTATTGAAATTATGTTGGAAAGAAACGCTACGAATATACCGATGTTTTTACGTAGTAACAGATCTGAACAACCAACATTTAATTTAGGCGGATGCTGCAAAATATTTTTATCACTATTAACCTGAAAAGTATCCATAATTTACCGCATTCCTCTAAGGAGACGTTATATTTCTTCCCCTAGCTACATAACGATAATGAAAAAAATCCTGGGCAAATAATGAACGTGTGCATTCATTTGGCTTGTTGGTTACAGAATTGCCACTGAAATTAGACACTTTATTCCATTTTGAATTTCACTAATAACTATTATTTACTAAAATGCAGAGCTATTTCCGAACCGAAATTATTGTTGTTGATTATATAGGTATTATTATAAATGTACGAGGAGAGAGAGCTATTTTGTGCTTGTTTCATTTTTTACGATGGCAAGCTGCAGTGAGCAACGTGCAGCTGAGAAATTTTGGTTTCTAATGAGTAAGATTGCTGCTGAAACTGTTTCAATGTTGAAAATAGCTTACACAGATGATGCTATGGGAAAAACTCAGGTGTTCGTGTGATTTCCTCGATTAAAAAATGGCGACATGTCTTTTGATGACAAACTTCGCTCTGGACGTCCATCAACTACCCGAATCAACGAAAATGTTCAAAAAATTCGAGATCTTGTGCTGGCAGACCGTTGACTGACAATCGATCAACTATCAGTAAGTAGTGGGTTGTATTGGAGTTCGGTTCAGCAAATTTTAAGAGAAGAAGCTTGAATCTGATCCAAATTTATTATTGACCCAGAACCGAAGCAACAGTCAAGTCAATGGAAGACGCCACCGTCATCGTCATCGTCAAAAAATGTTTCGAGCAGTGGAGGCACCGATGGGACAAGTGTATTAGTTGTAGTGGACAGTATTTTAAAGGAGGTAAGGTTACTTTGTGAAAAAGTTGAAAATAAGTTGCTTGTATAAAATAATTCCGGATTTCTTTGGGTACCCCCTAGTATATTATGTTCACATGTTGATAAGTTCGAGTATTTAAAAATGGATGGAAGACGAATGATGAGCAGGTGTGCGGCGTACGTAGCATCTATCCTCTGTAGGACTCTATCATGTAGCAGCAGTGCATCTCTTATTCTGTGATGCAGACATTTCTTGTGCTTTATTCGGTCAGCTATGCCGGATGTTCAGAAAAATAGATATGCTATATCTCAGATTCTAGTCAAACTAAACATGATGATTTATCAAATGTAGTGATAAATATGCGAGCAGTGAAAA
This sequence comes from Acanthoscelides obtectus, assembly GCA_963669975.1. NCBI lineage: Eukaryota > Metazoa > Arthropoda > Insecta > Coleoptera > Chrysomelidae > Acanthoscelides > Acanthoscelides obtectus. Next base: position 64,778,969 of record CAVLJG010000008.1, read on the forward strand.
ATTTTGTACATACCTCGGTGGAGAAGAGCATTGTTGTCCTCGCTTTGCGCCCCAGTATATAAAAGTGCTTCTTTAACAATAGCATATTTCTCCACCAAGGTATGTAATGTACTATTATGTTGTAAATGCGGATTTCGACAATATTTTTAGATTCTATTTCAAATATCTAAACTTGGCTCTCCCTATAACACTGTTTGGTCGCTCACGCATGTGCGCCCAAGAACGGCGCGGGAGAATACGTACTGCCGCGCTGGGCAGACACTGCCTGACATTGACCGTGAGTGGTCGTAAATTATAAAAATCTAACATCAGGTGTGGGGTACACGTGTACTTTTCGTAAACGTTTGGTGTTCTGTGAAGTTTTGTGGTTGTGAAAGACATTATGGCAAAAGAGTTGGCAAAGTCTCTAGGAGCAATTGCATCGATTTTGGAAAATCTACAGAGGAAGGTGGATGACAATGGAACGCAATCTTCAGCTGCTGTTATCCAAAAAACTCCTATTTCTTTGGCCTTGCCCAGTTTTGATCCGGACAGCACCGATAGCCACGTATGGTTACAAAAAATAGAGGGATATAAAAATGAATTTGGTTGGTCTGACCGGGAAACTGTAAGTAGAATTGGACCTTTTCTATTAAAATCTGCACAAGGGTGGTTTTCTGTATGGCAGCCTACTGAAGAAACATGGGAAAATTTCAAGATTGATTTTTCCGTATCATTTCCTAAACAGAAAAATCTAGGTAAGCTTCTCAGTGAGGCAGTAGGCTATCATAGCTCAGAGGCCTGTAGTTACGTCGAATATGCTAGAGTCACACTCGAAAAGTTGAAACGCACCCGAGCTGGTTGGGTGGATTTGGATTTGATAGAGATTATCGCACATTCGATAGATGGTGCCGTTGTAAGAACTGCTGCTTATAATTGTGGCGCGTCATCTGTAAGTGATTTGATTGCATTCCTTGCTAATTATATAAAAGTTCCATCATTCGATAAAATGTCAACACATCCAAACAGTCAGAGTGATGACCTTCCACGGAAAAACTCCAAACAAATTAGTTGTTATTCCTGTGGCAAAATAGGCCATTTTTCTCGAGAGTGTAAAAGTAAGGCATTTCCAATTCACAGCAACACAGATGCAAAAACGTTCTGTCGTTACTGCAAAAAACCGGGCCATGAAATATCTCACTGTTTTCGTCGTCAAGACAAACGTGCTCGAGATAGTGGCGGCGAAACCAGTGTAGATAAGAAATTCAAAGGGGAATAACTTTTCCTTAATTCTCATGGTTCTGAGCTCGGTAGATGTTTGAAGACGTTGCCAATTGTAATATCAGGTTATTGTACAAATTGTTTAGTAGATACTGGTTCGACATGTTCATTAATTAGCGAAACGCTGGTTGAAAAATTGAACCTTGATAAAATACCGCGTATCACAGCGTTACAGTGGTTGCGATCTTATTAATCTATGACCCATCGTAAATATGTGCACATTGCAATATTTCCATCGTGTCATTCTAAGTTCCGATATTAAATGACCCATCGTAAATATGTGCATATTGCAATATTTCCATCGTGTCATTCTGAGTTCTGATATTAAATGACCCATCTTAAATATGTGCATATTGCAATATTTCCATCGTGTCATTCTGAGTTCTGATATTAAATGACCCATCGTAAATATGTGCATATTGCAATATTTCCATCGTGTTATTCTAAGTTCTGATATTAAATGACCCATCGTAAATATGTGCATATTGCAGTATTTCCATCGTGTCATTCTAAGTCTTGATATTAAATGACCCATCGAGAATACGTGCATATAGCAGTATTCCCATCGTGTCATCTGAGGAATTCCTGTTATAACAAAAAATTAGTTGTTGGTGTTGAATGAGCAGTATTTTCATCGTGTCATCGAATGAAATCCTGTTACAAAAGACTATTGAGCAGTTACTGACGGAGCAGTCTGAGTAATGCTCTGTTTTTGCTTATTTCAGCAACTACCAGCGAAATAGACGAGCAAGCTAAATCTCGACTATCAACCCTTGGAAGATGATGTTCAATAATAATCATGGCTTATAAGTACCTACAGGCTGAGTAGGCATATATACCATAGTCGTAGTGTTCGCAATTTTGTAACTAGTTATCTATGTACTCCTGTACATATTTGTCCTGGTGGATGCCTTCTCAAAATTCTTCCTTCTCTACCCCCAGTCCACTGTTACGTCCGAAGAAACCAGACAAAGCTTTGCCAACTTCATCAGTATATTCGGAACCCCAGCAAAACAAATCCACGATGCTGGCACTAATTTTACCGCTAAAAGTTTCAAAGCATTTACCGAACACTTTGGTATCGAGGTTCACGTGACAACCCCTGGCGTACATCGCTCCAACGGCCAAATAGAACGATACATGCGAAGCATAACAAACTTGCTGAGAATTGAATCAAATAAATCGTCAGATTGGCCGAACAAACTTTGGAAAATCCAACTAGTAATGAACACCACAAAACAGAAGGCCACTGGCTATTCACCATTTAAATTAGTTTTTGGTCAAGAAGGACAAACTCCTCAGATTCGTACAGTCTTAGCAGATTTACCCACTCCTGAAGCCACTAAAAATCCAATCGATTCTATGCTGGTATAACTGGGCACGAGAATGACTCTTAAGTGTTCAAAGGACCAGTTGCGCCACTGGCCGATCGAGTGGACTCCTGAGGATTTCCAAAATCTGCTAGAATTAAATGATTGTAAGTAATTCATTTTATTTTGATCAATCTATGCCGTGTTAGATTGTTGTAACTAGTTATCCATGTATTTTTGTAATTAGTTATCCAGGTATTTTCGTAATTTTGTAACTAATTATTCATGTACCTTCTAAATCTCTTTATCGTTAGATAATAAAACTGTTTACTGTTAATTTGCCCAGAATTATTACTGTCATGAGGGCTATACATTCCGAGAGCGGAATGATGTCAGTTTGGCCGTGTTAGATTCTATTTCAAATATCTAAACTTGGCTCTCCCTATAACACTGTTTGGTCGCTCACGCATGTGCGCCCAAGAACGGCGCGGGAGAATACGTACTGCCGCGCTGGGCAGACACTGCCTGACATTGACCGTGAGTGGTCGTAAATTATAAAAATCTAACAATATGAACAATCATAGTTCGTGATATGTTTCGACATGCGAAGCAAACATTTGTGCTTACCTAGTGACTACAAAGGTTTGCACCAAAGAGGTAGTAGATGATTCATTCCCTGCAAATCTTATGATGGGCAGGATATGAGTCTTGAGCAGTGTTTGCGTAGTGCTGAACGTCTCCGTGAGAGTTTCCAGAGGTGGCGTCGCCACGTCCGATGCTAGGTATAACGGCGGTAACGTTGCAATGCTAGAGTCCAGGATGTTATTGTTGTCCTTGTAGTTTGCAGCAGTTGCAAGAATATTTTCTGTCAGGGGTTCGTTGGGCTTGACGTTAGTAGGTTCAACGGTACGATGGTCGAGGCTTTTCTCGAAGGTGGAAGTGACTGTGACGTAACGAGTGTTCCTTACGCTGCCAACCTGGAAGCCAGAATGTAGATTTAAACAGTGTTTCTCTTGCATTGATTGAAACTTTGAATGTTGCTTCTGGACAGGTTATAGAAACGGTGTTTGTAGAGCATCAAACTAACTCTATAAAAACTACACACAAGGATGAACAGAAACATGAGGAACGTAGGAAAGTATTTGTTCTTAACTAACTCCAAGATATAGCCATACATAACTGGAGAACTTGTGAATCATACAAAAATGATGATGTGCTGTTCTGATGTTACATGATATCGCTATCAAGAATTATTAACAATTGTAGCAGTGGTTACTAAGGTTACACGCAGGTTAGACATTCAGGAAGTACCGATTGTACTTGAGCCGCTTTTTAACCTTTTAGTTAACTAACCCATAATTTTTAATATTGCATCGTTGCGTCTACAGTGTGAACTATCTCCTGCTGTGCATTTTATGAATCTCGGCGCTTCTGTTTCGAGTCCCCCATGACAAGTCATACTACTTTCAAGCAAAGAGGTTAGAACATGTGGGTTAACAAAATCTTCCTCACCAGCGCATAGATGGTACTCTGGCTAAAGTTGTCTATGTTTTTGGACAGAACTTTATCTTAAAAGACGATCCATAGTGAGTATTATTAAAAGCGTGTTTCATTGTTCAGTTCGTTGGTATTTAATTTTGACAAAAGTAAGCCAAATGGAACATTTGATCTACTGAAAACGAATCATTAGCTAGTATACCCTTTATTTATTTAGTCCGAAACGAATAATTTTACTTCCCACGTGTACTAATTTCGAAAATGAGATATGCTTTTTGAATGTTACCTGTATGACATCTACATCACGAAAAATCATGTCGCTCATTTCTATCGGTCTGTCGACCGTCTGTCTGTCTACGAGCCTATTGGGGCTTTTTCTTACATATATTTATTAATATTTCGAATTATAGAAGCATTTGATATATATATATATAGAGTGCGTTTTCAAAGTCTATAATTTAAATTTTTGAAAAATTGACAATACTATTTCCACTTATATTCGTCCTATTCTATGAGCTCACGTCAGAATACATGGACTTTCATAGTCAGCGAACAATAAACGTACAAGGACAATATAACAATTAAAATTCTAGAGCGTACAAAAGTTGACTCACATATACGATGCATATAGAAAGTGTTTTTGTTCAGAATTGCGTGGGAAGTACAGAGTCAACCGACTTGACGCCATCTTTTGTAGTAAAATCCATTAGACAAGCTGACAATCTTGTTTCTATCCCATTTCCCTTAGTATACCGGCAAATCCCTAAAATCAACTTACCTGGAAAGTATACGGCGACTTGATGGTAGCGATTTCGTAGTAGATGTCCCCAAAGTCTGGAGGCGTCGAAATCTCCACCTTAATGGTCTCCAGCGGGAATGCGGGCGTGTCCAGCTTGTTATCGGTCGCCTCTTCGTCGTCTACGATCGAAGCCACAGATTCGGAACCTTCAAGGCCGTCCACGTCATCGGATCTCGACTGAAACTCGGAAATGAACATAAATGGTAATTTTCACAAATCCTCGTTCACGAGGTAGCATGAATGTTTCACAGTACCCAAAAAAATTAAGGAAGCAAGATAAAAATAACATTTTTCGGAGATTTTTATTTACTTTTTTCTGATAGGCCATATGGATCAATTTGCCTGTTCTTTAGCTTCTTTATCCTGTTTTTAAAATCTCGATATGATCATTTGGCTCAGAGATATCTGAGTTTGATTGAAGAAAGATCCTTTTGTCATCGACCGCTGATATCTCGGTACAGAGACTGTACGGGTATCCCCGAAAACTGTAATAAAACTCAAATAAGATTTGATTGCAATCTTTGAGAACATTTTTTTTGTTTTCTTAGTATAATTTTAAAAACATCAGAATAGGTTTTGGAAAATCAACCGCATTTTTGGGACTGCTAAAGAGAAGGCCAAAAATTTAAGATTTTTTCATATATCAATGTATCCCTGTTACACCCCCCCGATGGCATATCGATTACGTTTGGGTAATATGGCCCAGGCATAAATAAGGCCCACTGATCATATATTTTTCTGTAGTGACATCTGTTGACGCATAGATTCATTATTTTAAAGTTCAGTCATGTCGGTAAATGAGGTTTAACTTACAGTTCAGAATTCCGCGCTCTTTCTGCACGTAAGCCGTTTCTGTTCCTTAGGAGTTGATACATTATTATTTTGGTGAAAGTTGAAAGTGAAATATTGCAGGGTATAATACAGTTAAAGGTAAGTACTTACATTCAATAGAAACCTTCGTAAAACTTGTCAGTTTGCCAAAGTATATATATATATATACGTATATATTAGGTCGTAAACCTTTACTTACTTTCGAACAAGAGGTAGAGTTGGTAGCTCGCATTTAAATCTCGTTTAGGACTACCACTCACTCCAAAATCCGTGCGAAGAAGTGTCTACCAGTTTTGTGTAACCAACAATTTTTCACATACATTCAATAGCTCAAAAGAGATGGCTGGGTTCACGTGGTATAAAAGTTTTTTGAGCGGCATCCAAAAATATCGAAGAGGAGAGCTCAATCCATGAAGGCTGCGAGGGCTCAAAAATTAAATCCCGTTATGGTGAGAGACCACTTTGATAAATTGTTGAAAGTCCTTAACGAATTAAGCATTCGAAACTTGCCACAACGGATATATAATCTTGATGAAAAGGGGTGCTGCCTAACTTTACATCATTCTCAGTTAGTCTTGGCATCCAAAGGGGAACGCAGTGTCCACAATATCTGCAATGAGCATGCAGAGAATGCAACAATTGTTGCTTGTGTTAACGCTCTTGGGCAAGCTTTGCCGCCTATGTTAATATTCAAAGGCTTGCGGAAAAAGGACTCTTACAGTGACAATTTGCCTCCTGGGTCGATACTTAGTAGTAGTAGTAGAAAGATTTATTTAGCACATTTGGCTACTTAAACAGAATATTTGTAAACAACTTAGAACTAGTAAATTCAAGCCATATGATGTATGATGTAAATTGGACAACCTATAATTGTAGAGTTAACAAGTGCTTTCTCAATTTTACTTTAAATTTTGTCAACGTTTTCTGGTCTTTTATCTCTGAGTATAATTTATTATATTCAATCAACCCGTGATGGAATACAGATTTGTAGCATATGTTATAGTTTTTGGTAATTAAATGGAAGTCATCTTTATTTCTGGTATTATGTAAATGATGGTCGACATTTGATGATGTTAAATTAGTTAGACTTGATGGAAATATATGATTTTTTACTTTATAAATGAATATCAGATATTTGATAAATTTACATTGAGCCATTTTAATTTGCTAAGCATTTGCCTAATTGGATTATACATATTTATCTTTATTCAGTATTATTCTCATTCACTTATTTTGTAAAATTTGCAGTCTTTCAAAAATGGAATTATTTGCTAAATATAGAATAGTGGAACAGTACAAGAAATTTGGAAGAATGATGGTATTATAAGAAACTCTCGATAAATATCCCACTTTACTACTAATCTTATTTATAACTTTTTCATAATGAATATCAAAAATTAATCGAGAATCAACAAAAACCCCCAGGTATTTAAAATTTTCTACGAATTCAATATCTTCACCATCAATATTCAGTTGAACATTTGTACATTTTTTTTTCCGATTAACAAGGCTTTCGTTTTACTTGTATTTAATTTTAGAGATGCTAACCATTTTGAGACAAGTTTCAGGTCTTCATTTACATAAGAGATACCAGTCTTAATATTTTTAGTACTTATATAAATCATAGTGTCATCGGCGAAAATCTGAATTTTGCATTTTTTTACTATGGCAGGTAAATCATTTATGTATAAAATAAAAAAAAGTGGTCCCAGGATACTGCCCTGTAGAACACCCAACGTATTTTCAATTTTTGATGAAATAGTGTCATTAACTTTTGTAACTTGCATCCTTTTAGACAAATAATCTCTAGACCAATCTAAAACACCTCCTGTTATCCCTTCTTCCCTCTTTACTTTTTGTATTGACATTGGCTGATGGTTTCTGGGTCACCAGACCTGACAGACTGACAACCTGTTACAGGATCTAAGACCCTACGGACCGCGCTGACCACCAACGATAACTTGATAGACTTGTCCTTGTGGGAGTTCTTGATCCTGCAGGTCTTTGATGATCAGCGACAATCCACTGTTGCGATCAAAGCCACTATAAGATTCATGCAGCGTAGCAATTTAAAATGCACTCTCTGAATCCATGGTAATGTTCTCGAATCCACGATGGGCAGCTGAATGTCATATTCTATACGAATTGTCATACATCGACCTTTCAAGTAAGGAAATAATTTCACTTATATCCACTTTATTTTATCGACAACGTGCTTTTATTGGTAAATGCCTCATCACACAATTTAAGAGATATTCGAAGGAGAAACGCAATAATAATCCGAAATAAGTTGATGGAAACTTTTCTTCCCAAAATGTCTCTGAGAATTGAACCCCAGAATCTTGATTTACCACCTAAAAATAGTAAGTGTCCACATCTGTACGTATTCTCACCTGTGGAGTAGCAGCCTCATTGTAAACAGGTTGTTGTTGCGGTTGCTGGTCTCCATTTTGACCTGATGTAATTGAATTATTTGCTGGAGGCTCGTCCGTAGGGTTCTGTTTCCGAATACTCACACGGGGTTTTGAAGTAGTCTTGTACTGCCACCGACCAGGTGTTCTGGGAATAAAAATATGCATTTTCAGACATATATCCCTAACAAAAATAACATAGATGTCCACCTTTTTTCTTCAAGAGGACTCTCATCTGGAAAACATATTCATTTTTTGGATCAAAGGGGGCACTCTTGAAATAGAATAAAAGCCGTTTTAGCTAAACTAAAGTGTCGTTTTGAAATGAGCATTGCCCTAATGTTCAGTATCGGCTGTAACATTTAATTAAAGTGCTCTGATTATTGGTAGGAGTTCATTAGTAGCAAAGTAATGATGGGTATCTTTCATCTGAATTTTTATCAGTTCAAATAGGTTCTCCACATACATTTTCCAAGAATGATGCGTATGACATTGTTGCATAAACGCCAAAAACCATGAAAGGGACTATATTTAAAAACTGTGTATTGAAAGAGGACTCATTTAAATAATGAGTATTCCTGGACGAAGGATCCAGTCGATATGATTAGATTTTTATTGTACACATTAGGGAATGGTTCACGCTCATTGATAAATAGGAAGCAAGAATATGAGAAACGAAACTCGTCTGTTTGGTTGCTTTACATATAATCAAGTGACAATCCGAAACAGTGAAGGGACGCGAACTCTTTTTTTACTGTCAACGTTCGTTCACAGCAAAGAAGTTTCTATCAACACATGCGGTTTTATTGCCCAGAAAAGCATGCAACATTACGACATGTAAGCCACAGGATGAGCTGCAGATGTTAAATGGATAGGTTTGTTGCAAAATACTATGTTTGAACTTTGGAGAGTAACCTTGGTATCTCTTATTGACAGAAAAATGCGGAAACACTGATAGTTAATCTCGTTGGTCACACAACCTTTTGACTTTTAAATTCAAGAAGTGTAACAGAATAAGTACAAACTAACGATCAAGGGTTCGTAACGTAACCAACTCGCTTCCGTTAATAAATGCTGGAAGTCCAGTAGCGCATTAGAACCCGAACTATAACTGATTTCAAAACTTCTGCAATATGTTCCACTCCGTTTGTTATTGAGTATATTTCTCGAACAGAAGCCAACCATGAGCCAAACTAATCATACCAATAATTCCGATTCGGTCAATTACCTGTTCACCAGCTAACTGGTAAATACGTTTTATTATAGGGAGTATATTGGGCACAGCAACTAATATCCGGCATTTGATTTATCCCTAAATGGTTTTAGATTCAATTTAGGCTTCCTGTTCAGATGGGATGAAGGAATTCCCTGTAATTACATCGTACGTTACGAGGGGTGAGGTATAAATGCAACCATGAAAGATGAAAATTATTTAAAATATCTAGAAACTCCAGTTAGGTGTAATGTTTTGTCTTACAATCCTACATCGCAATAGGAGAGGTTATTTCCTGGACAAACATAGATTTGACCTTTGATGAATTTCTAAGAGCTGTCCTGTTTCAAGACTGCTGGGCGACACGTTTGTGACCATAGAAAACCTTTACGATTTTGTTGTGCAGGAAAAAATGACGATTGCAAGAACGGTGTTACTAAATTATTATTAGATGTGCATGCTCCCTGAAGGGCCAGCAGGAGCAACGCGAAATAATCTACAAAGCGTGCTCTCGGAAGTGACTTTGATCAATTCTCTTGTATTTTTCTGACAAAAATAGGTGAGGTTACTGTTTTTGTAGCGTTTTTTAAATGGCAAATGGTAGGGTCATGTCTCCAAAAAGGTTTGTTCAGACAAAAAGTTAGTTGAACATCACATCACTCTGCTCTGTATCTGGACCTGAACCCTATAAATATACTTAGGGTAGATTAAAAATCTCAGTCTACACGTCCTAGTTGAGTGAATCGTTTAGAATCAGTTGAAATAAGATAACAGAATGTGCCATCTATTACCAAAATCGACCACTGCGAGAGTGAATACAGAAAGCTGTCTGTTGGAACTGTATCCCAGTTCGCAATGTCTCTGTGGCCTCTGATGCCCTCGAATCTGGTGATATAGTAGATCCATCAGTGGTCGGATAAACGAAAGCTGTGTTTCTAGCTTGTTCAATAGCGGGTAGACTGTATCTACTATACGACCAGAATCAGCAACATCTAGGAACACAGTAGTGAACTGGCTGCCAAATACAAGCTAGGATACAAATTTTCAACATACAGCTTGTTTGTTTTCACTCCCGCAATGGTCGATTCTGGTAACTGATTTTTTTTTTCAGTAAACTTCATATCCTAACACCTAGCCTGGATCATGGTGATAAGTTGACAAATAGCACAAAATGACTGTTCATGGTTAGCCGTCTGTAGTCGGACGAACAAAAACTATATTACTAATGTGGATTCAGCTAAACTTAATAGATGCGATCGCAGTACTTCAGAAAGAGCTGTATATTGTTTCGCGTGAGCCTTGATGAAATAAGGAAGCGTTGCACAAATCCTTCAAAGACAGAAAATATTGACGTAATTCAGGAAATAAATCTTTATACATTTTTCGCATTGTTATGAGTACCGACTCTAGAATCTGCCTGGAACTATTGCAGCCAGCAGGAATATTTTAACCAGTTAACAGCTTGATGATTTTATTTTCCTGTACTTTGAACTTCCTTGAATGCAAACTCCGCGAATCTACGAATCTCAATATCTTCTTGGAAACAATAGCAGCAAAGATTAATCGGTCCAATTCATTGCAACGAAAGGAACAATCCTTTACCTGTACCTTGCACACAAATAAAGTAAAACAAAGTCCTCCTTTGGAACGTAGAGCTATTGCAGAAGGCAGAAGGAAAACTTTGTTTGGCACTCACAGGTAAATAGCAATTTATACCGGTGAGGGAGAAAGTTTCATAAAAGGCATTGGAGCTATTTACACGACGGCATTCATTAGGGATGGCTCGTGAGAAAAGGGCTGAGCAATCAGAAGTTTCAGTCTCAAAACGAACGGAAGCGTTCGAGAAATTGTTTGAAAGTTTGATATTCAAATGACGAGGCCTGATATCAAGGAAATAATGCAGGAGCATTACAAAAATAGCAGCTAAGCAGAAAATTTTGTTTAGTAGTGAGTTTAACTGGGCACATCTATGAAATGTATGTCTGGAGATTGAGGAGGCAATAAATAAGGTCCATCACAGTACAGTATAGCGGCCTCAATAGGTTTGTGTGGCTTAAAAATAAATGTACTGGTCTAAAATCATCAGAGATTAAATATATTCACGACTGTTCATAAAATAACCTCTCAGCTTTTTGCGATGTTTAATGAAAAACTATCTGAATTTTGTTAGAGTGATCTAACTGTTGTATCTTCGGCCGGCTTATGTCCATTACATGGGTTTACTGTGATTTCTGGGAATATAAAAATACGTTACATAGGTTAGAAATTCATAAAGTAACACTATTTTGAAATATTATGTTTTAATTTAGACCAGATAGTTTACCAGGACGGACTAGCTCTAATGAAATATTACTATTACAAAAAAATAATGCGGTTTAAGTCATTGGGAAGGCTTATCCGAATCGGAGTGACACTCATTAACTTTTTTTCTTGAATGTTGTTGCCACTAAATGTGAATTTAGGCAAACTTCGACATTTCAACGCGAAATATACAGGGTGTCCAATAAGTACCACGAAAACTTAAGGAGAAGGTAGGCTTCGGACTGACCTCCCAAATAACAAAAACTTATCTACATATATAAAAGTGTCACCGCTTGAGATATTGATTTTTTACTTGAATTTAAAAAAAACGAACCTTTTCATCTGAGGTCTTTAGCTGCATGTACAAACAAGGTTATACTTTGTTCATTTTTTCTATAAAATACTTCTAGATAGTTGCTTTGTCATATACAAATGCAATGTAGTTAAAAGATATTAAGGAACCGTGATCAAATAAGGACTGTTTTGGGATTTATAATCTTCTGATATTTTTGCCTCAGCTCTGAAGCAAAAATGTACTGGGATATAACTGCATTATATTCAAAAAAAATTGCTCATTGAATAAGGACTTCAGAAAGGTACCGCACGTACTATTTGGAATAGAAAAAAGTGATAGCTGACGGTAATGGTCGTGATGTTACCGTGAACTCAGAGCGCTACGTCGACATGATCACCAACTTCTTTCTCCCTGAATTACGACGGCGACGTGTTCCAATCCGACGTGTGTGGTTCCAGCAGGATGGGGCGACCGCCCACACAGCCCGAGCATCCATGGACGTTAGTTATTCGCCCTTTCTTCCCTGGTCGCCTTATTTCCAGGTTTGACGATGTTCATTGGCCTCCTCGGTCCCCAGATTTATCCGTATGCGATTTTTTCTTATGGGGACACCTCAAGGCTAGAGTATACGCGAACGAGCCCCGAACTCTGGACGAATTCAAGGGCGAAATTCGCGTGGAAGTCGCCCAAGTTGAGAGAGCGATGTTGGAGAGAGTCTACGCGAACTTCCAAGAACGCCTCCAGCACTGCATCAACGATTTCGGCCACCACATGCCTGATGTGATTTTCCACACTTGACTGTCTCAAATGCTATTTCCTTATGAACCTGATTCCATCAATAAATTTGTTTTCGAGTAAAAATTAACTATATGATAATTTTTTTAAAACCGTCCATCCTCTCTGCCGCACCCTGTACAAAGATTCTGATATGATTTTATGAAAGTTAAGGAAACAATATCAGAAGGTTATAAATCCCAAAACAGTCCTTTTTTATCATGGTTCCTTAATATCTTTTAATTAACATACATTGCATTTGTATATGATAAAGCAACTATCTAGAAGTATTTTATAGAAAAAATGAACAAAGTATAACCTTATTTGTACATGCAGCTAAAGACCACAGATGAAACGGTTAGTTTTTCAAACTTAAGAAAAAAATCAATATCTCAAAAACGGTGACACTTCAATATAGATAAGTTTTTGTTATTTGGGGGGTCAGTGCAAAGCCTACCTTCTTCTTAAGTTTGTCGTGGTACTTATTGGATACCCTGTATGTACGCATGCACATGGTTGGCCCTACCTTATGCCCTGCATATCACTTTCTTGGTTATACAGGATGTTTCAGAAAGACGTATCAATATTTCTAGGGTACAAAGTACATCCAAAAATAACAATAAAAGTTCTCATACATATGGATTCAAAGATGCTCAACTACCGAGATACAGGGCGATGAAGTTTTATTTACTAAATGAAAGAAAAAACTACGTAGCGGGTAAATATACTGTGCTAGTATTTTAGTAGTTCAGTGAGCACATTATAAGCGGTAGACAGGCAGAGCTTCCCCAAACTAAACCAGGGACGTAGAAACTGGGGTACCCCTAGTAAGAAATATTTTTCGGAGAAAAGAAGTGCGTTTTATAAAATAGCATTCGACTTTCCATGAATTTTGTCTCTTAAGTAATCACCCGGTTTGAAGATATTTAGGTTTGAATATCTGAAGTCGAATCCTAAAATATTCTAATGAAAAGGCATAGCTTCCGGTATTTTGAAAACAAACACCGTGAAGCTTGATATTGGAAATACTACATGGTATGTGAAGAAAGCTATGGCACCTCATTGCAACGTTAATGCGTGTCTTATCCTGAATCAGCAGCGTAGAAGCTTACCATGCATTAATCTACTTGCAGGCCTATTCATTTTTCTTTATAGATAAAAATGTCGAAATAAAGAAAACGGTTATTTCAAAAAGAAATAAAGCTAATAAGGATTAAACATGACAACAATAAACATCATATCTGATACAACTTACGTGGTTATTTCGAAATTCATGAGTACATAACATTGGTAACCAAAAATAATGCTGAATGAATGCTATAACAACCAACCTAAAGGAGGTATTTTGGATTCAACACAAGCCCGTGCTCTACGCTACAAACTCATTGGGAAATACCTGGCATAGTACCAACAGTGTTAAATGCCTATACTGCGCCCTCCCACTTTATGTATGAGGCTGCTAACGAGTTGTGATATTTCCTTTGTTGAGCTCACTTAATCCGAAATGGTAAAGAATTTTGACAAAAATAGGCCGATAATTTTAGAAGTAAAAGAATAAGAATCTTACAAAAATTGACTGGTTCCACAGTTACTAGTTGTAATTTTAGACAAACAGAAGCAGCTTACATGGGTAGTACCAGGAGAAGTATAGCATGAGCACCAGTGGTGTACATAGACAAGTTTTAATGAATGGTATAGGTGTATATACAGGGTGACTTTGAAGTTGAGTCATTAATTTTCAGATAATGATTGTAGATGGAAGATAAACCAAAATATGTGTGTAAAAATAAAAAAAAAATAAAAAAAAAATGTTACGTTGTTTTATAAAGTATCCTCCCGACAAGTATTTCAGTGCGGACCTGTATTTGTTCGTGCGGTCTTGGAGCACCGGCATACCCTCCTCTGTGAGGTCTTAAGTCACCTGATTCACGAGCCCTTTGTACTACATTAACAAAGGCACGAGGGGTTGGTTGCACTCGATTAAATAAGAATCATGTCCACCAGTTCACAGGTTCAGCATTTTCATAAACATGTGCCACTTTTTATTTCGTTTGAGCCACGCAACAAACACCACTATTCACTCACGCGTTACCGACTGAAACATTGAGTGACATCGTGATAAACGTTTCAAATTCATTCGCTTTTTTGTTTCCGATGCGATGAACCGGCGGATTATATCCGTTGTTGCCAAACACGAGCACATAATATTGTGTATTATTGAGACAGGGCGGTACTCAAACTTCTAAAGGGCTATAACTTTGTTAATTTAATTTTACCAGAAAAATGTTAAAGGAAAAAAACATTTCTTCTGATCAGATCTACTCACTGTTAAAATAAATGACTCAACTTCGAAGTGTTTCCAATATCAAGA
This sequence comes from Acanthoscelides obtectus, assembly GCA_963669975.1. NCBI lineage: Eukaryota > Metazoa > Arthropoda > Insecta > Coleoptera > Chrysomelidae > Acanthoscelides > Acanthoscelides obtectus. The sequence continues at coordinate 64,794,031 of CAVLJG010000008.1, forward strand.
ATCATGGTGTTCTCAGAATAGGGGAAGCAAATATTTAAACCTAAATATCTCCAAAACGAGTGATCTGACAAAAGTTCCTCAAGATACAAGGATATTTTGTAAAAAGCATTTTTTTCTCCGAAAAGACCAGTGGCGTAAAAAAGGTTTCCTATTAGGTGTCCAAATACCCCGGTTTCTACGTCCTTGTTTCTTTTTCTGGGCTGGGAAACTTGTTGATTATATGCTCACTGAGCGTGTAAAATCCTAACTCTGTAGATATATTCACCCTGTATCTTGGTAGATCATCTTTGGACCCATATTAATAGAAACTTTTTTATTATTTTGTATGTACTTTCTACACTAGAAATATTGGTACGTCTTTCTGAAACACCCTTTATATCAAGTTTTGCTAAGGCTAAGGCACGACACTTATACAAACCTGTTCAACTTGAACTTGTAAAGACTGGAACTGCCAGCTTGCTGCTCCTGCTGTGCCGGCGTGGGTTGTACCTTTGGTTTGAAACCCCTCCTGCTGAACCCCCCACCACTCTGCTGTTCGTTGTTGGCTTCCCTCTGCTTGGCACCCCTTCTCCCTCCTTTGCCAGCCCTTTTGGTGGTTGGCTCCTCGCTGTGTACAGGCGCAGGCGTTGTAGTGGTTGTAGTGCGTGTCCGTTTCCGTTTTCCCCCTCCACTGCCACTGTGTTTGTGAGTGGGGGTGGTACGTGCGGTAGTTTGTCTACATTGTATGTACAACAACGGGGTTAGTCATGCCATGCACGTTGGAAGAAAGAAGAGAGTTGTGGTTGTAGTTAGGACATGCGCAAGGTAGAGAAAAAGTATGTTTAGGGAAGGCTGGAAGGTAGTTTCCAAAAGCCTGCCCCGTAAGTTAGACGGAAACGTAGGATATAAATAATGAAGTATTTTTTAGACATTATACATACAGTCGCAAAACTTATTATGCAGTTCGCAACTATTCGGTTAAACGAAGTTTGTCAATGCTGCCGGCTAAGACCTTGTGTAGAACTCAAATTGCGTTTGAGAAAATAATAAATAAGTGAGAAAATAGTATATTATCGTGCATACAAAAAATAAGGCTAAGAGTATCTAACGCTGATACCGGTATATGTTCACTGATTCACCACAAGCTGTATTCAATGGTCTTCAAATTTTATTGAAGTATTTTTATAGTCTTTTAGTCCAAATAACCACCAACTAAGATGGTTTCTTTCATTCTAGTCAAAATTAATATTCTTAATTACTTGGGTACAAAAAAATAGGAGAAAGGTGACAAGTGATCATCATTTTACCCAGAAAATCGAAATAAGTCAGTAATTTTACAATTGACTGGCTCCACGGCCAACAGTCCGAATTGAGATCCCAAGTTCATTGACTGATTGAAGGGAATGCCAGATATGGTAGTGAACTTCTTCGGTCTTCCACTTTTAAATTATGTTATAAGTGTCGCTTATCAAGTGAACATAAAAATGGCAGGGTAACGATTAATACTGTCCCTTGATTATTCGTTTTTGATTCCAATTATACTGGACGTAACGTTAAGTTCATCTATAGTCAATACCAGTCTGCATCATTAATTTCCGCAATAAAAAGTAAAAAGAAACATGTTAAGGACACGGCAACACGCCTATGGTGACTGATTTAAAATTTTTAAATGCAGTCAAATTGACCGTAACCCCATTGTACTGACCTGGACGGAATATATCTTGGGACCCGAGGTTGGGGGCTTGTGCCCATTGAAACATTTGTTCGGGATGCCAAGACGCATAAAATTTAAAAAATTCAGAGAAATTAACCGAAACACATAGGCGTATTGCCGGGTCGTTTCTCAAGGTGATCTTGAAGCAACCTTCGAACTAGGAGACAAGCTTATGATCACGTTAGTAATATAACTTTCGTTTGTCCAGCCACAGAAGGTCAACCATGGACAGCTGTTTCGTGCTGTTTGGCAACTCCTTAGCATGGTATTGGCTCGGTCTCGGTGGACAACAAACGAAAGCTGAGTAGCTCTACTCTCGACTCTATTCAGAGTGTAAGGTTTACAGAAATAAGACAGCACGAGGTGCCATCTACTTTTTACCTTCGCAGTGGTCTGTTCTGTTAATAAATAGATGGCACTTTGTGCTGTGTTACTCATGATGAATTGAACTGATGAAAATTTTACTTTGAAGATGCTAAAATACTCCAAGCATGATACCAGTGCGTTAAGAATTTATATGAGACTTGTCTGGTCAATGCAGTGAGGGATAATAGAAATATCAAGGCACCTACGATTATTGTAAGTTACGGTAATGAACTAAAGTGTAAGTGTATGATTGAGTTCGACTCCGAAATTCATGTGATGCGAGATATATGTATACCAAAGATTCTTGTCAACGCTTTAACTTTGATACAGATCGTATTATAAAAAACATAATCATCTTATTCTTGACAAACTTATCAAGCAAAGCTCCTTTAGTAAACAGAGTTTCCCAGAGTATGAGCGCAAGCTCTGGACTCACAAAAAGAAATGTCGTAACAATGGTATCGAACTCATTACTGCTTTTTTACTTCCTACCCCACGAAAAATTTAAAAATTGAGGCATATTTTTGGATGCCATATGACATATAAATTACGAGAAACCATGTCACGTATTTCCGTCTGTCTGTCCGTCCGTCTTTCTGTCCGCTGATCCTTGATTCTCCTATAACTTGTAAAGTATCACTTGATTGATTGATGATTAGACTGATATTCAAATACTGATGAAGCATACATAAACGAAATATATTCATTGTAAAGCAAAACGACGAAAAGGACATCTTCATACGTTTTCTAAATTTATTTGAGCAGTGAGCCTGTACCGAGGGAAATACCCAGCTGCTGTCGCAAAAAATAAAAAGAACAACGAGTGAGAAACTGTATGTCTCGGTGTCGGTTGGTGGCAAAGTGTTTTAATTTGTTCATACAAAGGAAGCTTCCGGAAATAAATGGAAGACGGCTTTAACGTTGAAGCACAAGACGTATTATAAATTGCAATAAACCGCGGATGACGACGTTAAGCTCATCGCAAAAAGATACACTGCTGAAGATGTGAGTACTTAGTAACCTTTGTATAACATTGTGTATGGCAAAAACGTGTGAATAGTGGCGAATCGAATAAAGTATAAACTAATGTTATAACGGACATTATTAGTTTAGTTTATAGTTTGGAGGAAAAACAAGGGACATTCGTGGGGATGTCCGCAATAAAGTAACAGGCATCAACTAACTTCGATGTGATGGACATAATGTTATCACTTCGGTATTTTCCATGCATTCATTTGGGCTTGATGAAGCCAATAAGCAGAAATGTACGTCGTCGCTCGGGTTACCAATCCTATTTCTGCTCCTGTTCCTTTATTGCAAACATCCTCACAATTGTCCTTCGTTTTTTCATCTAAATTCCCGCAAAAGCACTACTCAATTGTTCTCGAATAATTTCTCTCAGTAGGCCCCGCACTGGAAAGAACAGATGATTCTACGATTCGGTACTGCGTGATACTTACTATTATATTACTATATTGGAAGCATCTAGAGTTACTGTTGAACTAACCTGAACGAAGGATTTTGTAGACAGAAGTGGTGGATGTACACTTTTCAGTTTTTATAACATACAGGGAGAACCAATTTTGTCTGAAAGCTTGAGTTCAATGCGTACGAGAGAGAAGCGCGAGAAGTGTCATCACATGTTAGAAAGAGGATCGGAATCGGTCCTAAACATACTCGACACAATTCGCAATTCGAAAATGTGTACGCTCAAAATAAAACCATAAAACCGGCTTCTATCTATTTCTAAGGTATGTGCCTATACACACTTCCCTCTCGTACACGTTGAACTCGAGCCCTCAAACAAATTTGGTTCTCAGTGTATATGTTGCGGTGTATATAAAGATCTGTCACGAGTTCACATAAATCAGCATAGCAGTGACAGTATCAGAAAAAACCAACTACTACAATTGGACAGCAAAATGTAAACACATTGCAATTGTAAGCATAAAAAGGCTCACGTTTTAATTACAATATATAGGACTTACCAATTCCATTAGAATGAAAAATATATAAAGAAATATATGAATAAAACAAAATTCGCGTGCATATTTTTCATCTATATACGAGTATATATATGTATATGTATATCCATCCAAATCGCGAATATGCGCGAAATTTAATATCAATTTATATCATGCTTATTTTTACAATGTTTAATAAAACATAATTTTCGCTGAAAATCCTATTTAGAGCTGTTCTGTTCGTTGCTCTACATTATTCAACGACGATAGGATGACATAGGTTGTATATTGTCATTATAAATGGAGTTTATTTATAATAATTCATCCCATGAAAAGCTGAGAAGCGAATTTTTGCCACAATTATATGCTGTTTTTTTTAAATATCTATGATTGTCGTTCATTATAAAATAATTCCAAACTGGAAAATGGTTTCCTTTTTTGTCTCATGAATTTTTGCTAGTATTTCTTTGAAGCTGTACCCTACTATGCCTAAACTAATGTCGTGATTTTGCCAGCTGTGGCAGTCAAAAATGTGGTAGATTAGTAAACATTTCCTCATTACTCAATACATATTATGTTTGACAATAGCCATATCGTTATTTTTCTGTTTTTTTTGTGGAGCTGAACCGCATGGTCTCATTAGCTAGATTTTTTCGCTTTATTAGGGTTGTCTCTGTTTTAATTTGGAGTAAACTACCATCAACGAATTGTTCTGTTCTTAGCAATATCTTTAGTAAAAACACTTTTCTCATGTATATCTCTATTATTACCATAACCTTTTAATCATAGAATAAATTTACCTCGGTTTGGGTGATAATCTAAGACCGTATGGCCATGCAATTAGCTGCTTCTAATTTGGCGACATTGTACAGGTAATTCACGAAATTCTACCACGTTTTCCTGCAGACTGAAACAACAACCACGTTTTCCTGCAGACTGAAACAACAACCACGTTTGATTTCAGTAATTCCTCTTTCAATTAGATTGGACTTTTACGTAAATAAGTCTACATTGATGAATTTTGACAATGATTGGGATAACATATTGAGATCTGTAATCTGCTTGTTTTCACGGCTTTTTTAAGTTATTCTCCGTTTTTTTATAGGAGTACGACCAACGCTCGATGCTACTCAAATAAAAGATGCTCGACAGAAAGTAGTTGCCTCACATATAACGCCGACTGAGTTCTGGTTAAAAAGAAAAACGACATTTAGTAAGCATTTTAACTAAATTTGGCCTCACAGATGAGCTTGCAATTAAGCTAAAAGTTCACAAAAACCTGGGATTCAGGTCCGAACTTGAAACCTAATTGTGTGATTGAACATGTGTACAAAGTGGAACTAAATCCCTATTATTTATATCATATATTGCCCTTTCTTCCTGCGAAATTATCATGAATTCATACATACATATATACAACACGTATATACAAGGCAATAAAAATATGGAGCCTTGATTTTGAGTTCCCAAGGCATCTGATGACACCAGGTTGATAACAAAATTTTCAGCTTTATGTCACATAGATGCCAAAAAACAAATACTCTAAGGAATAAAAATGTTTAACTAAAAAATCAGTCTATTCTGCTAACTAGTTAGCACCATGCACTGATTTTTATGTACATAGCCAAACATTTCAATATTTAGCCTAAAGGGTGTTGATTATAATAAAAAACGAAACTGAAAAAATCTAGTTCGTCTATATTGTTCTAACCTAGTTCTAGTTTTATATGGTAACTTTGTTATTGTGCAAAATTTCAATAAAGTCGGTTCAATATGGTGCCTAAGATATGTGATATTGAATATCTGACATGTTATCCGTTAAAAACTGAATTTAGAACTTTATTTAGCAAAGGTCTCGGTTCATACTACCTAACGTTTCACTATTTTCATTCAAGTGCGGAACAGCCTGTATACTTAAACACGTATAATGTGTTCAAGATTCGTATACATGTTGAGTTTTTCACAGATAGCTATATACACACGTTAAAGGGAAAGTAGCTACGAGTGTTAACCCTAATGGCTCATTGTCTTTATCACATCACGTTGAACACTTTCCACAAAATGCCCTTCAAGCAGTTACATGATTTACGCTCGCTCAACGATTAAAGTGAGATGAATATGAAACCAATTTAATATTCATTGTAATTAACCCCTGTTTTCAGTGCTTGGTCTTTTTGGTAGGTTACGAAAGGATAACGCGTGTGTATGCTTGGCATCACGTAGCACAGCAGAACTTTGACTTTTTATTGAACGCTTTGAGACGCGTTAACTTTTTGAAATCAGTTACTTTCTCCTAATTCAAACTAAGTCTGCATATTGGCGCCTAAGTAGTTGACCCTCGAAAAAAAAACGGATTCCGAGCGCCGTCGGTAATGAGCAAATTATGAGAAGTGCCTGATTTCAAAACGATCCTACAAAAAACATCAAACGAAGAAAACTGATTTTCTAAAAATATTGATCTGGATAAAATTTACCAAAAAGTAACAGAAGCTATTATCGAAAAGTAGAGTTTGGAGCCATTCTCATTTTAATTCTCTAATTTCTTTCAAAAATTCACCAATTCTAGATTGCTTATTTGAGTTTGGAATGATAACCTTCCGTAATGATTTTAACAGAGAGTTATCTTTTGCGTATATACCTTAAACACGTATGGAAAGTACCGAGTCGATTTACTTGACGCCATTGTTTCATATCCGCGTAGCTCTCTGTTCAGGTATAGAACAATTTCCGCAACCCACTTTTGTAGCTGATTAATCGTTCTTAATGTTTATATAGGTACAACTAATTTATGTTTAATGATACCCCCACTATTGAGCAAACTACGGCTACCGGTCATATAAATTAATTTGCATGTTCTGACATGCACAGAGCATGAAAAACGACAACGTTTGCTGTATAAGTGGAGTGTTGCATGTGCGTCTAAATGCATTCATTAGCTGTAGCAACGAGCTCTATCAGAACTTTGTACTTAGCTGGAGGTCCAGTATTTACGGTGGTCGTTTTTATATCCACTAGGATTTAATAGTCTTTAGAATAATAGCAATTCAATTTGTAGATATAGAGATGTGGAAGTATATACATTGATCTTATCAAACTCATCATTAGAACTGGATGCCGTGTACCCCTATAGGTATACCCTTTCAGTCGTTACTTGAAACAGATCTGGTGAGGGGACTTCAGGTAAGGGCAACTTGCCAGACAGTGGTGCTGTTGTTCAAGTTAACTGATATTGTTGCTGATGGCTCCTCTCTCTCCAGGCAGCTACGAGTACCTAGGCTAACATCTCAGCAGAACATCAACTTCCTATCTACCTGCGGCGCGCACAAATTATCTGCATTATATTCCATTATAACCGATGTGTATAAATTACATTAGCACCTTAACCAGCTTGTCATAAATAACTGTTACATTTCAGACATAAAACGTCTCCATTAAGTGGCTGAATCAAAGCCACAGTATCAGAAGTTACAGTATATATTATCGTTTTTTTACATTCATACGACTGTTCTATTCAACCCCACCCTGTAACAAGTGTTTATTATTTGGCGTTATATTAGATGAAATAAAATGCTTATATCAGGAACAGTCTTGGTCACACGCGCTTTTTCTCAGACTCCACATCAAAATTTCAGTTTGACGCAGTTTTGAATTAGTTCAATGTGCTTCGTGTTCAATATTTTTGTATACTAGCCCTATACTATAATGCATAAATATGATCAATTATGAGAAACGTGCTAAAGACCTGAACAACCCAGGATAGGCCTTTCATAATCTATAATTAATACGATTATTTATGGACATTAATTTTATTCAAGAATTTAGAACGTGATATTTGTCCCTTATTCTGAATTCTAACCTTAACTGTTGTTCTGTATTACGAATACATGTATGTTTAGACCGTTATGTATTCCTTTGATGATTCGGAATCTCCTAAGCTTTTCAGTCTATTAAGCATGAACAGAAACTACTAATCGTTTGTTTAGTAGAAAAAGACTAAATCAGTCTTCAATTAAATTCCAGTAGAAATTTGGAAATCCAAGTTCCAGCTTTTTACAGAATAATATAAATTTTCAGGTTCACGAAACGTGGAAAGTTTCTGATTTTAAATATTTTGAACCGCCGAAAAATTTATTTGAAAAGCCTTACTTATATATTGATGAATGAGATACAGAATTTCCCAAGAAGTTCGAATAATAAAAAAGTATTTTTGTTACGGCTGAAAATTATCAGAAACTCTAAGCATCGAAGGAAATATTTTTTTTGTTTCCCTCATAATTCAGCCACCGCTGGACCAATTTTCAAGATCTACGACGTTTTCCTCATCTCTGTCTGATAGCATCCTTTTTGTCAAAATTCAATTAAAATTACAGCTTTACTTTCCGATCTATAAGGACATAAGGACAGACATATAATATGGACACATCGACCAAAATGATTCAGTTGATTTTTGTGATATACATGTCATGTGACACTCAAAAAAGATTCCCCATTTTAGATTTTTTCAATCACATAGAATGACTCTGTACCTTTCACGCATGTGCGGAAATTACGTACACATACTTTCGACGATCGAAACATTATCTTTTCAGGAAGATCATGCAGGTCCACGAATGGATTAAAAATATGTTAATACTGAGAGCTTTGCTACCGTGAAGATTCCATGGACTCCACCAAAGCACAACTTTGGTAGAAAAAACGAGATTCGAAAAGATTCATGACTTTTGCACCTGAGAATTTTTTATGCGACTTAAAATGATAGGATTGTTCAAAAACATGTAAAGCTAATGTTTTTAGAGAACATAAAAAATATGTCACGACCTAATTGCTCTCCCATGATTGCTGCAGCCTGTATTAAAGATCCGGCGTAAAACGGAAACAGAAGAACAAAAAGTTCTGCTGAAGCTCTATCACGAAGAAAATCTTTTGAAGCGCTACAATTTTCTGAAAGATTGGTCTAAAGTATTGGAAGATCAGACAATACCGACAAATTAATCTATCGACTGTTCCAATTAACTTCTATACAACAAAACGTTATCCAACTGTTTTGAATGGAAGACTCTTCATTTCCGTCAGTGCATTGTCGTCATTTTCTTAAGGGGACGGTAGTTGGTATAGGTATACTATATCGCAACTAGATCACTAGTGAATGCATTCTTTGGTTTATATACATTTTTTTAGATTGCAGATATTTGAGAGAAGCTGGTAAGCTTTGCAAATAGCTCCTGTAGGATATGCGCTTAGCATCAGTATCTATGACTTAACCATTCAAGGTCCTAGGGTTGGGAGAGTACTTAAAGAACACATAATCAAACTGTTTCACTTTGTTTTTACAGAAATACGTTTTTTTTATTGGTCTCCTAGTCTTATTAGCTAGGTGTTCTTTCCCTTTTTTACACTCTGGTTGTCTCTGTTTTCAACTGAAACAAATAACTCTTAAAAGGATTTTTTGCTTTCTGTAACATATTTTTCTTGAAACAGTGTTCGCTTTGGAGATAATTTAAAACACATTAGCCCCTACTTTTGGCCACCAGTATGCTTTTGCCAATCTGACCCTCCGTAGCTCCGAATGTTGAGCACTGTGCTGCTCATCTTGTCCTTTGGCAACATTGTAATTTGGTCTTAACATTATTTCTGCCGTCCAGAACAACCTCCATTTTTGATTTCAATAATTTTTCTCTGAATTAGTACGCAGTTTTACGTAAACAGGTTCTAAATACTTCATTAATCAGTTTTAACAATGATCAGGATTACATATTCTTATCTGTGAAGTGATTGCTTTCATGTTTTTTAATATTATAATTTTGTGGTTTATTTAGTATTTTTGTGGTACGTACTGAATAAAACATTTTCGAAAGCTTGACGACATGAACACAGAACAAACTTTTTTTTGGAATTCTGATATCTGATTGAGTTACGGCTGTAGCCGTTTTTGAGCTTTTGAATTAATACTAGATGTTCCATAAATACCGACGCTATAGGGGTTGTAACCAATCCAAATGTAAAATAAGCCTTTCCTCATCTAGAGAATCATGTCAGAATGAATCATGGATACGCGTACTATGCCAACATCTAATTAAACTTGAGCATGCTTAAATTAGTCGCAATACCAAAGTATAAACAGTCATAGTGCTTATGCCTTCAATATTTTAATTGCTATCCCTGGAGTGCAGGAATCTCTCGACTTGGCAATTTGCGCGAAAAATGTAAATTGCAAGAAAAAGGATTTCGGGAACCATAATCAAAGCAAATATTTATTACCCTTTAGTACTTTTGGTTAGAGTTGCGAAAATTACACAAGGTATAAGGCTATAAAAAGATGGTCTTGAAAGTTTGCGACTCTGACTTATTTTGATTGCTACCAGTGCGTTTGTGGCATGTACATCAACTCAGCATTTCAGGTATTTATATTGTCATTCTGCTTCAGTTTATTGTAAGCGTATTCCGAGGTTGATTCGCGACTTATTTTATAAGTTGTCCCTCTTCCAGATTTATCTGTTTTAACCTTAGCGTTTAATGGACTGAAACATAAACTAGTTCTCCGATAATAACCTGTGGACGTAATAATATTCCGTCACCAAAAAGTGCGTGGCTGCGTTTGTCTGTTAATATCTCTGATGATTTAAAGCTCATAAAGTTTGGAGCTTAGGTCTACATTAATTTCAGATGATGTTACCCCTCATAGTAGCGTGGGAATAAATATCTATGGTGAATGTATGTTTCAAAGAACATCATGGTTTTATTTCAGTAATTATCAAGTAACTTAACAGATATCGCACGATGGCTTAGATACATAATATATTTCCTTATTTGATTGGAAGAAAGAAAGTTATATGACTGAGCATTGAGTTGGTGCCTCCTATCAAAGTAATATAAAGGTGTATTTATTGAAAAACGGAATTTCCAAATATTGCATAAATATGAACCTGAAGCTAACAAAATCCCTTCATCTCTCAATTCCTGGAACGATCCCCTCAAGTGCGAACGCTCTCTCGTTAGCGACGTCTAAACCAATTAAAAATAATTACTAGTCGCTGTTAAAGGAGAACAAACAATGAAAAAGGGAATTTCCAGCGGCAGCAATTTACGACGAATTTTCCCCTAACTTTTGGTTTACTGCTTAAGTAATGACTTTTATATAGCTCTCTGCTATTATTCTATAGATCTTTTGTGCGATCTTTCTACGCAGTGTGGTATTTCAAGTTGGAGTTACATTCCGCGTAAGTCGTTTTTTACCTTTGCTGGAAAATTTTGAACTTCATATATGAGCTTATTTTGTATCTGCAATTGTTGTCTATGCATGTTTGGTTGACGCAGAGTGGTTACTGTATGCGAAAACCCGACAAGAAATAAAAAAAATCAACGAAAATGAATGAAATTGATCGTATACTTCAAAGTTAATACCTCTAATAATAAGTTGGGCATGCAAACCGTACTTGCTGGCGCTACCTTTTCCATGGCAAACTATGAAACTTGATGCCTGTCGTGTATCATTCGACACTATTTTTTTCACGCAACAGTGGAAATATCTTTGTCAACCCTTGTGTTGTATGATGGAAGAATGTCTGCAGATGAATCATAAAAATAGGAATCTGTCCATATTGATGTTTGCATGTACTTCGCTTTTTTATGTTAGTATTATTCAGAGATATTTTTGTTAAGGTTCCGCTATTTGACCAAATTGGGAATAATGATGTTTGTGAACCTTGAAGTACTGTTAGATAAAATCTAGAGTCAGTCCTTACTAACCCTCACTGTTAAGCAGATGATCGGAATCAATTGCTCAACTTTAGACTCGACAACTCCAAAAACCTATACCTATAGACATGCATCTGGACTGGAACTTATTTTGGATTTATCGTTGAAACGGCTCTAGAATTTCATTCAGGTAACCTCGTAGTACCATATTGACTCAAGGTTCGGACTCACTGGCGAGGAAAAGCTAAAAAGCAGGAGGTTGCGGCTGAAAAAATCCCGCTGTACCGAATATCTTATAAATTCCACAGAAATTTGAAAGCTTTTCGTTGATCTGGAACATTCTGCGAAGATATGAAGTATATATAGCCCAAGGTTCGAACCGTTGCTGGCTCTAACAAGCCAAAGTTATATGTACGACCTGCTGTAGGTTAAGTGAAAAACATCTTTCAGAGAAGAGAAAAATGAATAAAATAAATAAAAATAAGTTAATTGTACTATCACCGAGTACCGACTTAGCAACAAATAAATATGAGCACTTATCGTGACCACTATGAAGAAATGCTGCAAGCCTCATCGAGGGGTTATCGTGGTTGAACATAAGGGCGAGCACCAAATCTATCTCACCGCACTAGGGGCACAAAGGAATGCATTGAAACGAAAGGTAGCACTTAACATCCAGACGTTGATAAACAAAATTACGTGCCAATATGAAACAGTTGTTAATGTCACTACTGTCTATGGAAATTCATGAATTTCTGAAAAACTGAGTATCACTTCTAGTTTCCATAAGTATTTATGACGTAGTACTTATACTTTCCAAAGTTGAATGATGGCAAGAAGATTAACTCCGTACATCCCAGGAATTGATATACGTCATCAATTTTCACATAGACTCTACGTACAAATTAATCTCCAGATACACAAATGCTCATTAATTCACTCGTACTTGAAAAATAAGCCTTACAACTCACATTTCTCTAAACATTTAAAACTATGGCATAAGCCAAAGGACAAATCTGAGATGCCTACGAAAGAAGACGCCAATAAGCGGATCAAGCGCAGACAGTCTGATGGCGGGAATTAGTGATAGATTTTCAAGATAAAATATAAGAGAATTTGATTGGAATGGGAACATTTCCCCACGCAATGAAGAATGTGTTAAACACGTTCAGTGTAATGTAAAAATTGGTGAACGTGTTATGTATCTTCAGTAGGCGCGTTCACCATTTTATTGACGTTACTGATTTGTCTTTGTCATACATTTATACATTATCTAAACACTTTACACGTTTATACAATGCTTTAGTTATTACATTTCGTCATATAGGTGAGATATACTTGACTTGATGATGCAGACGTGTTATATTCGAAGAAGAAATTTCCGAGGGAAGAGTAAGTAGGAGTATAATTAATTGAGTATTAGAAATGTTATTGGTTAAGTTGTTAAACACAGAATCAGAAAAAGATAGAAATCAGACTTCCTAATGTTTCTACAGGAAGGAAGAAGAAGAAAGAAATATTTTGTTCAAAAGGGGCATGCTGTTCATTATTCTCTATGGTTATAGAAATTTGGCTACGTTTTCTCAATTAATAGTGGTCGGTATGTAACCATGCTGAAACTGTTCCGATAAATGTGTTTATTGTAAGCTTTTTAATATGTCGTGCAAAGCCAAATTTCAACAACCCAGTACGACGCGACATTCCTGTAGATTGTAGTGTATGATACAGCGTTTCAACATGCGGAGAAAACAATGTGGTTGCAAAACTGAGATACCCCTATTTTAATTAGCATTCATTAGCAACCTGGTCTCAGTTTTACAAAGAAATTATGAACAAACTTCGCCAGTATGTGTACAAGTTCATCAAACTTTGTGCAATATATCTCATTGTTTCAAGCTACCAAAACGTTAAACATGTTGAATGGTCGAATGAAAACTTATGCAAATTCTGTCAGCATATGAATTTGAAAAAGTGAATCGACAGGTCACAGCAGTTTTCTATTGAAAACGCCAATAGTCGCCAATATGATGAGCCTACACAGAGTTTAATGTATCTTCTAGCACAACACACTTATATTGAATACCACCTTGATTATCACCCAAAGAAATCTAGAGACACATTTTCAAGTTACTGGGTGATGTCACCTACTGTTGTAATAATTAATATCATTATTTTTTAGTTTGGTTTGGAGTTCTATCTTAGTTTAGAAATTGATATTGGTTTCCTTTGGGTAATAGCAATGTTTTCCTACTCACTTGGAGTTTCTTCCACTCTGGTGGCTACGATTCTTGCTCTTGTAGCTAGGTTGATGTGTTGTCTGTTCTACAGCTTCAACACGCTGTTCTGACTCAGATTCTTTTTGACGGTTCTTAAATCTAAAACAAAAATTTCATATAGAGAATATAATAGATAGTCATTGTGAGAAACATTCAGAAGCGCATTTTTGGTATTACAGGTATCACAGTGTCACCCGTTGTTGAAGATTCAAAGGACTTAAACTTAAGCAGCTGCAATTAATTTACGAATCCCATGAGTTCTCAGCGCCTTTAGGATGTAGCTTTTTGGCTCTGAAAATTTTTTAGGTTTTGATTTACATTATGACACATCAGCAATGACCAACATTTAGTTGCAAGGGCTTCACACATTTGATATTACCATGATTCTTCAACTTGCTGTTGCTCCTTAAAGTAGAGGCTTAATCCACTCTAGATGGATTTTTCGCGTATTAGTTCCGCACATTATCCTTTTTTAAACAAGACACATCAGCAATGACCAACATTTAGTTGCAAGGGCTTCACACATTTGATATTACCATGATTCAACTTGCTGTTGCTCCTTAAAGTAGAGGCTTAATCCACTCTAGATGGATTTTTCGCGTATTAGTTCCGCACATTATCCTTTTTTAAACAAGAAATTAATGAAAAATACTTTCAATTTGATAAGCAGTTTCATGTACTGCAATGTCACGTGTTTTGTTTGTAAATACTTCCTGAAGTTGTTTCTTTGATTACAAAACACCCGTTTATTTGCTTCTTTCTAAATTTGCGAAATTTGGCGCTGTCTAGGTCTCCTGGTATGTCCACCCAGACGGTTCTTGCATGATATAAACAAATCCACGCAGCTCTTATGTAAACATCGAGGATGACGGTCTTAACACTGACAGTAAACTAACATCAAATCGATGATCGATGATCGTTATTGTTCTAGGAATGTGCCAATTTCGGTTTTCCAAATGAGATGTTCATCAACTATGTTAACCTACACACCGCGCGGCGTCTGATTTGGTAAATATGTTGGATCATGCTATCGATGATTGACGGTAATGCTATGGCGGTAGCTTGATCTCTGCGAATAAATCATTTTTCCCAAAACTAACCTTTTGAATGCACCATTTGGTTTCCTGGTAGCTTTGACAATTGGCGTTGCTTGACTGCTAAATAATGCTTCTACCGGTAAAGAGATCTCTTCAGGTATAACAGCAGGAGTTGGTTCCACAGCATTGTTGCCACGCTGCTTGGTACGTCCAAAGGAAGGTCCAGCAGTCTTCAAAATACGTGATTGGGTTTGGGTAGGGGCAATTCTCTTCGAGTTTGTTTGCAGGACCTGAGCGTATTTGCCTGAAAAAAATTGAAAGGTGTGGTTGGATCTCGTGAGTTTGGGACGGGCAGAGGGCAAGTTTTAAGACACGTACTCAAAGTACTTCGCTAGCATAAAAGACAAGCACAATTTCTTCTAGATAATTTGCTTCCCACCTCATCAATATACACACTCAACATTACACTTGATTTAACTTCCAAGATTTCCCGTAAACATTCAATTACTTGTGCAACACCATATTGACGTTTGAGGAGTGACAGGGCCACAGATAGCGCAACGATGTCGTTGTCACTATCAAAGGGATAATAAAGCATCGTTTCGATAGTGTATAGTCACTATTATGCTTTTGTTCGCTGACCAAGAGACCCAAGTCATGCTGAGGAGTAGCCAAAAAGCACAAAACAGCTGTCCGTGGTCTTTGGTCGTACGGACGTAATCAGAGCATATTTATTTTATTTATAAAGCATCGCTTGATATTTTGTTTCAGCACTAATCTATGAGAGACCGTCTTTGAAAGTTGACCAGGCCTCATGTTTTGTTTTTTTATGAGATAAAAAATGACTTTCCTACATTTCAGAAGTCAATCAACGACCGTTTATTTCAGGACGTTTAAATTTAACTTGATGGACGTCGAACCTTGACTTCAGGGTTAATCAAAGTTCCAAATTAGGTTCGGCTTCCCAACCGAAATCTTAAATTCTTTGACGCTGAAGTTGATGGTACTTCATTTGTTGGATCGATGACCAATGATTTTTAAGTCAATGACATCCAGCGTCTTGGACATTTTTTTACTTCAATGACATGAATGTCATGGTCAGTGATCCTAGAACTTGAGGAGGATTACATTTTGGTCCAAGGATCATTCACTTTCAGTTCCGAGAGAAGTGATGTCAGTCTTCAGCGTCAGTTGCATACGAAATGATATTATAGAAATGGACAACACTATCTGGTGGACAACATAGATGAATTAGGGTAGCTAGTTGATTAGCAGCTTGCAATAGATTCTACTAAAGTGTGCCCATGAGCAAATCTTCCTCGGAAAAAACAACATCACCGATGGAAAAGTCATATCTGATAGGTTGCCATACTATATACAGTTCGTTCCAGTTTTACTATTCTCTAATCCTTAAAGTCAATAAAAGGGACTTTGGTTTCTGACCTCCTTTGATTCCGGCATCAACGACCTTCAGCTTCAAGGATAATGACGTCTTACCTCAATATCATTTGTTTGCGTTCTGAGTAATTGACCATAATAATTATCATTGTGCTTTTTATCTTCATCATTCATGTTAGGAAGCATATAGTCCGGTAAGTTCGTTTGGCAAATACCTCTACAGGCTGTGGTGGATGCCATCGCGTCAGGCGGATTAACAGATATGGTTCAGTAAAATTCACTCGTCGGACTTTCTTAGCAAATGCTTCGAATGAGATAATCGACGCCTCAGGTGGAAATAACAGAAAGTAACTTCGCAAGTTTGCTTGGCAAATGCCTCTGAAAGGATTAGTCGATGTCCTCTAGCGGACCAACCGATAAAACTCGGTGTAATTTTTTTGGCAGAAGCATTAATCAGCAATAATAGAAGTGGTCGGGGGATCAACAGAAACAGCCTGGTTGAATTAATTAACTTTGCAAGTTTATTTGCCAAATGCTTGGAACTGAAGTAGTCGATGTCCTCTGGCAGACTAACATACGAGTATATACTCGGATGTAGTTTTGTGAAATTAGTTTCGGAAACATACTTGGCAAATGATCCCCCACCCCCACCAGAGGATAAAATTCGATGTTTTTAGAGGGTTAATGGTTACATTCTGGTGAACCTGAGTTTTCAAGTTTATTTGGTAAGGTATTGGACAGCAGTAGCTGATGCCATCGGCGATGTTAACGAATATAGACCGATATAGCTGATTTCGTGAATTTGGCAGATAAAACTAACTTCGCAAGTCAATTTGGCGGTTATATCGAAAGATAGTAGTCGATTGTTCGGAATAACGGATATAATTCAGTGAAATTACAATTTTAGGTTTGTTTCATCCGAGGTGCTTGTCACCGGACCATAAGCGTGAGCCACCTTGACGAAATTGGCTACTCGCATTGGAGGCGTTTCCCAAATAAACTTGCAAAGCTTATATAATCGGACTATATCCGTTATTATGCCCAGCGGCATAGACTATTGCCGATTCTTCCGTAGGAGTTGAAAATATGAAAAATGACAAAATCCGTATATGCGTTCTTTGTTGTTACACGATAACAACCATATAAACATTTCCAGAAAAAATGTATTTTCTGGATGTCAGCTCTTTCTGCAGAGGTAACGCTAAAATGCAACGCAACATAGCACGCAATTCGATAAACACGGCTTTATTACTGCGAGTGGCAGCGCTTTTGTTTTACCTTTTGTTACAGCACGTGCAGTTTCCCCTCGCTGACTTTACTCACAAATATTTTGTTAGGCCAAAGAGTTCATGTAAGGGCAGTGACGGAGTCAGGGCTAGTTGATTTCTTGTCTTTTCCGAAAACATTTTTGTGTCTCAAGTACACAATACGTTCGTATACACAACTTTTACGGAATAGACTTAAGCTACAAGATCAAACCGTCTAAACAAAAACCGTATTTCCCAGGTTTACCCGCACCGTTATTACGTATCTAAGACTCAGATCTCTCCTTATGTGAGATTGCAAGTTTTCTTGTCAGATTGCGTTTTGCGTATCTCTCGTACTTCTTGTCGGGCAGACAAACAAATGAATGCGGTTTTTATATTCGGTCGTATTTCCCCTATGACAACTTGTTCCAAACGTATATTCCATATACTATCTCGAGAGCCTGCAATCCAGAAACTATGCTAGCGAAATACTGGTTAAACTGGACATAGGTGGTATTTACGTAGCGTGGGCTAAAGTACCTATTGCGAATTTTGCAATTTGAACGGTCATAATGCGACTTTCTAAGTAATAAAATTCGGCTACCTCTAACAGAACAGCGATATTTTTGCATGCCTTCCACGAGCAACGAAACTAGAAAAATGACACTTGCTTTGGTTGGTTAAAAATTGTAACCCCACGGTACACCCTAAACTCAAATCGGAACTTTCTTAATTACGCCACTGCTCTACTCCATTTAATTCTGCATTCCAGACTGCGCTCTGGCGTACCGCGATTGCTGTTGTGTTTTCATTTTCTTCGTGTTTAGAACAGACCAGTTTTAATGGAGTCATCATCACTGACCTACGAAATTAACATACATCAGGTTACACGGCGAAAGAACTACTTATAAATTGTGTTTTCCTTTTCTGGTGGGAAATGCATAACGATACCGCTTCTAGGGGTAACGCTATTTACAAAACTAGGAATAGCTGTACATGTACAAATACCAAAACATGCATCAAAATACAGATTATTCTCGTATGCTGAAAAAATCTAAATCTATACAAATTCATATACACTTACTCTTTACAAAAGTTCTTCACGAAAGGTACAACACAACAAATAACATATTTGAACGGATTAGCATCAGCACAGAAAAAATGCAGTACCGTAGGCTGACTCTGTATCTCCCACTCATTCGTAAGAAATCTATTCAAAATGTTGGGTAAACCTATACTCTATGTCAGCGATAAAAACGTGGACGATGCCTTCTTAAATTGTCTTCGAATATTTGGTTGGAGCTTTCTTACTATTCTTACACCTCCAAAAAAATTTAAGCTACGCTCAGTAATTGTCAGACTCAAAAATTAATATTAAAATGAAGCTTGAGAATGACAGACGACAGTCATACAGACCGATAGATCTACGTAAATGACGAGCAACGGTATTTGGATGGCGAACGTGATGTAACAACCAACAAACATAAGCCTCGATTTTAATTAAATATCTTGGCCATTACAATACCTCCTCGTCAATTGGTCTGTGGAGGACAGTAACCAACCTCAACCTCCCCGCAAGTGTATTTTAAATGGATCCAGTTAACTTCAGAGTGATAAAAATTATGCATGATTACTATATTTCAAGGTAAGCGTGGCAGTTAACAATTTCAAAATTGTGACTGGACATTTTTCTGAAAAGGAGTCGGTGGTCACATGGTAATCCATTTTCAAATCCGATATCCGTTTTTTATAACCTTGAACCATAAATGTTATGATCTTTCAACTGGCAGGCTCTTAAAGTTAAGCTTTTGTGCATTGAATCGCTTATAACTCAACAACTAATCATCAGAAGGTCATATTAAACTTATTTCGGAAGGGTTAGGATTTCTACAATTTTTTAAATGGAACGTTGCTTATTTTATTACACATACTCTCTGTTTTTAAAGATAACGATTTTAAATATTAGAGTTACACAGTACTCATGAAAAGCTTCAATATGAATTACCACTTGATAAAATCTTCTAGGATGGTTCCCATTTGTCACTCCGAAATTTTCAATTGCCATAGGTGAAAATACAGTAATCAATGCATTGGCAGCGTTCAGCCAACTTAAAGCGGTCGAGCAGTGCAGAACTTGAAGCTGAATAACAGTAGCCATGGGGTATCGTGTCAGTTTGACAGCAGTCACAGTATATTTTTTTTTGGAAGCACTACATACTCGTACGTATGTGATGAGCGTTTCGTGGAAATAGAATCCTAGGTCATTTCTTGTAATATTTTTAGCACCCGATGAGTTATAACAAAATAATATGTATCCGGTTCTAAACACAAACCTTAAAATCTAAAACAATATTATTAGCCTTCCAATAGTTTTTTTTCAAAAAAAAAAGGCTGACAATCCGTATTATAGCTTTTATCTCTAGTTATAACTCCCTTGAAAGAATTTTCTTCCATTTCAACTAATTAACTCGGGAATGAAATTGAGCAGGGAAAAGGAACCAAAGGGAGGCTTTTAAATATTTCAGGAGCTGCAGTGAAAAATATGTTTAGCTTGTTTTATTCATGTTCGTGTTTTCATCTCGGTAGAGATACGACGGGGTTGTTATAATCTGAAGGTGGTGCACCTATTAGTATTATTAGCTTCATTTAGAAGAGCTGTCATAAAGGTAATAAAGTATGAAAGAAACATGGAAGGTAGACACTATACTATTCCTCTTTCGCTATTTCAATGCTACAATACACAATAGAGGTTAACGATAATATAACCTGTAAATTTTTCCATTCTTTCAGGGAACTGTAATTTTGAAGATGCTTCAGGTTAGTTCCTTGACAGCTCTAATTACAGATTTTAGGTGTTCCGTTTTGATTCAACAGGTACGTGATGCCTTGGCAGTTAGAGCAGAAATGTAATATGCTTAGTAGCTTCTTCAGTTTCTCCTTATCTCCTGCATATGGCTCGTACGTTTAACCCTACTTTTTGCAGGTGGAGTCTAAATATCTGGTAACCAAAAAAATCGCACCATTCTTCATAGTTCGTTGCTATGTATTCCTAGTGCTTCTGCTATGTTAGAGCCCAATGGTTGTCTCCTTTTACCCCACCTTCTTTGATACGCCGTTAGTGGATACTGAGGGATGAGAGATTATTTTCTTGCTGGCGACTATAGCTGACTTTGGAATGTTCATTTTTTCATGCTGATATTTGTAGTGCAGGCCGTAAAGAAGTCAGAAAGAATTGTGAGGAACAAGAATGTAGTATATTATTCAGCAAATGCAAACAGAGTAGCCAGGATCACGGCTGCCATAGAAATGTTTCCAGAGTCGTCTTCTTACCCCAAACCTTCCAGTATATACAGATTGTGTAGGATCAAATACACCAAGGAGGCTTGGACCAATACACCGTTCACCAGAAATCCACCATTTCCCATACCATTCACCTCTTGGATATACTCAAAATCTTCTAAAAATTACCTGAAATGTACGTTCCTATAACACTAGTTTCAACGACGGCTGTCACTCCGTCCCGCACAATCGTACCTCCTAACTTTGTCACCAAACCGGTAGGGTGCGCCCTGGTCTTCTTTCCCGCTTTCTTCCCACCTGCATCTGCGCTAGGTCGATGCCTAAGGATGAACTTTGAGCTCGGCTTCACGCCTGGACCTCGTACAGTTTCTTCCACGAGCTCGGAAGGTTGCTTGGACAGGAGGTCTTCTCCGGAATCGGTGCCTATGAAGTTGCCTACGGGGGTGAGTTGGTCGGAGTCATCGGATTTTACGTGAACTACCTGGTGGATGGTGTTTGACTGCTGGAACAAGACAAAAATTGTAATGAATTTATTATTTACTGGCAGTGAAAATCGGTCAGAATACGATGCCGTTTAAATAGGGCTTGCGCATTTAGGTAATTAAAAAGATGACCCTTAAGTTCCACACTTAGAGATAGACGAGAAAAACCGGATTTTCCAAGAAGTTGCTCCTTACGAGTATTTGATGATTTAGCAACACAAAACAGACCAAATCAAATTTGTCTGACTGCTTGAGTTCAATGTATACGAGACAGAAGCGACTGTAAAAATTTTAATCATAGAAAAATGTTCAATTCACACATATGGAAAACGGTGGAAGCCTATTAGACCTTTCCCTACCGTTTGGGCTTTAATGAAATTTTGAAAAATATGCTAAACACCAATATGCCTAGGGGGTTTTTAAGATGAATATAGTTGTAGCCGTGTTGTAAAAAAAACCACGTACTAGCCACTTGCTTAAAGTGTTGTTATCATTACAGCATCAAAAATAATAATGATGTTAGGAAAATGGGGAAAAAATTGAAAACGTAATTATTTCTTTCATCCAAAAACTGAAGCGGTGTATTTGTTCTGTCGAGTAATGAATACCTGATGTCTTTTATAAGACTATCAAAGTGCAGAAACAAGTTTCACTCACATAATAGGAATGTCACTTACCCCATCTTGTTTCTTGTTTCCCTCGATAACCTCCACTTTGGTGATGACATTGCCAGTTGGTACGGAGGAAGATGAAGGCGCTTCCACCACCTGCAACGAACAACGTCATACAGCATGCAACTTCGGTCGTTATAACTTTCGGAGATTAGGGTTTGGATACAAGACGGAGTTTAGGGCGATTGTTCATTAGATATTGGTCTTTGCTATTCACATCGATCAAGATCTCCATACGGGGACTCGCATTTTGGAATGAGCCTAAGTAAGAAGTACAGCGTAGTTAAGGGCCAAAGTTCTGCTAATGTGTTGCTGTTGTTTATTATGCACATTTTGAAATATCCACGTGTTCGGCTACACTAATATTTATAATAAACCGTGAGCTGTTATGCCGCAGTCGTTGCATTAATAGTTTTTCATATTTCTGGATCAGGCGACTCAAAAGGTTTGCTATTTTCATAATGTTTCCAAAACACGGGAACATGATTCTTTGGCTATTTTGTTTTTTACCATTTTAGAAAAACCGCTTTTTTTCAGAGATAGAGAGACAACATCGCAACGAAGAGGTATTTTCATTCTAAATAACTCTGGAAATTTTGATAGTATAGTAACTAGTTCCCGCATCATATGACAGCGTCCATAAAAAACGATTTACTAATAAATTTTGCTAGGGTCGGACTTGCCGTAATGCAATACTGCTATTTTTCATATAACATATGATAATAAATCGAAACAAATATTTTTGGAATGCTTCATCTTGTATCTGAAAAGATGATTTTATCAAAATGAGCCGCTTTTGGTAAACAGACTCATTTTCAATACTGTTATAACAATTTGCAATGCAGTCATCTCCCAAGAAGTTGAACTACGACCTGGTAAAGTGAAAATTTGTATTCCGTCTCTTTCGCTTACCACCAATTTGTAATCAAAATAGCCGAACGAGTATATCGGTGCCGGTAACATAATCAACCAAACACTGCTGTTTTTCTCATAAACGGTTCACTCTATCAAAATCAAACTAGAAATCAGTTTTTCAAATAAAATATGAAGCTTTCTCAGTATTAACTTTTGTTCCAGAATTATTCCAGTAGTATTATTCAGGGTTCCGTAGGTTCGAAACAAAACTTATCGCCAAAAGACAATGATCCAAAGAATTACCTCTTCAAGTTTAGTCGCATGTTGTGAAACCTCCGTATATTGCACACATTTTAACTCGCCTAGAAGGTGTTTGTCAATAATTTTAAATGTACGAACTAAACTATATATGTTTAAGTTGATTGATGAAACATAAAACTGCAAAGACAATTATCGTCAGCTGGCCAATAGGAACGCGTGAATTTGAACGTCTCGCGGTGTTGCTTGTTTTGGCGCGGTTTAAGTGAGAATCGAATATACTGTAGCATCACATTTATATACGGAGATGTAATTTGACTGGCAAGGTGGTAAAAGTGACGGTGGTTTTGTGAATTTAACTCATTTTCAATTTCCACCCAAACACCGTAATACCCAATCTGATGGAGAGTATGGACTGGCTTGTGTAGGTCTTACAACCTCCATTAGAATGACTTTTATTTTTACATTTCACATAACTTCGTTGGTTGCATCTTCCTCCATATAGAAGTGTGATACTGGTCAGTCATTGTATTTGTATAAGGCCGTTTCAGCTGATCCCGACAAATAATATTAAATGTTAAAGAAGGCTGAGCGTTCCTTACAATCTTATATCACCTAAACATATAATTTACTATTAAGTATTTCCAACAAACATAATTACGAAAATGAGAAGGTATCGCAATAAAGAGGCTTCAATATCGAACCCACCTTCTTTCTTTAAAAGATTTGATAATTGCCCTGCCACTCTCATGCGTCAAGGCCATCAAGACAAGCAAAATGTCCGTGAATCCAGACTAGGTAGAAGGACCGAGTCAAGGATTTGCTTGTCTCTTAATTCTCATAGTGTATAGTGACATAAGTCAATTATTTCACAGTTCTATCAGTAAGTGCGTATTTTTTTCAAAATGCGGGTGTTTGCAGATAATTGTAGTGTTAGGCGAGTTCTCACATAAATGCAAACCTAATGAAGTTGCATGTTTCCTCCGATAAACATTATTATATTGGTACAACGTTGTCACTTTGGTAGGCATTGTTAGAAAAATGAGTAAAAGTTATGCACTAAACTATGCAATTTTCATCTACTCATATATTTGAATTCGTTGGACCATACAATAACGAGGGACTTTTCGTGTTTCTATGCCCATCCTTTTCTATTATGACATATCAGTATTAATACAAGTAAGAAAACAGCAACCTGAAAAATAAAACTTCCGCCTCGGTCGTAAACAATAGAATATTCGCCTTTAAAGCTCGCTTTGGCATTTTCGTTATTATTTAAGCTCTTGAGCAAATGTATGAGCCATGTTTTCATCTAATAGCAGCTGTCTAGTAAACACCTATTTTTCAATAAGCATAAATAAAATTATAATGGGAAAGAGCCATGTCGGATGAATTATCGAAGCCGCATATATTTATGGAGATTCCTCTTTATATGTAAATATAATAGCAAAAATATGGCGCTTTAGCAAAATAGGGCAGTTAAGGAAGATATTTATGTCGTATTTTCAGATTAATCGCTGAACTTTCTCATTCCAGTGAAGTTACTTTTATGAATAGCATACATTACGTTATTTTCCTACCCTCATTAAAGCATCCGTTATTAGAAAAGTTGGATGAGCTTAATACATAAAATTAGGGAGTCTCGTTAAAAATTTCTCATATTGTCCGCCTCTGTAAGGGGTCTGTGATGTCGAGGGGTTACTGTGGAATAGCCTTGTGTTCAACAAGTGTATTCTCTGAAATTAGTATGAGGAAGTATACAGCGTGATCCGACTTTAAATGGACATAGTGAAACGCTAGCTAGTATGAACCGAGACCTTTTTATATCTGAAAATAAACAAGTTCTAAATTCATTTTTTTACGGATACTCGTTTTATCTAAACATGCCAAACCTTTAATGCCACACATCTCAAGCGCTATTGAAAACCATTTTTTTTAATTTTCTCTATTTTGTAAAAATCAGTATATTTTGAGCTGAATATTGGAGAGTTTGACTAAGTACACAAAGGCCATCAAATGGCGCTTATCAGTGAGCAAAATAGATTGATTTCATCTTTTTTGTTTTTTTTAGTAAATCACTTCTATTTTTTCAAATACCTCATTTCTATCGTTGACAACTTGATTCCATAAAATAAATGGAGATTACCATTAAACTGAAGATGTTTTGTCAACACAAAATTCCCGACTTGCATTTCTTTTTTTATTTTTTCCATCTCACCAATTGCAACGCCGTGTAACCCATACCCTGAATTTATTACCACTTCGCAGGAAAAATAACAATTAATGAAGTGAGAGGTAAAATAAATTCACTTATTTTGATATTTTTTTGATGATTTAATTCCACTAACTGGTGCACAACAACATGAAATCCGCTTTAAAGCGAAATTGAATTTAGTTTGCGAATGCAGCAAATTTGACTTATCATACCAACACAAAATTTCGATGAAAATGTATAAAAACCTAATTTGCAGGTTTTTCAGCATAGTTTACATGCTTTCATCATACTACATTGATTAGTTACATAATGCACATGTACATACATCTCACAATAAAATGTAAAATCCGGATGGAGCATACTACTTTTGTGGATTTTTACCTTAATTTCAAATTGGTCTAGAAAGTCAAACCCAGCGAATTTCCATACTAATTTCCGTTGATTTTTTAAGCAGAGCTCATGTTATACATTAGTTGTTAGAAAAAATCGCTAAAAAACTATATTGTTATATTATATATTTTTTCGGAGAAATAATGATAAATCCAGAGAATTAGATTTTACAGGATGCCACATGCACTTGATAAAACTCAAAGATATGAGGGAAAAAAATGAAGCCGGCACAGGCATTTGAGTTTCCAAAACATCTTTTATACAATTCTAAGCATTATTTGATAGTGTCAATAAAGTCGAGTTGGAAACGTTTAAAAATTTTGAGTGAATTTTGTTCCACTTAAATTGATAGAAATAAGAGTTTGCAATAAATAAGATGAATAACTAAAACACCAAAAGAGGCGGAATCAATATATTTTGATAATTGAAAAGCACCGTTCATTGGATTTTTCTTGTACATAGCTAAAAGTTAAAACCTACCTGACATATTTTTCCAGGAGCAAACTCACATGATTTTTTGTTAACATAGCGTGGAGTCAACTGTCTCAGTAGCAGCTGCTCAAACGACAAATTAGGCTTTGTTAGTAAAAAGTTAACTACGTAATTGTATAATAAATCGAAAGAATGGGTCAAGTCTGTTCGAAAGACTAGAATGAAACCGAAACCTGGCTCCCTCGCTTAAGAATATCGTAAAACAGTTCTACGTCCCAGACTGTGAAAAATGAATAGCTCATTTCTCTTTCAGTACGATATGATATTACATCTAACAGGTACTTAATATTGCTGGGATCAGACACCTTTTCATGAGAGTTTTTGCCTCGATTGTTTATAACAGAGAATCTTCGATTAGTAATATCACATTACATACTTGTTGTGAAGTTAATCGTTATCTGTTGAGCACTCCTATAGCCTGAGGCGAATGGCATCGAGAGCAATAATATGCAAGACGAATGATGGCCCTCTGAAACGGGAATGCTTTTCACTACTAGCAATGTACTGGGTGCGCCATCTATTACTTTTTTTTACCTATAAGTTTATGTGTTACCATTTGAGTCAAAAGTCATGCATAACTGAACTGTCAAAGGTATGCCATTTATAATCATCGATTCGTTTACAACACAACAACGCATTTTGGTTATCCACACTTATTACGAAAACGGTCGAAATATAAAAAATACTTTTCGCAAACTTCGCACTAGTTTTGGCCGACATGGATGCCCCACAGAGCCTGGAATTCGTTAGATTGTTAATCGTTTTGAGGAAACTGGTTCAGCTGAAGGTCGTAGACCATACCAACATGCTCATCCAGCTCGTGCTCGTGAAAACAGCCGCAGTGAGTGAAAGTGTGCGAGAAGATCCAACCACGTCGACTAGGCACCGTTCGCAACAATTGGGAATTAGTGAGACCACTTTACGCCGGATTTTACACATTGATTTACACGTCCTCCATACAAAATCCAACTAACACAAGAATTGAAGCCGGCAGACCATCAACAGCGGCGTGTTTTTGTTAATTGGATGCTGGAAAGGGAAGACGGATTTTCGGCCAAAGTGCTCTTTTCTGATGAGGATCCTTTTCACCTCAATGGGTACGTAAATAAGCAAAATTGCAGATTCTGGGGGGCTGAAAATCCACACCAATATCATGAACAACCTCTCCATCCTGAAAAAGTGACTGTTTGGTGCGGATTATAGGCTGGTGGCATCGTCGGACCATTCTTCTTTGAAGATGTCCAAGAAAAGGCCATTACCGTCAACGGGGAACGTTATCGTGGCATGTTAACAGACTTTTTGTGGCCACAATTGGATCGTATTGGTGCCGACGATCTTTGGTTTCATCAAGACGGAGCAACGGCTCACACATCTCGCCAAACAATCGCCTTATTGCACACGAAATTTCAAGACCGCATGATTTCACGAAATTCAGATGTCAGATGGCAGCCGAGATCGGGTGATTTAATATCTCTTGATTATTTTCTTTGGGGATGTTTGAAAGGAAAAGTGTATGCGAATGGTCCCCGGACAATTTAATACCTAAAGCACAATATTCGGACTGAAATTGCGGCCATGGACGCGATTATTCTGGGAAAAGTCATTGAAAATTTTGATGTTCGGATGTTGGCCTGTAAACAAAGCCGCGGTGGTCACATGACCAATATTATTTTTCATACATAAATGGCGGAAACCAACCTTCATTTATCAATAAAAAAATTCGCTTTCACCTAGTAAAAAGCATGTTGATTTTTCAAATAGGAAAAAAAGTAATAGATGATGCACCCTGTAGTAGTAGTGGTTTATTTTAGGAAAATAATTTGCAAGGGTATACATTTCAATATACAGTTATACAATAAATGCTAGAAAGATAAACTTGTATTAAACGATAGCTAGAGAAGATTCGAACACCTCCAAATCTGTAACCACATGTGCCTTGGCTTGCATTGAAATCGTAGTCTGTATGCTTCTTATTGGCTAGAATCATCGTTTTATTAAATTTTCGGTAAGTACAAGTTTTTTGCGGCAATGTATACTAAGTGACATATAAATCCGAACAGCCAGTTTAAATGGTTTTCTTTTAATAAAAGTTGGTGAATGTATTTATCTTACTGTAAATAACAAGTGAACAAATTTTCAGCCTTATCAGTTGGATATTCCGGTTTTTATACTGCTTTTTTTTAATTCACTAACGCTCTAAAAATGAATATTTCAGCCGCAGTAAAGAATCAACGTTGGCGGATTTTGGTTCTTGACATCCTTTACGATCGGTTTCGATGCCTCGAGTACGGAGACCTGCACGATTTCGTCAACTTAGTGAGTTTGATAGGGGCCGTATAGTGGGACTTCGGGACGCTGGACTTTCTTTTCGGGCAATTGCAGTTAGAGTGCAAAGAAGTGTAGACACTGTGGTTAGGTGTTGTCAGGCATGGCTTCGAGAAGGCCGTACGCAAAGAGCAAGGGGTACTGGACGCCGACGTAGAACAACAGACCGTGAAGATCTCCGCCTAAGATTATTGGCCTTAAGGGACCGTTTCTCCATTACCAGGTCCATTGCAAATGAATTGTTTGCAGAACACGGAGGACCTATTGGCATGCGAAGTGTTTACTGACGAATGAGAAGTTTTGGCTTGTTTTCATACCGGCCACACTGGGTCCTCCCTTTAACTCGAGAACACCGACGTAATCGCCTTGAGTGGGGCAGACAACGGTCTCTCTGGGATCAGGAATGGAACAGTATTGTCTTTAGTGACGAGTCTCGATTTTGTTTAGGCATGCACTATGGTCGTGCCAGGGTTAGAAGGCGACGTGGTGAAAGGAGGAATCCACAGTCTTCTGTTGAAAGACATGTTCATCACACTGTTGGAGTTATGGTTTGGGGTGCTATAGCTTATGGTTCCAGGTCACCTTTAATCTTCATCAGAGGTAACATGAACGCGCAGCGTTATATCCACGAAGTTCTAGAACCCCATCTTTTACCCTATCTGGACACCCTGGCAGATACAACTTTCCAACAAGATAATGCCCGACCACATGTTGCAAGAGTCACAATAGACTTCTTTCAACATAATGATGTCCTCCTCAGACTCTAGAAGCACTTCGAGAGGAGTTGGTGGTTGCCTGGAATGAGATACCACAGGAGGACATTGACCACCTGATCAGAAGCATGCCTAGGCGCGTAGGGGAATGCGTAGCACATCAGGGTGCATCCACACATTATTAAAGGTCAAAGGGCTTTAAAGCAGTGCAATCATTTTGAAATTTTTATCATTTACTTATTATGCTTCATTAAGTATTTATACAAAATTTTATTAAAATAAAACCATTTAAACTGGGTGTTCGGATTTATATGTCACTTAGTATGATAATGGATAACTGCCCTGGGTATTTTATGTATCCATTGTTTATTTTTTTTCTTGAATAGATTCAGGGAGTTTCATGATTTATATTCTAGGAGAATACTGTTGTACATATGAGGTCCAAGGAATGTCTATGATCTCAATAGTAGGTAACGATTTTTATGGTTTCAGTACAATTAAGTGTGACAGCGCCTTTTGCCGAAGTCTCATACTTATGACTGACTTTATTTTAAGAAAACCTGCTTTTGTACTGGAATGCGAGTACGTTGTAAGCATAAAGTTGGCTAGTATCGAATGTCTACGATTCCATAACATTCAGAATCATATTGGTGATATACACATCACGGTTGGCCGCACAACACTACAAACCAGTGCAATTCAGTCAGATTTTTGGGTCTGCACGTTGATGACACCTTATAATGGAAGGTTCAATGTGAAAATGTAACAACTAGATTAAATTAGCTCATTTTCATGTTCAGAAGGCTACTTACAGTATTAAATTTACCTCAGATAATATCAGTTTATTACGACCAGGTCGAATTTCGACTCCGTTATGGAATTTGCTTATGGGATAGTTCTACCCATGCTTTGAATATTTTCATTGCGCGGAAGAAGATTGTTAGAAGTATAGTTGGTATCCCTAACACTGAGTCTTGTTTAAGCAGTTTTCAAATTTTAAGAATTTTACCTCTTATGTGCCTATATATTTAACAGTTATATATATATATATATATATATATTATATTATATTATACGTGTTTGACTATAAAAACAGATTTCCATTAGTAGGTAGTACACACGATATAAATACAAGACAAAAAATTCACTGCTAGTTTCATTTGCCAGATGTAATACATCTACAAGTTCGCCCACTGTAATGGGACTGAAAATCTTCAATCGTCTGTCCGATTATATAAAACTAAAAACCAGTAAGAAATCGTTTAAGAAAGAATTGAAATGTTAGCCGCTGGAGAACAGTTTTTACAGTCTGTCAGAGTTTTTGTAGTTTTTAACAGTTAAACCTTATTAATTACCTTAACTTTTTAAGTCCATATTGTATTGTCAGTTCCTATACAGTATTGTCTGTCGATGGAAAATAAATTGAATTGAATCTATGTTCAAATATGTAGGACATTGAAAGGGTAAAAGTTTGGCTTTTTGCTCATAACCTTGAGAATACGTTTTTGTGCTACTTCCAGATTTTTAATAGAGGTGATTGCTGCCCCACTCCAACCTATGATGCCATATACGAGATGTGACTGTACAATTGCTAGATAAACACTATTTGGATGTTTCTAGGATAGGAATGTTGATAACTGTCTAAACCTGGGCAACAGCACTCTGAGCTTTTTTAGAAGATAGTCGACATGTATATCCCATTTAAGGTTGCTGTCAATATAAACACTCAAATATTTTATACTATGTGCTCTTTGAACAAAGACTCGGTTATTAGTGTTCATCGAAATGGTCGGCGAGTTATATTCAAGTGAATGACACTTATAGGTCACATAGTTCACTGTCAATAACTGATCCAACAGCAATCGACTTCAAAGGTTTTAAATATTTTCATTGCATGGTACCATTTACCCTAACTTATACGTAATTCAACGATCACGACATGTCGTACTGATTTTGCAAATACTTTCTAACATCTAGTAGCCTGGTGTCGAACTGACAAAACTTAAATCAATGTAGTAACGAGCAGATTTGTAGGTACTGGGAACTGGTCAATTCCAGTTTCAGGTATTTATACGTTTTCAAATATTTTGGAATATAGATCCTAGTTGTCAAAGTGACATAATGAAGCTAGTTGGTCACAATTACAAATGACATCACTTGGTTGTTCTCAATATTTCTGAGACGGTCATTTACAAGTGGCCATTCCAGCTCGTAGCACTTAGCAACATCCTACCGTTTCAGTTTGTTCTGATAAATGTACCTGACTGTCTCTGATATAACAGCGATTTTTCCGGTTAATAGTGAAAAAATCTATTTCATCAACACAACGTACGAGAACACGATTGAAGAGTTATAGCGTACCAAGTAGCCTAGAATATAACTAACGCAGCAACTGTAAAACAGCAATATAACTTGAAAACGGCTGACTGGAGATAAACAAACTTATAAACCTTTTAGTAGTGTTCGCATGGCGTGCATGATAATATTCGGCCATTTATTTTTAACGTCCAGCGCACCAGCGCGCAGGGTGCAGCGTTGTCCGTAAGCAAGTTTGGTCATTAAAGTTTCGTGCGAGGCGAAATATATTGTTCAAATGGCGACTGCCATCACCGTCGATGTTATGCGACCCGATGCAATGCTTCGGTCGGAGGTCCATTGAGATGTTCGCCATCATGCTACCGGAGTTATTAAAAGTTAATGTGTCCAGCACACGGCAAACAGGGAATTGGCGTCTAAAGCTGGATTGGTGATATACTCCAATCCAAAGATCATTAGTACTCTTCAGATAATCTCTTGAATACTAACTTGTTTAAATTTTATAGCACATATCAGTAAGGGTTTAAGAGTTGTTTTTCCATTCTACGAAAATTATATCTTAATAAACAATTGACTATACAACTAAAACAATTTTGTGTGAACCTTTAGCAGTATCCAAAATTAGTTGTTATGATCTCAATATCTCTAAAACGTCTCCAGAATATCCAAAATTCATGTTGTACGCTGACCAATAATTTAAAAAAAGTACGATCAGAACAGCTCTTTTTTCAGAGGCATGGAACGGTTGAGAGTAAAAGAACTGTTTGAGCTACACTTAGTTACTTACACCCATAGACCTTTGATCTCATCCATTCCCCCGTTTTTGAAAAATAAGTTCATACCTAGGTAATCTTTGTTCTAGGGATATTCAATTCACGGAAACACTCACAATGTCCGTTCACATGACATCATTCTTTCGTAAACGGTTCACCTAAAATGCAGTTACTTTTTACAGTGATATACCTCTAGCCGCAAAATTAATATCATATGACGAATGTAACAATAACAGGCATATGGAGAAATTTGTTTTGAGTAGAAATACATAGATCAGTTGGCAAGATTTATCTGTCATCTCACACAAATGTTCCAATACAACGTAATATCTTTTTGGTTGTATAAGCGTGGCAAGGCACACTTTTAAAACCTGAAATATTGATTATTCTTTTCTTACGTATATTTTAAACTCATCATATTTTTATACACTTACTTTTTAACTTACTTCTAATTTATCAAATGTTTTCATGCTTTTGTATTGTCTTTAAGTTTTTTTGGGTTAAGTGGCAGAGCAGCATTATTCTAAACTCCCCCCGCTTTAATAAAAAAGATTTATTATTATTATAGTAATATTATTATTATTATCATCATCACGAACTGAAGGAAACCGACCTAACTAAGTCACCATAAGCCTAATCCGCCATAAGCCTAACTAAATAGGGTGTTAGTGTGGTTAAATAACTACACCCTCTATTATACCGCACAACACTAAAAATGTTGCCGGTTCAAAAATACCTTTGGTGGCTTCCTGGGCTAGTTTTCCTTTCACCTCTAAAATTTCATCGAAGGCAGGGTTCTGTATTCTATATAATTTACTCCTGGCATTACTGTTCGCTATTCAAAAGTTACCCCTTTCTAGGTATTGAAATAACCTAATGTTCTGAAGTTCGACACTAATTCCAAATTTTAAGTTCCCTTTATTTCCGGGATTGTTTCACATAAATTATTTGTTTTGAATAAAAATCGCATTCGTCTGGAACTAGCCCTATTTGCCTCAAACGGAGAGAGAGGGGCAAAAAACCGACAGAAACATAAAAAAGTTGTAACTTTTAGTTCCGCCAAATTTAGAGATTAGAGATAACTTCTATATAAATTAACGCCTACCAAGCTTCGTGATCCAGAACCACTCCTAAGTGCATCTAAGGAGACGAAATAAAGGTAAAAATAGCTATATCATCTGCAGCCTTTGAGATTTTTTGGGGACTACTTTCTCGTGGAAAGGTAAATCTCATTATGTTTTATCGTTTGGAACTATCCCTAAATGTTTCAAAAGGGATGAAACGGGTGAAAATACAGTTAAGGAATGCTTCCTTCAAGGTTTGAAATAATTTTTGGGGATTACTGTCATAATAGCGAGAAAATAACGCTCACGTTTGAACATTCGGAATCACCCCCTATGTGCTTCCGCGGGTGCGAAACTTAAGGAACCTTTAAAAATCGTGAACAATGTTGTAATTTCTTAGTTCCTCCAGGCTTTTATATTACTTCTGAGGATCATTTTTTAATGATGAGAAGATAACGCTCAGAAACTTTAACCGGCGGAACTTCCCTTAAGTGCTAAAAAGGGGGGAAATGTAGAAAACACAATTAAAAATAGCAAAAAAGCAGTAGCTTCTAGTTGTTTACAGTTGTTTTTGTTTTTACCAATATTTTCACATCTTCTACCCCTTCTGAAGCACTGGCTCCAAACAACCTTCACTTCGGACTATTGTCACCAGTATAAAAGTGATTGTCTAAAAATTATCTCAATATCTAATGAAATTCTAAAGTTACACCTATTTTCACTATTTTTTCGTCTACCTATTTCCACACATTTCATCCCTTTCGAAGTACTTAGACTTGTTTTTTGGGCAGCTTGAAAGTAACTGCTTTTCTCGCATGTATTTTCACTCGGTAGGCATTAATTTCTACCATCTATAAAAGTAATCTCCAAAAACTATCTCTAAATCTGAGGGAACGCAAAGATAGGGGATTTTTTATGTTCTTAATTTTTTTTTCATCCCTTTCATATTTTTTTAATTACTTAGGCCTAGTTCCGGAACACTAAACTTTATGCCATTAGTTTCTTACCCAAGAAATTAATTTTATATTTTATTTTTGATCAAGGGGGAATTAAAATTCGGATAAAGTGTCGAACTTCAGAGTCATTAGATTTTCTGGTCATTTCAATTGATAAAACGATGTAATTTTTAAATATTCTTAAAAAAAACAATGTACTATAACGATTAATCTAAGTCTAGGAAACCTCTTCAGGTTTACTGTTGAGGTCGGAATTCAATGTTCAAAGACAGGTGAATGTTAGGGTCACTCTTTGGTTTTATGGAACGACCTCTGAAGCAGCATCGTAAAGTATTTTTCTCTCTGATGTCACGAATTTATCTGAGACATTGAGTGGTAGCGTGAAAACAGGGAGATATATTTCGAATATTGAACTTACCTGAACCTTGCTAGCAACCACAGGTGACACCTTGGTCTTCAATCCTTCCACAACATTGACCTTGGTGACCGCCTGAGCGCCTGTCTTGACCTCAACTTTTGTGATGGGAGGTGGCGCCTCGGTTTGAACGTGAACCACCGAGTGCACCTCCTGTTGGGTAGCAGCAGGTTTTGGCTTTGGTTGATTGGTTTTTGTCGGTTTGATGGCCTTGATTTCGTTCACTACAGGAGGGGGGTTGGAGTTGATTATGACTTGAGGTTTTGGGGGCTCTGAAAAAATGACCATTAGTTAGAAAGCAATATTTCCATTTTGAAAATACCTATCTTTCTGGTTTATACAAATATGGATCTATTTGTCGAAACGGTATTACGGGTGCAAACATTTCATTTATGAAAATCAAAACGTGGGTAAAACGCCTGACTTATGGAAAATGACGTCAAGTAGATTAACTTTGTACTCCAGTTGCACATAACATCTACTACTTTTCACCAATTCTTAATGTACTAAATTGAAAAAGGTTGTGATGTAGTTGCCAGCAAGGCAAAAAGTCTTTCTTAGGAAAAAAATTATCTATCCACGAAAATAGATATACCATATGTCTGTTTCAATGGCAAATGTATATGTATAGTACATACGTGTTATAACAGCTGCGAAATCAGAAGCTTCCTCATAATAGATTTTAGGAATAACAAAAATGCAAACCACTCCTCCTAACATCCCTAAGCCAAATTTCTCCACTCGGCCAAAGACACTCCAAAATGATCAGGAGCAGGCCTAACACTAATAGATTTGTTAGAAAGTTTGAACGACCTACAAATCATGTTCGCTCTTGACATAATATCTAGTAACTTTGTCTCAAAATTCAAATATTGGAATTATAGATGGGTCAACGGTTAGCAGACAAATCGTTTATTTACAAAAGACATTTTAGCAGATTGTCGGAAATGTGACGTGGTTTTCCATGATGTGCGTGCCACGCAACATCTACAAGATCTTACGCGGTTACTTATTTTCCTGCGCTTTGGCTTAGGAAGTAATGTAAATTATCAATTTACAACTCTGGGGATGTATAATATCCAAAAAATGCATTATCCGTATTTAGATATTCTTTGCATATTTCCTTGTACAATGGGTCAAAAACGTATTGGAACACCCAGTAGGGTGAATCTCGACAACGAAAAAATGAAAATTTTGATACTCGATCTATTTGAAAACTGGTATCCAAATAGTCCATTTTTGATGTCAATAAATTGAAAAATAGAAAAATACTTAATACAAGAATAATAATAGGGACAATGAAATTCAAAGGTCAAATTAATATTTACACACTAAAACAACAAAAAGGTAATAATGTATCAACAAAGTTTTTTCACTTTTAGTACTTTGTTGTCATACCATTTGCATCAGTTATGGTCTGAAGCCATCGTGGCATAAAAATTCTCAGTTATATCTGGACAAACTTGGTGCCACTAATGCATAAGACCGTCTTGTTGCGGTGGTTTGGCATGAATTTTACTGTTTTGGCGCATCAGGGCCAGCACGTAACAGAAATGTTTAATGAGATTGGTATCCGGGGATTGCGATGGATTTCAGAGTTGTACAGGTACATTGTGAAGTAAATATTCATGTTTTAGTGGCGGTCTGCTTTCCTGTTGAAAGACATATGGACACATCTTTCAGCAGGGTAATGATCCCAAGCACATCACTAAAACAAAGTAATGGTTACTTTACAATGTTCCTTCGCAGTCACCCAATCTCTTAGTAGCAACCCCATTAACACTTAGCAATATTTGCTGGAAGTGAAGTCTATAAAACGAAAGGACAGCCGCAAGATATTCTTAGACAAGAAATAGCTCAGAAATTCCATGCTACGATGGCCTCTAGCCATAATTGACGTAAATGGAATGATGGCAAGCTACTAATGCAACATCTGAAACTAATCCTGTGGTTTTCATGTCGATCATCCCACATGTTTGTCTGGTCAATGACACCACATGTACTTGGAATTTTTTTTAATGTAGTAAACATGGTTCGGTACTGAAGAAGATCACTGTTGTCCGATTTACGGTGTTGTCTGAAGTTATGTTGTCAAACTCAATTTTGTAAATTTACCCTTCTGTACACAATCATCTCATACCATTTATATAATCTTTGACGATCTAGGAGAACTTATCAACTCCATCTATATACCTAAAAGGTTAACCTATCTTTGAGTTCTTCAGGGTATGGGAGACGTTTCGGTGACATATGGAATCGCGAAATTAAACATTATGTATTATATCCTATAGATTCATATCAAACTGATAATCAATGATTATTTACAGCTGATACCCGTTTAAAGTCGAAGCTAAGCTCTTCCCAGCAGTATAGCATGATAATGAGTCTTCAGCGTAGCTTCCTCATAAGCTCATTAAGTATGTATAATGCAACGGGCTAATGATGTAGGGTTATAAGTTTTCCAATCCCTTCGTTTGAGCAAGGCCTGACATTTCGTGTGACATGAGATCATGAATGTAATATCAACTCGGTAAGGGCTCAGTTAACGTAATCCTTCCATGTCATACTGTTAGTATATCCCTGTCGTACCGGATACATGTAATTAAATCATAAATATAGAATTACATCAAATGCTCTGATTACAAGACAATGTTACGCCTAAGTTTAGCATCATGGAGGTATTAAATTGATATGAGGCATTAACAAGAATTACGATTCGATATATCTCCTTGATACCCAAACTTGAAGATAAACAAGTTTGGTGATCTTTATAAATCCTGACCCATCCAGAATTCCTTTTCACTGCGCCTAACTTGAGAGGCATCGCAAAACGAAATTTTCTGGACTAGTTGGTTTATTACTAATAGCTCCCCCGCAACTGGATCAATTTCTAGAACCTACAAAACTATTTTTTCATTATGTCAACGTTTCATGAAAATTCGAGCAGAATTTTGCGAGGAACAGAGATTGATGTTTGGTTTTTTATGAATTGAACCATTAATGTAGAATTTGCGATACACCCAATCATGTTTTTTCATGCAACACTCACCAGGTGGTTTAACAATGGCTTCAGAGCTCTGTGGGGAAAACACCATCACGGTGTTGCCTATGGTGGTAGTGAAATCCAGGAACCCATAAACCGTTTGCGTGACTAGACCTCCAGTAGCAGTTTGTGCTGTTGCAGTAGATGTGGCAGCAGATGCTGGATTATTGGGGTTGACGAACACTGGACCTTGGGATGCCGATGTCAGACACAGAATGGCTGAAAAGAAAGAAAGGGCCTCAGGTACTAGGTCGTACACTTATGTTATGGAATCGGCTATTCCGTTTTTTCGAAAATTGAACAGCATTAGGAACTTTGGTTAATGTAGCTTATGGAATGTATCCTGTGAAACTTTGAAGAAGACTATCGCGGGAACCTAAACGTTGTTGTTCAACATCTGTTATCATTATTATAGTCGGTTGAAAATTTTAAGATAGCGGCACATCGCGCTTTCCGAACATTTTTTCTAATAGAATGTGATATGTGATACCTTATTTGAAGCTCGCGTATAAGCCTAGAATATAAAATAGCTATCTTTCGATATAGTGGACTGACAGGCTGTCGAATTCGAGCTTTTTTGTAAGTCGAACGGTTTACAATTCAACGACCAATCAATAAAATCATTTCATTTGAAAAACATATTGTCAAAACTTTTAAAAATTGAATATTTCATAATTTGCCGAAGATGATTCACGTAGCATATTACAAAGCCTTGATTATTATTGTTCAGTTATAAGCAACTCAATGTAGAAGAACGCATAATTAAGACAACAGTCCGCCAGTTCGGCAATCTGGAGCGGCATTTTGGAAAATAGCAAATTTACATTCTGGAGTTGTAAAGTACTGATAAGGAGCTTTATGTTAGAATATAGTGGTATAATGCTGTATCACTCCAAACTTCAGCTTGTCAACATGACTCATTGAAAAATAAGATGGTGAAGAGTTGGCCTTTTGGAAAGCACTGTCTGTTTTCTGACATTACAGCACATGTACAGCAGGAAAAATTACGTCATTGGTTTTCATTGGCCTTATTCTGTGGCTAAAGTCGGGTGTGCTGTATGTCCTCTAACTCATGGCTACACTATAATTTGAATTGTAACACTCGAACTTTGATGGTGTTTTGACGCAAGGTGACCTTCGGGCTAAAGACGAAATATATATGTAAACGTTGATTCTTAATTTACATTTCAATGCTACAAAAGCTTGGGTTATAGAGAAATAATGAATTCGACAACTAGACTTCAACACCCTCAACATTTCACTAAGACATTCTGGGCTCAATCTCATTATTTTCACGGGTACAGATTTTAGATGCACTCAATACGAACTACTCTATGTAGTTTGAATTCATCTTTTGTACATGTCTAAATACGTGTAAGGGTACGAGTATCTACTTTTCGCACCTATCCAGCAGTTACAGTTATTCACAACAAGGCGATGGAACGTGTTTGGTTAAAACTACCATCGAAAATATGCAGGGTGGCAATATTTCTACTGCATAAGGTATATTTAAAAATAACAGGAAAACCCCTGAAAAGATCCCCTTACCGAGGCACACGGTGTTGTAGTTATACCTTTCAAATTGAAAAAAAATATATATCTGACATCATAGTTAACACATAAAAAAACGTTTGTGCCTAAAACTCTACCGGTGGCGTGGACATTTGGAAAGCTTGACATTGATAAATGTATTTAGTGTATTCACATACTGCTATTTGTGCATTGTTCAAGTTTTGTAATTATGAGTCTCATCAGTATCGTAAAACAGCACCCTGTAACAGGACCTATGTTTATAGGAGCCTTCTTGTAATTTTCGGGTGTACTCCCTACTCTAGAAATGTTGTCAGGTTTTTTTGAATCACCTTGTACAATAAAAAAAACAACAATCGTTGAGCCTCAAACTTTTAAATGACATTATGTCCCTGTAGACATAAACTAAATATATAACGATTTATCACATGAAGTTTAAACACATACACGCGTGACCCTTGTCAGTAAAATCCCTACTAATGTTCGTGGTAGTAATAACGCATGAGGAGGAATTTTGTGTAGGAACCAAAGGGTATATCGGATCATTAATTAATCCCTAGACTTATTCAGTGACAGAACACCCTGCATTACGTGTTCTAGATGAAATCTTGGTCAGAAGACCATCCATCATCCAACATTTTGGTGTAATTATTGTTGGATGTGTCCCTGTAAACTTGTTTTGTACCCAGTGAATGAGATGAACGGTGCCATATCTATGTAAAACATTTCGTTCATGTTTCACGATATCATTCTTATTATCCAAATGATTAATCTTGAGCAAATTACCTACAAAAGCTAATTTCTTAAGGCAGTTCAGGCTACGAAATAGCTTTAATTAACTACTCTCCTCGCTACTTTCGGGATTTTCTGCTTAAATAGTTCAAAGTATGTCCTTAGATATGAAATGAATATGAATCCTTTCGAGACTGAGGCATATTAACAACCCACTATTTTTTCTCGGTGTGTCTGTTCTACATACATAATATACTAAAAGCCCATCAAATACCCATTTGTAATAAAAACTATATACTTATACGTTTAAGTGCTGATGCTGTGTTAAATGATGTGTTAAAAGAGATAAGCATAGCATCACTCGTAGTGTGGGTTTCTAGAGCATTAAGGGATATACACCGGATCTTTGGTATGAATTCAGTGAGATTAAATTCGCAAAACAATCGTTGTCGACTGCTCGGTATACAGGGTGTTTCAGTTTATTGTTGCATAACTTTCAGATTCGATAGAACTTTTAAAATTAATGCATAATGTCTATATAAACATGGGTCGAGAAATGCGTAGCTTCCGAAATAGAGGGTGTTTAAATTTACTTTTTAAAATAGTTTTTTTTTAATATTTCGAACAATATTTGATGTATAACAGTGAAAAATGGTATACAAGAGTTTTTGGTACGACAAAACTAACTATGGGCATAGTTTTACTGTAGCCGCTAGAGGACGCTCTCTACTGTACCTGTAGTGTATTAAAATGACCGAAAATTATTTCTTAGTGCAATTTTTTGCTTTTTGAATAAAAAAACTGATTCCTCGCACTTTTCAACATAAAAAAGCTCTCTTGTAAATTTTCGTTATAGTTAGCCGTTTTTGAGATACTTCGATTTTTAAGGTTCGATCCATTTTTGATTATTTATGATAAAATAACGTTAAAAAGTCAGTATCTCGATAATTTTTAGAGGTAGGCTGTGCCTGCAAATATTTTTGAAATTGAAAGCAGAACAAGGTTAAACGTCAATTAGTTGACAGTTAGTTTTGTTGTCTGTTGAAACCTGAAACGTTTTTTTGCAATTGTGAATGCACGAAATTTAGTTTCTTTTACCTGTTTTTTTGTAAGTTTTATAATAATGCCATTTTTATTCTCCAATCAAGAGTTAGCAGATATTCATTTTGTGTATGGCTTTGTAAATGGAAACGCAGCAGAAGCAGCCAGAGAATACGCACGAAGATTTCCAAACAGACGACATCCACCTCGCTCACTATTTGTAAGAGTGCATCGCCAAATAATTGAAAATGGTTTTGGAAATCTCCAAAGGGATCAAAACATAAATGTTCGTCAGCGCAGATTTACCCGTATGATTCTGGGTGAGTTTGATAGAGATCCGACCACAAGTGTTAGGAGAGTTTCTAGTGCCTTGGGAATTTCAGCAAGCCATGTTCACCGTGTTCTTAGAAATGACCATAGACGTCCTTACCATTTGCAACTTGTGCAAGGACTACAGCCATGGGACGGATAACGAAGAAACACATTTTGTCAGTGGATTCTTAATAGACCTGATAATAATAGGGAGTTTTTAAGTAACGTTTTATGGACCGATGAGTCATGCTTCACTAGACGTGGAGTGGTAAATTTTCGTAATCGATATATTTGGTCGCATGAAAATCCGCATGCAGTTCGGGAAAGAAATTTTCAGCATGAACTTAGTGTGAACGTGTGGATTGGTATCTACCGTAATCGACTATTTGGACCCTACCTTTTGCCTGCAAGGTTAAATGCTGCGACCTTCTTGGAATTTTTAAATGCTGAACATGCAAATATGTGGAATGATGTTATGTTATATTTAAGAAGATTGGTCTGGTTCCAGCTTGATGGTTTTCCAGCTCATTATTCGAGAATAGTTAGAAACTGGCTGGACGAAAATTATCCAGAAAGATGGATCGGCCGTGGAGGACCAGTCGCCTGGCCTCCACGATCCCCTGACCTAAATCCATTAGATTTCTTTGTGTGGGGATTTCTAAAAGAAAAAGTGTACCAGACTCCCGTAACCACAAGAAATATGCTAATAGACAGAATCAGGAATGCATGTGATGAAATAAGGCCTTATTGGAATAATGCTATACCACGTGCGATCATTCGTAGATGTGAATTGTGTATTGAACAATTGAGTTTACATTTCTAGCAACTACTTTAGATTTTGTATATTTGTCCTAACTATCCAATAGCATTTTAGTTGTAAATAATTAATTTAATTTGTTAAAATTAAACAAATTAATATTCTGTTTTTTTGTGTTTATTTGGAGTTAGGAATTATTGCTGTGTTTAAAAAGACAATCTAAACGATCACCTCAATTACTTGTAATGCCCAAATCGAAAATGTAAAGAGAGCTTTTTTATGCAGAAAAGTACGAAGAATCAGTTTTTTTATTCAAAAAGCAAAAAATTGCACTAAGACAAAATTTTCGGCCATTTTAATACACTACAGGTACAGTAAAGAGCGCCCTCTAGCGGCTACAGTAAAACTATGCACATGGTTCGTTTTGTCGTACCAAAAAACCCTTGTATACCAATTTTCACTGTTATGCATCAAATATTGTTCGAAATATTTGAAAAAAACTATTTTAAAAAGTAAATTTAAACACCCTGTATTTCGGAAGCCAGGCATATTTCGACCCATGTTTATATAGACTTTATGCATTAATTTTAAAAGTTCTATCGAATCTTAAAGTTATGCAACAATAAACTGAAACACCCTGTATACAGGGTGACTTCGAAGTTGAGTCATTTATTTTAACAGTGAGTAGATCTGATCAAAAGAAATGTTTTTTTCCTTTACCATTTTTCTGGTAAAATTAAAGTAACAAAGTTATAGCCCTTTGGAAGTTTGAGTACCGCCCTGTCTCAATAATAATATTATGTGCTCGTGTTTGGCGACAACGGATATAATCCGCCTTATCGGTTCATCGCATCGGAAACAAAAAAGCGAAAGAATTTGGAACGATGTTTTTACAATTATTTCATCCAGTTTTATACAGTCAGTGTCAGTCGGTAGTGAAT
Organism: Acanthoscelides obtectus; assembly: GCA_963669975.1. Taxonomy (NCBI): domain Eukaryota; kingdom Metazoa; phylum Arthropoda; class Insecta; order Coleoptera; family Chrysomelidae; genus Acanthoscelides; species Acanthoscelides obtectus. Next base: position 64,837,288 of record CAVLJG010000008.1, read on the forward strand.
AGTCGTGTCTGTTGCATGGCTCAAACGAAATAAAAAATGGCACATGTTTATGCGGATCGGTTTCCCAATCGAGTGCAACCAACCCCTCGTGCCTTTGTTAATGTAGTACAACGGGTTCGTGAATCATTTGACTTAAGACCTCACATATGGACGGCATGCCGGTGCTCCAAGACCTCACGATCAAATACAGGTCCGCACTGAAATACTTGTCGGGAGGATACTTTATAAAACAAGGTAAACATTTTTTTTTTAATTTTTTTTTTTATTTTTATACACATATGTTGGTTTATCTTCCTTCTACAATCATTATCTGAAAATTAATGACTCAACTTCAAAGTCACCCTGTATATATAATGAGGTAATTAATGATAATGATATTTTGGGGCTGCATCAAAGGCATCTGATGTGTTTATATTGTGCAAAGTGGCTAGGCACATTCTGTTACGCGTTCTAACTCTCAATACTTTTGTAGATCTAGTCCGCGTCTCTCTGTTACTAATATTTCCCATAACTTGAATCATTCGCATATTTTTTATCTGTGACACGATATAATATAATTAATTACATTGTATTTGTATATGACAGCAACATAGAAAAGTTAGGACAAGGAGCGCTGCCTATTGAGAAACAATGGTTCTAATCATGTCCACAAAAAAACAAGTTTCTAGCATCCAAATTAAAAAATATGCTCCCGTGAAATTATCTTCTCAAATGCCTTGACCGGAAGTAGCCAAATGTCATTGAACGAATTAAAAATTTTAGTCCAGTAGAAGTAACGTTGTAAGTTTGTCTGACAAGCACCTAGAACGGGAGTAGGCAGTGAGTTTGGGGGGATAAAGGAATATAGTTTCGTGAATCAACTTTGCAAGTTTATTAGGTATATACCTCGAGCGTGAAACCAGTCGTCAAAAGACCATTGCTTTCTCTCTGGCGGTTAACTGGCATATGCGACTCATACAATTAACTACCAGATACCTCCAGACGGATATGTTAGTACATTATTTTATAAAGAATGGTATCGAGTGGCATTAAAAAAATCGAGGATGAGGGCAGCTCTCTGATTGGCAGTTTGTTATTGATGCCGGTAAAGTGTAGCTACTTCTACGAACGACGTTTTACACTATGATAACATGCAAAATAAAGGAAATCCGTATTTGTGACGACATGTTAATATTCTTCTGCTCCGCTACCAGCCAATGGATAGCGCCATCAGCATTTCGTCAGAACTTTTATAGGGCATTTTTAGAGTTCTATGTTATTCAGGTCTGGAATTCTAACAAATATTTGTCAAGTAGGAGATAGAAGAATTATATATATTTTGGCTCTCTACTCTCCAATAGATGGCGTCGCATAATAGTAGCCACCATAGAGCCCACCGTTTTGAGTGACAACCTGGGCAGCTAAAGTTCGTTCAGTAGACCCCCATGCATGCAATGAGGAGGTCGCTTTGTTTTGCAATCAAAGCCAAGGCAATACGCAATATTAGATATATGAAACTAATCCACACTAAAGAATCCTATTTATCATAAAAAAATGGGAGGGGTCCTATTCACGACAATTTAAGGTCTTGTAAGATGCGTTTTCATATAGCTCAACCAAAAATAGAGATAAAAAACATTTTTTCATACTTTAGCACAGTTTCTTTAAAATTGGATGCTTTATCGTGTCGTGAGGGTAAATTGTTAAATCTGTTACATTTTTAGCTTTCTCGTTCTTCAATTATCAGATCGATTTTATGCTGGACACAACTATACGCAATAGTATCCACTACTTAGGTCAGTTTTCTGCAAAGACAATCCATGATATTATTCTGAAATTGTACTGCTGTATAGTAGATGCCGTTGTATATAGGTAGACCACAAGGATCACCGCTTTGAACGACTACATAAGACCGCGAAATTCTTTCCGTAAACCTCAATTCATGCAAAGAAGAGGACCCTTTGTTTATCAACAAAGCCAAAACAATACATATAATAATATAACCTCCCTTACGGCAATTCAAGTTTCTGGACACCTCGTCCGTTGTTACCAACCAAAATAGTTTGTTTTCAGATTTGTTCTTAGCTCGTATTGCACTGACGAATTCTAACGAGATAAACCAGTATTATTTTGGACTGTAGAAATTGACAGTTAAAGTACGACCCGGGAGCGTGTCTGATGCTGCCCAAGACAGAACGTACTACTTGTCAGTAGTTCATGGAAAAAGTGAATGCAGGATCAATTGTCTGGGTATTCCTTTAATTAAAGTACGACCCGGGAGCGTGTCTGATGCTGCCCAAGACAAAACGTACTACTTGTCAGTAGTTCATGGAAAAAGTGAATGCAGGATCAATTGTCTGGGTATTCCTTGAAGATACAGTATATAGATTCAAGCGTCAATTCAAAAATAAAGAATGCTTATACCTATGCTGAAAAGGAGAAGTCCATTTTGGACCGAAATTGTCTTACAGTGATACGGACTCACTACTCGATATTTAGGAAATTCATTCATGCAATTTCATCAATTATGCATAATTTGAATATATAACGATTGTGATCTGATTGAAATGTTTTTGATTAGGGTACAATAGATCTGGGTGGGTTCTCGCGTTCTCGCGGGACCTTAGGTGAGGGTAGTATGTCTGGTCTTGTCTTTTTGGAGGATTGGACGCCCTTTGGGACCAGAAATGCCTAACCCAGACAGTCCTGAGATTGGCGCAGTGCCATCTCAAAATGACAATGATGGTCTTGCGCAACCTCAGTATGGTACAGTGCGTTCAGACTGTTCTAGCATTACACAGTATTGTAGTGAAGAAACGAAAAAACAAATTAATGAACTGTTACCTGGAAGACACATAACATGAACAAGGCCACCGTGGTGGCCAAAAGATCGTACCTGAAATTCATACATATGAGGTTTCACTTAGCGGCCAGACAAACGTGGATGGGTTTTTGAAAATCTTAGGATTGAAACGGCTGATATCAGTAATTTATATACCAAATAAATGCATGTATTTTTCTCAGAAGGGTAAATTCCAACAAAGTTGGAATAACGGTCTTATTGAGATGATGTCTCGCGTGACGACAGCGGCAAGGTACATCAACCACAACGGAGCCTGAGCCAAAGTGTAGCATAGCACTGATGATGAAAAACCTGTAATGTCACACTTTCACTGTAAAAGATTCAAATTTGGATATAAAAAAAGCTTGTTAAGAAATAAAAACAACATATCGCTTATTGCTTTCCATGGTCTTATGAACTTGGACTTCAGCATGTCAATGACAGTGACATGGCATTTGTGCTATGCAACTATACTAAATTCATTTTCGACAAGTCAGTCAAAATGACGATTGCTGCGTCTCCAGGCCCCGGTAATAGAAAGCACGGGTCTGGAACTGTATTCCACTAGACACACACACACACATGTACACCTAAAATTTGAACGAACATCTATGGTCCCTCAAGGAAACTTGACCAGTAACAGATTTCCATAAATATCGACAACGTGCTTGAGCACCGAATACGGCTTTGACCATCTGATATTGTTTACATTCACTGCACGTCGGAAATTAATTTGGTATGGTCTCACAAATTGGTCTCAGGATTGGTTGCAAGTGTTACAGTTATTAACATTAGACATCGTATCAACAAGTTAGAAGTAAGTGAGGGGATACAATTCTATTCCAGTTAACTGTCCTGTTTAGGGCCCGATTGCTGAATGCATTAGTAAGCGCCTCATTTCCCATATTTAGTGCAGTTTGTGCATTCCAGATCGATGAACATGATCATGACATCTACCACTTCAACATCTCTATAAATAATATATGCATATGATGCCTTAATGTACCTTAGTGTTTAATAGATAATATGATACTGGGTGCATTATGGAGATATACCTGCTGTCTAGAATAATACTAATTTTATCATTCAATTTTTGGTGGAAAAGCAATAGAGTATAATAAAGTGTTCTGTATGACATGAATGAAATACAAGAGTGTTGTGAGATCTATAGTTTCACAGCTTTTCCATACTGTATGGAAAAGCTGTGGAACACGTCATTGCGATAGTTAAAGCAGCAAGCTGCTTGTTCGGACTGTATGCCAGTTCGCGTCGTCAGCTGGGTCATTACTGTGGCCGAAATTTGAAATCACTGATCAGAGGCCTGACTAGAAGTTGTCGAATCAATCGATTCGTAGTCTGGAATAGAATCACCAATAGGAACGACTTGACCCAGCTCTGATTAACAGGCATTATATACGTTTGAGCATTCATCAAATTTTTACGATACAATATCTCTTGTCCACTCGAGGAGGACTTTTCTGCGTTGCTTGACTACGCTCAATAGGAATTGTTTTTGTTACTTGTTTCTGACCAATTCGTTAGGGTTTGTTGTCAGAGCTGTTCTTTGTCTGAAGTGTTATTGACTATTTTCAGAGTATGTAAGACGCAGTATTTGCCAACATATATAACACCGCCTAACCCAAGATACCCGCGCGTCACCGCAGATATCATAACTTCGGATTTGGAGGTTATTTTTATATGGAAAGTTAATTTTGCCGAAATGATATTTTCACGTCATAAAAAAGCAACACAAAACAAGTGACGGTAAGGAATACACCACATAATACCGATTATTACTTACCATAGAAAACATAAGAAAGAAATGGATGGAACACCGCGGCAATGTCATTTTTCGTCCTATTTATAGTTTTCTATGATTTGAGATATATTAATATATGAATCTTACAGGTAAGGACTAAAAAGTTTTAAGATATTGAAAATAATAATAAAAAACTATATTTTCCAAAAATACTTTGACAAACTAAAATGGGTAAATAAACTAAAACAGAATTTCTTGGAAAAACAGGATAACAAATAAATAAGCTTGGCTTAATTCTGTCTGTATGAAAAATAAACTAAAGCAGTATTTTCAAATGAAAATGACAAAACATTAGAAAATATAGTGAAATTATATTTGGCCACGGTTTGTCTTAAATCTTTCTGATACCTTTCCAAAGGTGATGGGCCAAAAAAATTAAAAATTGCTAAAAAAATTGTCCATGTACTCGGGTAGATTTGTTAATTGAAGTGCCAGTAGCCTGTTGAGAAACATTTTCAACTTCGGCCGATACGCCTTCATTTGGGTTTTGCTTAAATATATTTTATTAATGTTCCTATGTTTTTCTTGATTTTAGAGAATTGTATTTTACTGTATATTTGTTGTTGATTCCTATTATATAAACAAGATACTTTTGTTTATTTATTCACTTATTTTCAGCAAATATATATTTTTAATTTATTTATTTCCATTATCCTAACACTTTATCGTACTTGTGTATGTGAATCACATATTAATATATTTCAAATCACATTCAACAATAAAGTAAGTATAAACCTCTTATAAACGATTTTTTTCACACGCATGAACCATATGGTGGTGAAATATGGCATCACCGCGCAACTGTTCCTTTCATTCCATCCTCTTGTGTACTGTGGTCGAAAATCGTCCTGTGGTTTATTCTTCAACGTGACTCATTGTGTGCTGTAATCATTGGCGCTACCCAGGGGGAAGAGAATGGAGCGGGTAGTTACCCTCCCCCAGAAGAACCAAAAGACTTAGCAATGAAGTACAATTTCATTTACGCCCATTTCCTCGTGGAACACCCTGTATACAGTGTATACTAATACTTAAGTACAGTTCGTACTTCCCAGAAATTATTAATTATTAGCAATTAGAAACTTTTTTAGAATATGTAAAAAATAATATATTAAATTTCAAAAACCGCACAGAATTTTAGGAATAAGAAGTTGTTCCTTGATATGAGAAACGTGAATGTGTGGGACTCACTGAGGTCATCTATTAGACCTAATTGATGTAATTTCTGTATTGATTGTCGTTTGTTGGTGAATGGACAAAAGGAGACCAGACACCTGTGTCTGTTTCGTTTATCAACAGAAAAAATTTCCAACCTACCGACAGACCAGATATTGTGAAAATGAATACATTAAACACAGGAAACTTAAGATCAAATCCTGGATATGCCGCACCGACTGTTCATGAATCGAATGTAATTGACGAACCTAAACGCCTCCCAGTTGCAAATTTGTTGATGTTGAGCCGTTTGCTGGACCAAGACTTTAGAGTCAAGCTCACCCTGGCAAATCCAATTATGCTGATGTTGCGCCTGTGTAAACATGTCTTCCCAAGAAAAATGTAAAATGATTCCTAATAATAATTCCTTAATGAACACACATTTATAAAACACACTTTTTCTTAGATCTCATATTAATCTGGTTGAGTATTGCTTTTTTTTTCAAGATTTCGCCCAGGTTATCACTTTTCCGTCCCCAGACTGAAATTCTGGGAGCGCCACTGGCTGCTATTTCACGTCAAGGTATTGATGGACAATAAAAGCAAGTTTGCATCTAATAAATGGTCCATACAGGATTTTGTAGACCATCCTGTATAACACCGAAATTCAAACTGATGGTATGAACGCAACCACCTTGCCGGTGTTTTTAGTTAAGCGATGTTAGAGCTTAAGCAACGATACGGCTAAAGTACAATTCGACTACAGTAAAGGCCACTCTATTAAATATCGACCCACTACGTATTGGTTTATCTTGAGTCGAAGTTCCTCAGCTGTCAACACACTTAGTGGAATGCATCGGTAAAAGCAGCAGTCGCACGAACTTCAGAACAATCGCATTCAAACTGCGGTGCGGTGGCTACGGCTCCACGACCTCCATTGTTCTATATGAAAGAACTTCTGTCGTAATGGAACGTTCAATAGGTGCGAGAAGTTTCAGCGTCGATATCTGGAGCCAGTCAGACTGTGCGAGAGTGTAACAGCTAATCGGATTGACTGTGAAATGCAACTCCCAAATGCCAAAATCAATAGGCGCGCCGCGTTGCTGATAACTTTATCCATGCAGAATCAGCCACAGGGTGGATTGAAAACATTTTGTTGTAGTGAGGCTGTGCTGGAATCAAAATTTGCGTCTATTAAAATAGACAAAAAATATATACGATATCTGTAAGATCAAATTCCACCATCAAAACGAAGGATTTGTGGGTCTACTCAAAATATTGATCAAACCTAATACACGTTATTGGCATGACGCTATTACTGCTTGCTTTTCCAAAATTCTGCTTAACAAGTTCTTTGAAGATATAAAAAAAAATACAGAATGGTTATTCTAACAAACATCGACAAATGATTAACGCGACCAGCATGCGAAAAACCCTGTTCCTCAAGCCAGCCCTGTTATTGTTAACAGGCAGATGTCGCGCACTCTATTGGATGGTAGGACGACTACGTCGCGTCACGGTCGCGGTGGAAAAGTTAAAAGCAGTCGCACAGATGTCAACTAAGCTGAATATTAACTCGATATTTGTTGAAGAATAAGCATTCTGTAGTTTTATTTACGTCATCAAAGAATTTTGTACAGCAACAGTGAGATACTATTATCTTCAATAAAATGTTTATGTAATTGATGTCGCACTTAAGCAATAAAAAATGAGCAACTAAGTAACCAAAATAAGTGTAGTTTCTTATTTGGTACCATGATTCTTTTTTCACAATCACACCCGTATGTGACAAAGCTACAGAGCTTTTCTAGCAAGCTCAGACTAGCTGGTCGTTGTTATTGAACTAATAGTTAAATAATCAATTCTTCTTGACTACAGGCTATCCCCTCAAACGAATATCTCTTTCGGACCATTTTAAAAATTACACCATTATTCCGCAAAATTATATCAGCTATAACTCACCTCGAGTAATGCGAAAATATTTGCGAGAAGCGGAAAAACTTTATGAAAAATTACGCTGGCGAAGTTGGTTCGTATTCCTAAAGAGCAATTCTGAGAAGTTTACCTTTAGTGCCCGGCTGCTGCTAGGTTAGGGACTTCATGCAATAACAATAAAACTTGGTTGAGAGGAAAAGAGAGAACAGAGAGGTGTGGGATAAATTGACTGGCCAGATTTATACGTTGAAAATTTATAGGAGCACCTTCAGACCATGGATTCTTTCAGAAAGTACTCTTGGATGATGCTTAAGAGCATTTTGCGAATAATATCCTATTACTAGCCTTATTTTACAACGTTCTTCTTCCACTAAAATTATTATGTGATAAAAGCACTTGCCACCGTGATTCATGCTCAACTAACAATTATCACTCCTATTAAAGTCTTAAGAATGATTGTACATTATTCCTTACACAGCATTGAATACTGTAAGAACATTGGCAAAACCCTCTTAGAACAATACAAGCGGAATGGGCACGCCTAATAGGACCGCTATAGAACATTTGCGTCAGTGCAAGATTCAGTTTTTGTCAACTATACAACTATTCTGTTACGTGATTATACTTTATTGCAACCAAGCTATTTCTTATGTATTGTATAGACGAAGTGAAGAATATATAACTAACACAATACAGTCATCTTGTTTACTTACATATCGGCCATTGTGAATTTCATACACAGGTATATGATAAACTTCTACACTATGATATAGGGCTATTGAATTACTTGCGCAGCAAATTTTATTGTGATTATCGTGCAAAGTGGTTACGCAATTTCTACGGGCTTCGTATTTGATTCATATTTTGATAATGATCAAAAGTATGTCTAGATTTTTAAGATGGAAAACTGAACTTATCTGCGTTAAATCTTCCACAAATGCTATATTTAGACACAATTACACTAATGTTTATCACTTTATATCTGTAATTTCGAACTGAAGCATAATTATTTAATATCAAATAGAGGAATAAATGTTTGCCCAATATGACGGGTGGTTGTGTATAATCATGGCATCGTCCATGTTGTCTTTAGTTTATTAGAATATTTTGGTGTTGCCTGCAGGTGTTATATGACAATTTGACAAATGGCAGAAATGAAATACCGACAGAGTCGAATGAGTTACCTAAAATTTGTACCAGATATATATATCTTCTGTTTGAACAGTTGATAAAACCTTTTTAACCAATATGCATGCGTTGTTTGTCTTAAAACATTGTTTATGGCATTTTAACTAAAATATGACAGCAGAAAGTTAGGTTATGGTGAAGTTGTATACCAACATATTTAGCAGTTACTAAACAACAGTTGTATAAGTGCTTCCGTTGGTAGCAATTTGTTGGCTAAAGTAGTAAATTTGCACAGCAAAACAACAAAGCTCGGGTTTGTTTTATAAGCGTTACCATGGATGCCACAACACAACCATTTTGACTAACCTGCAAATATGCCGTATAAAATAGTTGTATAAACGTTTATGCATCAGTTAAAAATTTGTCCTATAAGGTGTTGTGCAACTATGCTATAAGAATATTTTAAACACCTCATTTTAGAGCAAATATGTTGCAGAAAGCAAATTTGCATTCCACACAACATTAAGCCAGCATTTTGGTGTTCAGGCAACCATAATAGAGAGCTTTTATGGCTGAACGGTTCTTTTACCAAAAGCTTATAGCACTACTTTGCTAGTTGGGTGCTTTGAGCGGAACAATCTATATCGATTAATATGGATAAGAGGTGTGAATATTTTCGCATATTTGTCGGTAGAAATGTCGCGAAAAATTTAATTGTACCAAAGCTTCACAGAAATGCCATAGAACATGATTTATTTTATAGATCCACCAATTTAAAAAATGAAGTTTCATATAGTCCTTGGCTCCATCGAGTTGATTTTTAATTAACTGTCGATTCGGAAATTGCTTTCAATTTTAAAATGCTTCAAATAAATAACGATCTACTACGGGTAGTTGGACGGACATGGGGATTATAGCATGAAACAGATTGGAAGCCTTATTAACTGGTACTTTTTCGATATTGCTATGTTGATTGGAGCCTCCTGACACATTTACATGAATTCCAGCATCTTAACTAAATTGTTTATAATTCACACGCTTAACGAGGCTGGATGGCTTCAAAATTGTGCAAACCTTCTACGTAACTTCACTCCCATGGTTTCGTGAAAATCATTAAATCTCAACAATATATTGTTTCATCAAGATAGGGTCAGGCGAAGACGAAAATCTTGGATTTGTCACATTTTTCTGATGGTCGTCTGACAGTGTCCCATCATGCATTCATCTTCGGCATTCCATATCCTCAAGGACAAAGTATTTTCAAACAATCCGCATATCACTACCGCCCTGAAGCAAAACATCTCTGAAGGTATTAATGAATTAAGTAGCAAACTTGAAAAAATCAGTATGTAGCAACACTCGAGAATATCATCGACAAGTTTCAACTCCCATATTTCTAGTCTGGTAATTACTGGCTTTATTTGAAGATAAATTCTCGAGTACCTGTAATTTACGTTTTGCTACGTTGATACCTGAATCAAGTAAGTAGATAATTTTTCCTCGATTTTGCAAATAAATTCGTTAAAATATACCAAAAATTATTAATGAAATTTGGACAAATTTATTATTCAAGAAGGATGTTGATAGAAGATTTTTCAAACTGTAGCAGCGTGGTTACAAAGGAGCTGCTTTGAAAGAAACGGATTATGAAAGAGCTTCTAGAACTCGAGCACCAGCGGCAAACATCCCGAATACTATTTGTTGAGCACATTTCAATACTGAAGAGCACTTTATTGGTAAAGGGTGTGGTCCCTACAGAACATGAGTAAGTAGTGTCAAGTATGCCCCTGAGGCTAAACATTTTCATGACTACTAAGTGAGGTTTACAAAGTGAATCATAAATTTGTTTACTCACGCAACACTAACGATTACTTAATTACTTGTAACGTTCACAGCCACTAGTAATTCAACCCTTATATGGGTCATAGCCCAGCCCTTCTACGTATATGCATATGTGTCCTTATCCCAAGTGACATATCAACCAAATTACACCCATGGCGAAGCGAGTATGTAGTTGTAGTACGTATTGCAATGTAAACTCCTGGATTTAATCTACGTTGTATAGCGGCTTGTTGACGAGAACTGGGTATAACTGTATACATTTCTAAATAGTACAGGAAACCTCGGCCAGCATAGATTTTTATACGCTAGTCAGTATGGAAGTGGTCTGAACTACAGGCCGTTAGATACTGTAGCGGAAACAATTCAACTGTAGCGCATAATCTGAGGTAGAAAAAAATCAAGCTATCAGGCCGCACATTTCTACGTTCGGGGTTGAACATTATAACTCCTACTTGCCTGTTTTCAAGCGATATTGCCTACAGATGATTGGACATTGGCGCGTTCAAATATAGCACATGTTCTAGTAGTCCCATAACTTAGTGCTCATAAAGGAGGTTGGATTGAAGGTTGGTAAGTTTAGCTGTGATTATACCGAGTTTCAATTTTGCTACCTCGCTTGCCTCTGTCAGTTTTTTGAATCTACCACTTCTTTGACGACATTTCATGATGAAAACAGTTATATGGTGAAGTAATATAATTTTCCAGCAGTCTATATTTATATAATGGGTAGTTTTGGTCCCCGGATGCTGCAAAGCTGTATGTATTCTATAACATATCCATATTCCAGGCATAACATCAGCTATGAACTAATCACTTGAGAGAATATATATCTTAACAAAACAATGAGCGCAACCATAGCGATGCTACAAAACCATATGTCTACACTCTGAGAACTTTTTTGTAGAAAAGTACATTTGGTGTAGTTTATTGCATGGCTTTTTTCGTAGTGCAATGAAAGCTAAATAGCAATGACATACAGGGTGGCGCATCCAAAAAGGAAACAGAAGCATTTACTGGTAGCTCAGTTTATTTTTGAAAACGCTCACACCCGTCGAGTTTGTTTTCTAGGGGGACATAAGTTTGGCAAAAAATCACGTTAGCACGTGCAGCCCCCTAAGCGGGGGTGACACCACCCCCAAAATCTTAAATGGAAAGGGGGGTCGAGTGATACCTTATTTTAAAGGCCTTTCAATTCCCTTTATAATGCTATAAAATTAATGTACTTCAGTTCAGTAGTTTTGAAGATTTATTGATATAAAGCTTAAATAAAACTAATACATAATCATTAGTGGAGATCAATACATTTGGGAGCAAAGTAATTTTAAAATGAAGAATGAACTGACCCGTTAGGTAAGTAAATGTTGAAAATGGCCACCATGACTCTCCATGCAATAATAAAGATTTTGCTCAAAACGTTGCCGCCCATTTTGCAATATTTGAGAAGTAATTTCAATTTCAGTTCCTTGTCGCAGGTCTACTAATGATGTTGGCTGAGTAGCACAGATTTTGCTTTTCAAATGACCTCACATAAAGAAATCCAAAGGTGATAAATCTGGCGATCTTGGGGGCCATTCAATGGCACCTCTTCTACCAATCCATCGATCTAGAATTGTCTGATCTAAATATTGTCGAACACGTAATGCGGAATGTGGTGGGGCACCATCCTGTTGGAACATAAACCTATTCGCAAGGTACCGCCGATCATTCTGATTTTCAATTATGGCTGTTAATGCAGGATCTATGGCGTCTTCCAGTAATTCCAAATACATTTCACCGGTCAAATTTCCAGGTAAGAAAAAAGGACCAACTAAATGATCACCAAAAATACCAGCCCAAACATTTAATTTTTGCGGCTGCCGTGTATGAACCTCATGATAAATTCTGGGATTAGAATCGGACCAATATCGGCAGTTATGACGATTTACTACGCCATTTAAGAAAAAGGAACATTCGTCGGAAAAGCAAGTGTTGAATAGAAAATGTTCATCGTTTATAATTCGTTCACTCATATCTTCACAAATTTGTAATAATATAATAATCGCCGATCAAAATCGTCTTTATTAAGTTCTTGTACCAGGTGAATTTTATACGAATGAAAACTATGGGCATTTAGAGTCCGTTGGACAGTACGTCGACTAACACCACACACAGTCTCCAATTTACGGGTACTTAACGTAGGATCTACATAAACTTGCCCTAAAACCCCCACTTCTATTGCTTCATTCCTTATGTGATTTTCAATGTTGCGTTTTTTATTGGCGACTGACCCAGTTTCCCGAAATTTAGCTACAAGTTCTAGAACATATTTTCGATGCACTTTACTGTTCTCAAGTCGCTCATTAAATATTTCTGCTGTTCTATTAGCGCACTGATTATTTACGAAAAATATTTCGATAATTTCAATTCTTTCTGCTGTGGAATATACCATGGTTGATTTATGTAATAAAGCGTTACAAGTTATTTTAGCAACAAAGTTTGGTCAAATCAATCGCAAACTATGTACTAAATTTCTATTTAAAATAAGTACGAGATATTTCCTTATCTTTCTTCAAAAAATAACTTTTTTGCCACAAAAAAAAAACGCTCCAAAAGCTATTTTCAACAACAAAATGATAAACAAACCAAGGGCGTAGTGAAGAAAAGCATTTACTTATTAAGTAAATTATTTTAGTCAAATTTCTTCTGAAAGTAGTACAAACTAATCTGATGTACCTATTAAAGTCTACTTTAAGCTTTAAATCGATATATCTTCAAAACTACTGAACTGAAGCTCATGTACTTTACATCATTAACGTGATTTCTTGCCAAACTTGTGTCCCCCTAGAAAACAAACTCGACGGGTCTGAGCGTTTTCAAAAAAACAACTGAGCTGCCAGTAAATGCGTCTGTTTCATTTTAGATGCGCGACCCTGTATAACCTATCGCTAAATAATAGTATGTACCCGTCATCGTGGAAAGCCTCAAATGTCTGTCCGGTTTTTTAAATAAAAAAAAACAAGTTTTATTGAAAATTACAGGCAGATCACGATTATCAATTTTTCAAAAGTCTTTTGGCATGTGCATAATACTTTAATAACTCGTGCTTTCTTGAAAAACCGATCAATGCACTGCACAGTGTATAGTATCTGAAAACGTAGACATTCGTGTTCAAATTGATACCGCTTAAATTCTCGAAAGCCTTTCACCGGATAGATCATGGCATTCTGCTTGGCAAATTAGCTAACTTTGGCGTGATTGGTCATCTCTTCTCGCTTATAAAATCCTAACTATCTGATAGAGCAATATTATGTAATTCACAACGGCTTCAGATCTAATAGTTATGCAATTACCTCTTGGGTCCCTCAAGGATCTATCTTAGTGCTATACTCTTTCACAATATTTATAAATGATATATGTACTTAATTAGGTAGATCCCAGCTTATCCTATATGCCGACGATCTCAAGCTCCTTTGTCCGATTCGGTCTCTTGATAGGTGTGGAAAGTTACAATCAGCATCAGCATGCAATTATTACAATACATTGATACATCTAAGCTTCTTCATTGCTCACTTGTTCGTTTATAGCTCGTTCTATAACTTTTGGATAGATGATAGATAAACATGAAAATATCCAGCGACGATTACCGAGTACCTACATAACAAGGAAAATGGCAGTTACCTGACAAATGGCTAATCTTAAAAAATCTTATTAGAAGTAGCATTTGATATAGGAAGTCTCAGGGTAAGGTGTGATAAGCGCTCCGTTAATTTCGTGAATGATATATTGCACAATTGTATCGAGTGCTGCAATATATTGCAGAAACTTAATTTTCTTGTTCATTTTTAAATTATATACAATTTCACACTTTTTATTTTCCTACCCCTAGAACAAACATCTTAAAGTTTTCTCCACTATTTTACTCTTGTGGTAGGTGTAATGACGTTGCAGAACAATTGGATATATTTCTGTGATGTTTGTTGTTTGCTTTCTTATCTTATCTGTATTCCAGACTGTGTCCCACCAATGACTGTTGGTGTTGAGTAGTGCATAAATCAATAATTAAATATTAGAAAACGCTTTCGATTTTTTTCGATTATAACTGCGAATAAAAGTTATAGCACCTCGGACGCTGAAACCATGCAACCTACAAGAAATAGTTGATAAACAGTTTAACGATATGAAAAACCTAGAAACGCAAAATGTTTCCAAAAGTGTATTTGATAAGCGTCAAAACACATCAAAAGGTGCTAAAAAGGTAATAGTGTAGCGTTTTTCTGGGTTATTTTGGGTGTGAATTAAAACACTTGATTCCACAAAAGGAAATTCACTAATTTATTTAAAACACGACACAGCTAACTTTAACTTAACTAGATAGAACATTTATGCACTCCACTATTTATTTCTGACTACTTATTTACGAATTATTATCTCGCGCCATTAACTCAACTCCCCTTCTCTCTCCCGGCCGTCGGCTTATATATTTCGCATCGCAGGTACTCGTTAATTCGAGAAAATTCCTGTAGGCCACATAGTGGTCACTCCAGAACCTTCGGGATCAGTCTCGCACCTCGCTTCGATGCCTAAGGAGAGTCCCTGGCGCGGTTTCCAACAGGTGGCGCTAGTAAAACCATTCATTCTTGTTACAATAGAATACGTCCTACTAGTTATCCTATTCCACGTTTCAAGTATTAGATCCTTGGAACGAATAAGGCCAATTACCAGTAACCCTGTGTAGCGATATTAAAAATTCCCGTAATACATCACAGGTGAGGCTACCAAATCAGTAAAAAAAATTAACAATTTCTCCCATATTTGCTTCATAATAAGATCTGTCCCCATACGCCAAAACCTTACTTATTTTATAAAAACTCAAAATGCACAACTTTAAAGAATTTATCATATAGATTTCTTTCTGAAGAAAGAGTTGCAACGGGTCATTTTAATGGCGGCTCAATCTCAACCAGTAGGTAACAGAACTTTTCCCACTTTTAAATACACACATTTCAAATCTAATTTAAAAAGTTTTGGCGTAGTTTAATGGTATCCTCGACACCTGCACTATGAACAGCCGTGGGTATTTCTCAAAGGTAGGGCATACACTCGCTGCAGTCGGGCGGCAGGTTAGGTGCAGTGTTTATTTTATGCGAGACATACGCCGGAATCAATCTGTCAGCTGCAATTGCCTGAGGCTTCTCCAGCTGCAGCTCAGTGTACCTACCAGAACGTACACCAATCACAACTCTCGGAAGACGGACGGAATAAGGTTCCGTTTGCAATGTTGCGCAAACTGGAGATGGAAGAATTATTGCGTGGAGTGTTTGCTCATTTTGCCAATATACCGCGCATCAGTGCTGCATGCTGTGTACACAATGTTCTAATTCACTGTGCATAAATCCAAACCTAAACATTGATAACGTTGGGGGATTCGTCACTGATAGGGTGAGCCCCATGGCACGTCATTATAAGCAATATCTACGAGTTTTCTCTAATAGGTGTTTCGATTGACCACCCTGTAAGGGTTTTGACGCGCTAGCTTGCTAGCAGATGTCCTGAGCAACACCCTTTGACTTCTTATGTGTTAACCAAACAACGATTTCTTTTTTTTAAGTTAAGTGTCACAGTATAAGTGATGTCTGCTGGCAATAATAATAATAACAATACCAGTGTTCATGTTAGTTGAGGTTAGTCACGGTTATGCTAAAAAACTGTATTAGTCTAATCATATTAGAAAATTTCCCCGAAATAATAGTTAGGTCTGGTTTTATTAGTGCAAGTTGTTCAAGGAGGTATTTAAAACACGGACGCATAAAATGGGTATACCAATTTTTGTGGGAAAACTTTTTATTCGACAACAAAGAATGAGAAAACATGTTTTTTGGATTCCATCGAAAGTGCTGACAGGAACGAAAAAACTTTACAAAACAGATTTTTAGGCATTTATGAGACCTACAAAATGAGAAGACACGTGGAAAGATCCGACTAATAGCAAAAATGTTATGGCCGAAAAACGAGGCAAAATACAGGTTTTGGCACTTATTGGTAATGCGACGATTATTTCACGCAACTACTTAAAATTCGTAGGATCCATACTTCAAAATAACAGTAACAAAATTGGAGTACATTGGTCAAGTAGTTTTTGAGGATTTCTAATTGTTTATCCAAAAAGGCCTGTTTTCCGGTCATCACTACTGATCTATTGAGCAATATACAGGGTACGTTTAAAGAGAATTTAATAGCACAAACCATTTCGGAAGATAAATGTTATTTTTATGCGAAAAACAAACGTTACGTTTTTTTCTTCGAAACAAATTCAAACATTTCGTATTTGTAATTGAAAAAATGCGCTACGTTATTCGAAAAACATGCATTACTATAAACATCTTAAAACAAAGCAGATGTGTCTATCATCTTTTGTTGCGAATTACTTACAAATATGAAATGCTTAAATTTGTTTTGAAGAAAAAACGTAATCCATCCCTTTTTGCATAAAAATCACATTTGTCTTCCGAAACGGTGCGCGATTCATATCGGTAAGGTTAACTAGGGTATTCCGCTATAAAATGCCCTTTGAACTAACCTGCTCAATAAACCAGTAGTAATGGCCGGAAAGCAGGTGTTTTGGGATAAACAATTAGAAATTCTCAAAAACTACTGGCCAATCTACTCCAACTTTGCTGTGGTTATTTGGAAGTATGAATCCTACGAATTTTAAGAATTTCAAGTAACTGCGAGTCGGATCTTTATATGTGTGGTCTCATTTTGTAGGTCTCATAGATTCCCAAAAATCTTATATAAAGAGTTTTTTCGTTTCTGCTAACACTTCTCATTCTTTGTTGTCGAACAAAAATTGGTGTACTCATTTTATGCGTCCATGTTTTAAATACTCCCTTGAACAACTTGCAGCAATAAAACCATGCCTTACAATTATTTCGCAAACGAGGGGTATTTTGGTCTAGTATGATTAGGGTTTAGGCGTAATTGAGAATGATAGCAAGTAACCCTAGCTGATTGCCTACCTATACTAGCGAACTTGTTTTAGCTTTGCCTTCGGTCTGTATATATCGCTTTCAAAAATCGATCGGAATCGGTTCGCAGATACCGGACATTTAATAGTACTACTGTATACAGGTAATTCTGTAGCACTCAGTCATAGTAGCTTTGTATACCATCATGTTTTGGAAAAGTGAAGCTCATTTTAAAAAAGTATTTCCTGGGTTTGCTGCATAAAGCATAAATAACCAACTTCTAAGTCAACTGTACCGTTGGAGAACACCAGCTCAAAGCTTGGAGCAAATGCGCCTGAAAAACATTTCCCATAAGAATAATGTGTGGTTCTTCGCAATGTTTCTCCAAGAGGAGAGTGCAAGATGATGACAAAGCATGGGTCATCCACAGTACTTCTGCGCTTCATTAACTCGTTTTCGTAGATCGGAAAGTCATTTTCGAACAAACGAGATGTCCTCGATGGTGTGTAACATAAAGGTGTGAGAAAGTTGCACGAATTTACCGCTAATAAAGAAATTAGTTTTGGGAACATTTTTATACATACTTGATTTACAGTGCTTTATTGGCAAAGTAAAGCCATCTGCATCCACACAGTGATTGCTAAGACGATTTAGTGATAAGAAGATGATGATAGTTATAGTTACTATACCAATACTATTCAGAAGTTTTAGCCCGTTTTTCAGCTTATAATGTGAGGACTAAAATCACTTCACTTGACGCTATTTTTTGTTGTCGGAAAGTAAGCTGCTGTAAACTTTTCTCCACCTCTTAAAAAGTTTTGTAGCAGTTAGGAATTTTTTTATATACATAAAATTCATAACAGTTAATCAACCGTCATTTTAATATTCCGTAAGAATTCCTTCCTACCATCGAAATAAGCTCTACAAAAAGGCTGGAAACAGGTGCGTACTTGGTGTCATTTTTGAGTTGGTCTGATTTTAAATTAAGGCTCCTACTGAAATCAAAATCCTGTGGAAAAATGATAAATAGCTGTAATTATATGTGCCACAAGGATTAATTTTTGAGCGTAGTAGAATAGAATCCTCCTTGAGGAATGACCCCAAGCCCTGACAGCTGTTGACATTTGTCAAACAAGTTTGTGAATGTATACATTTTCGGCAAAAGAAAATGTTCGTAAGTTCATCATATCATCCGTCATAAAGTTCTTCATCATCACTGATGGACGACGGCAAAGCTTCCGTACTCTATCCTGTCGTATCAGTGTTCAGGTATGATTCCCCGAAGGATAAGAGATCAACGGCTATTCTGTCCCCTCATTCCAAGAATTAATCCGCATAACAGAAATATGTTGAAGATGCTTTTTTAATGCTATAAAGCTCACCAAAAGGAATGAAGAAGGCTTTTAGCTTGTTCCGTATTGTTGACATCACAGGAACAGAGACGTAGCCATACCAGTCTGAAGTCGTTGTATAGAACTCACTAGAGTCGAAATCAGAAACAGAAACCTGATAAGTGTACTTAGCAAGTTTGAAATGAGGCGGCATCATGAAGGGGAGAGCTTAGATGGGCAA
The DNA here is from genome assembly GCA_963669975.1 of Acanthoscelides obtectus. NCBI lineage: Eukaryota > Metazoa > Arthropoda > Insecta > Coleoptera > Chrysomelidae > Acanthoscelides > Acanthoscelides obtectus. Next base: position 64,856,501 of record CAVLJG010000008.1, read on the forward strand.
CTTCTGTTGTCTGTGTGAAGAAACGTAGATAAGAAATGTTTCTCGATTTGATGAAGGCTTGACACCACCCGTTGAAGCAGTGTCCGACGTAGTTGACTGAAATACAGATGCTTCCGACATGTGCACCTACCGTGGGACTGTAAGAACCTCATGGGTCTATAAATACATAAGCTTCACGTTACTCGGAAGGCTTAGGAAAAGGAAATACTGCCTCAATAAAAGAAAATGATAATACCAATCACATTCCCTTTGGAGACAAATACATGTTACTTTAACTAATCATGCTGCTTTAGATTTGGGGTAAGCGAAGTGTTTACAGAGAAAAGGTCTTCTGGTTGAGTAATCCAATAGAATGGTTCGGGTGCAGTTCCAGTCAACCGGTTCGTGCAGCAGCCTCAAAGAAAGGTAGCACTGATGAAAGACTTCCTACGTAGCGAAGATGGCATGCGAAGAAGAAGAAACACGGCAAGCACAGACAATGGCTGAATTCTGTGTAACTGATCAACTGAACCAATTGATGAAAGCGATCGTAGCTTAATATTCTTTAAGTTCGAAGCTCCCAATTTCGAATTAAATTTTTAGCTGGATTAACCGATCAGCGGAGGATTTTATTCGTAAGTACGTGACTAGTTGTGACCAGCCAAGTCTCCGTTGACAATTAGTCCAGTTAAAATGTGATCTCAAAAAATTTCGAAAATGAGATATTATTATTTGGAGGCTCTCTAGCACATACATAACGAAAAGACATGACACTCATTTCTGTCGGTCTGCTAATCCTGGGCCCGTCTATAACTTGGAAAGCGCTGCTCGGATGCGGATATCTCTTTGGCTTGACCAGGTTCACAGTCTCCCTCGAGCGTGTTGTTCCGTCACTGCCAGATTGCCAAGTGTGACGAGCGGAGGCATCAAACGGTAAAGTTTGGGGAGAGGGACAACGTTGCCACATGGACGGTACTATCAGCAGCGCTGGGAAGAGATGTCTATGGACTAATTGCATCGGTCTGTTTGATTGACTAGCTAACTTTTTTCTCATAGGGCAGAGGCATATTTATTTTTTTCATATGTTTCTTAAAAGATACAATATCGAATCACAGAGAAACACTATACAAGTAATGAAAAGCAAATAGATACACATACAAAAAATGGTATCATTGATTAATGATACTAAACCCTATGTGCGTATATTAGATATCCGACACAAAGCCTCGTCAGTGCAGCATTAGCACAAGCAAAATCATATATTTACTCCAAAAATACATAAAGATTCATGCTAGAAGGTACTGAAAAGCTAACAAAGGTTTACGAAATTGAAAATTATTGAAATATGACGATATTCTTCTTTTATGTATACTAAAATGTGTAGGTTGGCTCTGTTTGGTGAGCTCGTGTGTCGTTTGGTTTTCTCTCCATCTTCGTTTCCTCAGGTTACACCCGTATCCGGTTATATACTTGCAGAAGCAGAAATACGTATTGCTCGGGTTACCTATCCTATTTTCCGCTCGAATCTACTTTCCTTCTTTTTGCTGATTTTGTCCATTCTTTTCTCTATCTGTTATAAAGTATATATGTTCACTCAACTAATAATGAATCTAAGCATATGCAAAGCTGATTTAGCTATTTGACTTAAGTGTGTTGAAAATGTCAGATCTGAACTAATGGTAATGCCTAGGTCTTTTGCTTCCTGTACTCTTGTCAAGTTTGTGATTTTCCATCATATAATCATATAATAATAAAGATAATAATAATAATATTTATTTACTCTTGAAACACAATACAAGGAATGAGTAACGGCCCATAGGCGGCATTGCCTGTACATGTACCATAGAACTATTGAAATATGAATAGAGATACAACTAATCAACCGATTATTTTATCACATTTACTATTGATTTGTAAACGTTTGGCCTAGCCAAGGAAAAATCCATTGTCTTAACTTTTCTTTGAACTCATTCCCAAAGCTTAGATTCTTTATATCATCAGGAAAATGTATGTATATATAATTTTGGACCTAAATAAAGGCATGATGGTTGCGCGTATATAGTTCATGACTTGTGTGGTGACTATGTTTATTTTTTTGGTCGTTATTGATGAATTATTGATAGTTGGTTATAGCATGTAAGAGATAAAGCTATTTTAAGTCATATACATGTGTATCTTTGTATAAGACATCAGTTAGCTACAACTTTGGTTTGTTGAACATTGTTTTTAGAATCAGTTTTTTAAAAATATCAAAATCATGAATATGAGTGATATAATATTATGAGAGACTGCTTTCTGGTGATACACTTGCTGGAATTACGCTTCAGATTATTATTCTAGCACCAGTCAAGATTTCTGTCTAAATTTTCTTGCAAAAGTACTAAGGCCCGTATCGCCAGTCATCCCTACAATTGTAGGGCGCCTTTATGGCCTCCTTGATTGTCATTGTTTTCTACTTCTCACTGTCAGCGCTCTATTCTGAGGTTATCTCACAAACATCTATATGCATCAAATTGTGCTTGCTTTTGAGTTATATCATAATTTATCAGCCTGAAATTTCGTACAATTTAAAAAGAAAACATATCTTCACAATAGGAGAGCGTTGACGCTGACACGGGACAAGTGTAATCTAGAAATTTTTGAAGGAGAGAAAGGAGTATGACAATCAAGAAGGCCATAAACGCGCCCTACAATTGCAGGGACGACTGACGATACGGGCCTAAGCTACCTTCCGCATGAGTTACTGAGTAAATTTTGAGGTCAACTGCAATCAGGTAGCTTTCTACTGTTATTATATGGTTGATATCATTTGCAAAAATCAAAAGGGGTCCAAGATAGTATCTTATGGCACTTCCTCTATTGGTGTATCTGATTCTGATCTGAAGCCCTTACACTGCACAAATTGAATGCATTCACAAACTGATGACAGCGTTTGCGTGGAAAATGCAGAGCCAACCTACTTGACGCCCCATAACAGAAGTATCTGTAATATGGATCATTTCTACCAGATCGTTTAGTTCGGGAGAATACAGTTATATGTCTAATGTAGCTGCAGAACTATCCCTCTAGGCATGTCTTTTGATTTGTATTACTGAGCTTTTCACAGCTTACAAAGTAGTATATTAACAATACGTTCGCGTACCAAATCGTTTTCATAGCTTCGTAGCAGAGGCGCCTGCTAGCTTCACTGCATCTGGTTCTGAATCTCAGAAGCATTGAATTTGAACATATCTCTACTTTTCGAGACTGCGATAACTTATAATGGGTGATTCAAATTGGGTTTCCACATTAAAAGTATTTAAAAAAAAGAAGAAATTGAGAATTATAGAAAAGTATGTATTTGTCCTTTCAGGGCAGTTCCTTACAATTATGCTTGAAAGATGATATCAAGTGAATGACCGCCGCGGCTCATGTGGCATGACGTAATCCGCTTCGAGAAATTTTCGACTTCTCCGTGGCACAAATCAGGTCCTATGTTGGTAATTTCGCGGCTGATCTCCTGTTTCAGCTCCGCAATTGTGTTCGGGTTATTCTTGTAGGCTTTGCTGTTGAAATACCCCCAAAGAAAACAATCTAAGGGAGTTAACTCACAGGATCGCGGCGGCCAATTGATATCGCCGTTACGTGAAATAACGCGACCTGGAAACTTGCCACGCAGTAATTGTAGCGTTTCTCCTGATGTGTGACCTAGGCTTCAATTCCTGTGTTATTTGGACTCTGTATGGGTGTAACTTAAATTTTTTTGTTAAAATCCGCTGTGTAGTGGAATAAGTAAGGTCCAGTTGCTGCGATCGATGACGAATCAAGGTTCTTGGATTTTCGGCCACACTTTCAACAACAATAGCAATATTGTGTTCCGACCGACCTCTACGAGCACGCCTAGGGCTTTTGGTGTTAGCGACGGATCCGGTTTGCTCGAATTTTTGCACAAAATTATAGGCTTGGACAATTTTAACACGTTGTTCGGTCGCATATTGCGTCACGACTGTTTTGTTTATATTTTGACGTTAGAAATGGCACGTTATCGTTGACAAAGTCAGTGGCGTTTAAAAAAAAATTATTTGTAATGTGGAAGCTTAATTTGAATCACCCATTAGTTCCTCTGTCAGGGACTCGGTCAGACAAGTATGTAAAGTGCTGTCACTGCGGAACTGTGGACTGGATTTGCGATGCTGGTGCTGGAAATAGATGTAATTTGCAGCCTTATGGCCTACTTGAACTTAAAACTTCCTTCAAATTCACCCCTGTCTGCTATTCAAGAAGCTGCAAAAGCGCTCGTCCTCATAAGGGAGCACTAAAAACTTTTCCCGCCCTCGTGTCAGTCGGCATACATTTTCTTTGACGTATATTTACTCGAAGTTAACTCCCGAACAGGATATAAAAAGTTTTCCTTAGGAGGAAAGGGCGGAGGGAAGACGCAAGAGCTCTGGAGGAAGAAGAAAACCCTAGACGGAAATCTCATATTTAATCTGAGGCGTGTTTTCCGATTATATTCGGGCAAAAACTTTGTGTTTGTATGATTTATAAATTCGAGGTCGACACAGCAGAGCTGAACTTTGCCGCCGCCCGCCGCCTTCTTGGAAAACCAGAGATTTATGGGATGCTAAATAAGGTTCGGGGAGGGAAAACTGCTTAGAATGGACCCTTTATCCTTTGGGCATTACAGAGGCCGTCATGGTCCGAGCAGTGTCATTTTTTATTTCCCATCGATTTGTTGTCAGGGTTGGCCGAACATCAATATGAGCCGCTTTTGTCCGGCAGAGTTAGACAGAGTATCACAATAATTGCCGCACTTGGCGAATTGAAAAGGAAGTTCCTTTCAGAAAAACTACATGATGTATTAGATAATTTGCCATACCATGTCTGAAAATAATAAAGGAGGCTGGCTGTATCTCACTACTGCTCAACCTAGAGCTATTGATTAAAAATTCTGTAATAGAAATGGCCAAGATAAATTGCCGGAAATTATTTTCATCTTCATTAAATGGTCGCTACGTGACGTCTTTTCAACATCAAAATTTCTAACGCCATTATTTTGAAAAAACTAACGTACATTGGGTAGGCTCAATGGCCGCTCAATTTCCGAACGTTTATGTCATTTTGTTTGTTGATTCGAGGTGGGGAAAGGGTTATACCTCATATTTTACCTCAGTTGGATTTGAAATGTAAACCATTCAGAAAATACCGTGTTTCTACATTTATGTCTTATTAAGATCCACTCAGGGTGCAAATTATGAGATACCGTATAGCGGTTATTTTGTTTAAAAGAGCGTATCAGTAGCATCTAGTGTGCCTAGTCATGAGGCTCTAGGGCAGAAACAAAAAGGGTATACTAAAATCAATTAGTGCAGACGGCAAATCCTTAATGGAAGCAGTTCGATAACGTGACCAGTCATCCATCACTTGCCAGGAAGTACTCCAAGTCGTTTGGAAATCAGATAGGTTTGTTTTACGACTGCATAAAAATAAATTGAAATTGTATTCTATTGGTTAATCTTACACAAGTATTCGTAGCATAATTTCCTTTTCTTAGACAGCAATACTTGAAGATTATAATTTTAAATCTATGCTTTTTTGTGACTTCAGGTCACATTTTACACGTCATAAATACCAGTTTAGAAAGGGTATTCTTCCCAGAATCATGGAAAGAAGACTTACCTGTAGCTGAAATAAGTAAACCAAAATTATATTCTGATTTAAGACCGATTAGTATTCTACCTGTTTTGTCCAAATTATTCGAAAAAACTTATGCTCAAATTTACGATTATCTCTCTAAACATAAAATTTTGCCTCCCAAACAATGGGTTATCGAAGAGGATATAACACTGCAGGTGCCTTATTAGATTTAACCGATAACACTGTTAGAGCCTGGGATCAACAGATGATCACATCATTAGTCCTTCTTGACTTCTCTAAGGCGTCCGATACCATAAGTCGTCGTCTTCTAGTAGCCAAGTGTAAATATTTTGGTTGGGATTTCCCCCGGAGTGCCTCAAGGGTCTGTACTTGGGCCACCCCTATTCATTTTGTATATTTCCGACCTCCACGCAGTTGTTAAATATTGTAATATCCAATTCTTTGCCGACGATTCACAGATCTACAGTCATTTCCATAATCGCAACATTCAGAAGGCTGAATCTGAGGTAAATAAAAAATCATAGCCTTTGAAATCGAAAGTCATTATTTTTTCACCAAAACTGTTTAGAACCGATACCAAATGAAATTTAAAATTAAAATTAAACGGTGAGTGTATAGAAGTGAGTGAAAAACTTGGGTGTAACTTTTGATGGATGTCTAAATTTTATACCACATGTAAATGATATCAGGCAGAGTTGTTTTTCAATTTTACGTCAATTATATCTTAAGAAACAATTTCTTGACTTTACAACTAAAAAAATGTTGTGTGAATCTTTGGTAATGTTCAAAATTAGTTGAGATTTCGTTTATCTTCCATTTATTGACTCAACATCTCTAGCACGTCTCCCAAAAATCCAAAACTCATGTTGTAGGTTGATCAATAATTTGAAAAAATATCATCGTATCAGTCCTTTTTTCAAAGTCATGAAGTGGTTCAGAGTAAATGAACTGTGTGAGCTACACTTAGTTATTTACACCCACAGGCTTTTGCTATCATCTACTCCGCCGTCATTGAGAATATCTAGAAGCAATATCAATTCTAGGCACATTCGATTCACTGAAACACTTACAATGGCCCTTCACAGGACATCATTCTTTTGTAAACGCTTCACCTACAATGCAATTATTTTTTACAATACTACTCGATCCACAAAATTGCTATCAAATGATTAATTTGAGAGGCATATCAATTAATTTATTTTGAATAGAAGTATATAGATTAGTTAATAAAATTTATCTGTCACCTCACACAAAAATATTCAAAATATAGCATTCCTTTGCTTTGGATAATTGTTATAATTTTATACTTTTAACTCATGAAATAGTGAATAGCCTTCACTTATATATATACAGGGTGACTTTGAAGTTGAGTCATTAATTTTCAGATAATGATTCTAGAAGGAAGATAAACCAAAATATGTGTGTAAAAATAAAAAAAAATTTTTTTACCTTGTTTTATAAAGTATCCTCCCGACAAGTATTTCAGTGCGGACCTGTATTTGATCGTGAGGTCCCCTGTGAGGTCTGAAGTCACCTGATTGACGAGCCCGTTGTACTACTATTAACAAAGGCACGAGGGGTTGGTTGCACTCGATTGGGAAACCGATCCGCATAAACATGTGCCATTTTTTATTTCGTTTGAGCCACGCAACAGACACTATTCACACGCGACTGATTGTATGTATAACTGAACTGAATAAAGTAAACATCGTTCCAAATTCTTTCGCTTTTTTGTTTCCGACGTGATGAACCGATAAGGTGGATTATATCCGTTGTTGCCAAACACGAGCACATGATGATATTGAGACAGGGCGGTACTCAAACTTCCAAAGGGCTATAACTTTGTTACTTTAATTTTACCAGAAAAATAGTAAAGGAAAAAAACATTTCTTTTGATCAGATCTACTCACTGTTAAAATAAATGACTCAACTTCGAAGTCACCCTGTATACATCACATTTTTTATATATCTATATTTTTAAACCTCTAGCCTATCAAGTGTATTTATGTTTTTTGTATTGTTTTTAAGTTTTTCTTTTTTTTGTGGCAGTAGCATTATGCTAAGCTTCGCCGCCTAAATAAAGACAATCTATTATTATTATAACTATTATTATTTATTACGATACACCAATACTTGAAGATCTTAGTTTGATCCTTACTTCTTTAATTCCTTAATACATATGTCTATAAATCATGATATTGATCTGCATTTTTCATCATTTTATGGTAGTTTTCATGCACCTTCCGATCAATATAGGATCGTTATATTTTAAAATTCCGAAACGTTAAAAAAACCGCTGACACACCCACAAAGCGTCAACTAGCGACCACAGACCCAACTAATCTGACAGGATTGAGCATTAGTTAGAAATGCGGGTGAATACTCTTTCAAACAACATCAAGATCATCAAAATCGGTGCAGCCAAACAGAAGTTATGAAAAAATGCGCAAATTGAGCGGTCAACACGATAAGTCCATTTAATGAGTACCTATGTCAATTATGAATTTTTGCAAAATATACTAAGTGTCATATAAATCCGAACACCCAGTTTAAATGGTTTTATTTTAATAAAATTTTGTATAAGTACTTAATGAAGCATAATAAGTAAATGATAAAAATTTCAAAATGATTGCACTGCTTTAAAGCCCTTTGACCTTTAATAATGTGTGGATGCACCCTGATGTGCTACGCATTCTCCAACGCGCCTAGGCGTGCTTCTGATCAGGTGGTCAATGTCCTCCAGGCAACCACCAACTCCTCTCGAAGTGCTTCTAGAGTCTGAGGAGGACATTGCAAATTGAGCAATCTCCTACCCATCATATCCCACACGTGCTCAATTGGGGATAAGTCGGGAGATCTTGGTGGCCATGGTAACAATGTGACATCATTATGTTGAAAGAAGTCTATTGTGACTCTTGCAACATGTGGTCGGGCATTATCTTGTTGGAAAGTTGGATCTGCCAGGGTGTCAAGATAGGGTAAAAGATAGGGTTCTAGAACTTCGTGGATATAACGCTGCGCGTTCATGTTACCTCTGATGAAGATTAAAGGTGACCTGGAACCATAAGCTATAGCACCCCAAACCATAACTCCAACAGTGTGATGAACATGTCTTTCAACAAAAAACTGTGGATTCCTCATTTCACCACGTCGCCTTCTAACCCTGGCACGACCATCGTGCATGCCTACACAAAATCGAGACTCGTCACTAAAGACAATACTGTTCCATTCCTGATCCCAGAGTGACCGTTGTCTGCACCACTCAAGGCGATTACGTCGGTGCTCTCGAGTTAAAGGGAGGACCCAGTGTGGCCGGTATGAAAACAAGCCAAAACTTCTCATTCGTCGGTAAACACTTCGCATGCCAGGTCTTCCGTGTTCTGCAAACCATTCATTTGCAATGGACCTGGTAGTGGAGAAACGGTCCCTTAAGGCCAATAATCTTAGGCGGCGATCTTCACGGTCTGTTGTTCTACGGCGGCGTCCAGTGCCCCTTGCTCTTTGCGTACGGCCTTCTCGAAGCCATGCCTGACAACACCTAACCACAGTGTCTACACTTCTTTGCACTCTAACTGCAATTGCCCGAAAAGAAAGTCCAGCTTCCCGAAGTCCCACTATACGGCCCCTATCAAACTCACTGAGTTGACGAAATCGTACAGGTCTCCGTACTCTAGGCATCGTAACCGATCGTAAAGGATGTCAAGAACCAAAATCCGCCAACGTTGATTCTTTACTGCGGCTGAAATATTCATTTTTAGAGCGTTAGTGAATTAAAAAAAAGCAGTATAAAAACCGGAATGTCCAACTGATAAGGCTGAACATTTTTTCACTTGTTATTTACAGTAAGATAAATACATCCACCAACTTTTATTAAAATAAAACAATTTAAACTGGGTGTTCGGATTTATATGTCACTTAGTATAGTTGCCATTGAATTTTTGAAATTGGAATGACGCCTAGTAGCAATTTCTGTCGGACGCATTAGTTATAAATTAGGTACATTAGGAAGCCCTTATTTTGAAGCACAATATTAGCCTAATTTAATATACAGGGTGATTTGAAAGGTAGTAGTTGTAAAATATATACGATGTTACAGAATGTTGTCAGCATAATGTAAGGGCACATTCAGCATGTAATTATATGAAAGAGGTTCGTATAAACTTGGCTCCGGAAGCAATGTTACGTGCTTTCCGCTGTTTTTGTGTTAATATATTTTGTGCCCTTTGTAACTTAGACATTCCTGAGCGCTACTAGCTTTTCACAGTATGACGAAGCAAGAACGAAAAAACTTGATAGAGCCTGAAACACTGTTCTGTGATAGCTATTTTTAACTCTCTTGCAGCTAGGAAAGTAATTATCAGGTCGCATGAAATTTGTGCAGTTTTCAACCATGATTTGTTACACTGTCACTACTTGTTGTCATATATGATGCATGATGCAAATGTATAACTTATTCATAAACTTACCTATTGGAATCTGGATGATGCATATCCTCTAATAAATATTCATTTCCATTAACTATCATTCGGTCAATTACTATCGACATATTGGGATATTATAGTTTGCCGCTTCGGGGGGCGAATTTGGTATCATCTATTTTGCGCTTGAATGAAATCCCATAGCTACTCATCGTTTCATATGTCTTGCATATGGTAGACAGTTCAATTACAATCCCATAAAAAGCTGGATCCAGTGTAGGTTATTTGTTAAATAAGTGATAAATATGAAGAGTATTTCAAATTCGACACAATCTGGAGAGTTTCTAGAAATAGACGAAAAGAATGAAAACTTGTTGACTCCATTTGAGATGAGGATTCAAAATAAATTGCAGAATAACATCGGTACTTTTTCTTCTTCTTACGATGGCATAACTATGCATGCCATATGGAACGCTAGCACAGATAAACAGAGCTTTTGATTCTGATACCAATGATGCATGTCAAACATCGATACAACTGAAAATAGCAGCCCAGCACACGTCTATTCGAGTTTTCCAATATTAATGCCTCCCTTATAATAAAGCCCATAATAAATAATTCGGTTTTCTCGTCTATCTTCAGAAACACGCTGAATTTCCAAACTTCCACAATGCCACTTTCTTAGTTACCTGAAACCGAAACGTTGTCCCCATTTAAACGACTCTGAATCCCTTATCATTCTTGAGATCCCAAAACTGAAAGCCGGATTCGAAATACCACATATATTCCGTCATTTTTCCGGCATGAGAAAAGAAACTCCACTAAAACAAGGTTGAAGCATCACAATTGTTAAAGCTTCGGTCTAAACACATAACACCTACTTTATAAGGCAATCTGTAATGCTAAGGTTTGTCACTAAGTTTGTATCGCTATCTCTGGAATATACCCCGAACTTTTTATAGAACCCATACGAACCGTTATAGAACCCTTTAAAAATATAGGATACCTAGCGCCATCTGTGGACTTCCCTCTTACACTGTGGAGCTAAATTTGAATTACATATTCAAATTATATACAACATGTGTTAAGTAAAATAAAGCTCAAGCTGATTTTATTTTTAAAATGTGAATTTTTTTAATACAATACATAAAAATAACATTTATGCAAGTTGTTAGTAATCTAAAAATAGTCGGTGTTACCGATGTACCATGTAAATTTACAATCTGAAAATTCTATACTCCCTTCATGAGTTTCGGGACTACTCTAAACATTTTCCGAAACCATACCTAAAGAAAGAATTGAATTACATTATGTTTATGCTAGCTAAATTTTTCCAAAAGTTGTGCAAACCGTAAACACTATGTACGTTTTTTGGACACCAAGATGTTCGAACCATTTAATACTGATTATTTACGGATTACACAGTGCATGTACCTGGTTTATATATGTAATCTAAGTTACTACTTACTTGAAGATTGAAGTTCAGGAAGATGTAATTTACTAGAAGCTGTTCTTTTAAGACCTCCCTTTGTTCCAGGCACTTTATCGCTTTCCAAAAAACGTAAGTCCCACACCAAATGTCTTATAAATTTGTTCTCGGCTTTTATTGTCCAAAACTGGATTTCGCACTTGCTCGATCCACTTGTTAAAAAGAGCGGCATCATATTTTGGAAATGCATATACAGCCAGGCACCACGCACTTCTTAAATCCCCAGTTTCGATAAGCCTCCATTACAAAAGCTCAATACGAGCCCCTTCCACTTCAGTTGGCCCAACTATTAAAATCTTAGTTTTTCTCTTTTCAAACACAAATAATCAAAATATAGCAGCGTGTTATAGGTTTAAAATATTAACAATGAATATTTTGATAACATATAGTAGAAAACATCACCTTTATCACTCCCTAATCATATTTGCAGCATAAAAATAACACATGTTGCAATCACAGCATATCAACCTATTTTCATTTCAATGCTAAATAAGTCTATAACGCATAGGTGGCTATGAAAAATAAAAGCCATGACAATTGTTTTTATTAATCACAGCTGTCAGAATACGTTTAAAATAGTTTTGGGTAGTTAAGGTTTTCAAAATGGGTAGAAGAAACGTTATTAGTGAGAAAATTCGGTTACTGATAATTAAATTTTTCAATTCTGGGAAATCAAACTCAGAAATTGCAATTTTGTTAGACTTATCGCAGTACAGTGTGAGAAATATTGTTAGAAGATATAACGTAACTGGATCAGTTAATATTAAGCCACGATATGTGAAAAAAGTAATATCACAAATGCCGACCGAAGAGCATTAAGAAGAATAATCGTGAAAAACAGGCGTGCCAATTATTTACAACTAAGTGCTGTGTGGAGTGACGCAGTTGGAAGGAGAATTTCGAGGTCCACAACTCATAGAGAGGCCCACAAACTGGGATTTAGCACTTGCAAGGTAAGTTTTCTTATAAAAAGAAGTGAAGTAAAAACCCTAAAGTTGCACAACTTGTTTATAGGCCGAAGAAAAGCCACTATTAACTCCACTGCAAAAGAAAAATCGGCTTAGATGAGCTAAAGGACATATACAATGAACACCTCAACAATGGTGTGCAATACAATGGAGTGATGAGGCCCGGTTCGATGTTTGTGTTGGTGACAATCGCAGTAGGGTTATTCGCAAAGAAATGAAGCATTTCATTTAGAAGAATGGGTTTTACCAGTGATGGAAGAATGTTTGACATCCGGCCAAGATTTTGTGTTTCAGCAAGATGGTGCAGCGTGCCATACCTCAAAAAAGGCTACAAAATGGATGGAAGAAAATAATGTACCACTTTTGAAATGGGTTTCTAGCAGACCAGATCACCTATTGAAACTTTATGGCACGAGATGAAAATGGTTCTACGACAACATCCTGCTCGTACAATCACCGAACTGAGATAAAAGCTTCAAGAAATATGGGATTGTTTTACATCAAATTTTTGCCCAAACTTGATTAACACTATGCTCCAACGAATTTCAGCCGTAATAAAAAATAGAGGTGATGTTACCCAATGGTAATCTTTCAATGTATTTTTTACGACTAGAGTGTATCTAAAATGTTTTTGAGAAAATAAATTGTTTTAGAAGTAAAAAGTTTCGTCATGTTTAGTTTTTAAAGGCATATTTTGGTACAAATCTTGAAGTGGGCCAACTGAAGTGGGAAGGGGGCTCGTATATATCAGTATCAATGACACAAAACTGATAAAAACGCCAGCGCCGCACAAAATTCAACTTTCAATTCAAAATTACGAATACATCAACGTCAAAGCAGCGCCGCTCTGTGGTTGTACTCCGTACTAACTATATCAGATTATTTGATTGCCTACCAAACATACGCTCAAAGTCACTCATGTAACTATCTTTTATAAAGTAAGTGTTATGAGGATCTAAATGGGACAACCTTTCTACGCTACCGTGACCGATATCTAGTTGCCGATGCAGATAGAGAATGCATTTGAATAAATATGGAAAGCCGTAGGAAAATCACAGAGACCCTTCCATTGAACATGACCGCAACGCCAGATTCGGTGGTCACGAATTTCCGCTGATACGGCTTAACCTGCTACAACTTTATTATCCTAAAAGGCAGCTGAATTTGCATGTGGTAAAGAGCGGGACATGTGAAACGACATTCAAGTAGATATCCAGATTTCTGTAACGCGAGCAAATACTGTAAGGTGAGTAGGGTGAATTGTGAGACTTCAACTTATTTATAATCAGTGATATAGAAAAAAGAACACTCAGTAATAATGAATTTATTACAAATATTTTCTAGATATATGTTTGTTTAGGTTGCGATATATGTTTGTTCAGGTTCTGATAAAAAACGATCACCACCAGGCTGCACACAAGTCTCAATACGGTGGTGGTTTGTTGTCGGGCATGCGTTCAGAAAGGCCATACACGAAGAGTTAGAGGTACAGGGCTTGCCAGAAGATCGGCCTCGTGCCAAGACCGCCGCCTTACGTTTTTGGCCCCACATGACCGCTTCTCGTCCACAAGCTCAATTGCGGTCCCATGGTTGGGAGAACATGGAAAGCCTATTACAATGCGAATTGATTATCGCCGGATTAATAGTTTCGGACCCACTTCATACCGTCTTCAGTTTGTCCTACTTCTTACTGCTGCACCACACTGTTGAAATTATGGTATCGGAGGCTTTTGGTTATAGAAGCAGGTAATCTTTGGTGTTCATCAGAGACAAAATGACCGCCGTGCATTAAATCCAGGAGGTGAAAGAACCATATATTTGGCTCATATAGGGACGCTCATCAACTCACTTTTCCAACAAGATAATGCGCGACCACATATTAATAGCCAGAATTACGTTAGTCCATTTAGAAGACAATCAAGTTGATTTGTTGGCTTGGTCCCTAAATGTCACGATCTTCCATTCATTGAACATGTCTGGGACATTACAAGAAGAGCATAGCTCCGTTTGTCCCACAGACTCCAGCGGCATAAGTTACAAGTAGCCTTGGATGAGATACCGTTAGAGGAAAGCAAACATCTGATTAAAGTTATCCGTATACGTGATTTTGAATGCACAATATATCGTGGATGCCCAATAATTCTTTTTTTACATTTTTTTTAGTGGTTGGATTTTTCACAAATTTAGATTGATCATTTACAAAATCCTAAGAGATATGTATAAAAAATGCTGTAATAAATTCTTTATTACTGCGCGTTCTTCCAGAGATGTAAAAACTATTGTAGTTCTACCGAATCTTCTACTTATGTAGATTTAACTGCTACAACTTATCTTATGCGAAAGGTAATAATTGGGCATTAGCGTTGTTACCCTCATAACGATGGATATGCCCATTGTTAATATGAATTGATCACTACGTTAGGATTTTAATTAACGATAATGAGCAAGACTTGCTGGACACTGTTCATATAAAAAGAAATGGATGAAAAATATTGTGATATTCGCCAAATATAACAAATATCAAAACCTGAAAACTTGGCGTTGACATCAAAAAATGTGTCTCTTTGGCCTCAGAAATACAGTTATTCTAATCCTCCAGGTTTAAAAGTGATTTGTCGTCACAATGTTTTAGTTTCTTCGTTATATTTTCATCTCATTTATGTAATAAAATTGACGTAGCTGTTATGTGACATGAAAAACCATGCAACCAGTTACATCGATGTGCCTGTCAGTAGATCTGTGTGTCTGACCGATAATCCTTGGACCCCCCATAACATTGATAGTACTGCTCGGATTTGGTTGAAATTTCAGAGGCTGACATTTTTTGAGAACAAATCTAATAAGGGTTGAAATTCGGATATTTACTTGATAAATAACGTTTTCGATCCGCATACTTCTGCTATCTAAGCTCATCGTCCGGTGTACCGGTCCGGCTGACTAATCTATCCGTACTGCTGCGCCCAAATTATATACAGATGTGGAGAGAAACAACGTTGTCACAAGGACAGTAGGGCTGGGATGGCATGTGTGTGGACTGACTGTACTGGCCTGATCAACTGACTTGTTGCTTTTAATTTGTATGTTGTACATGTTCGTTACTGATTTTTTTCTCAGAGCATCTACATACATGCGTTGAAGTTTATCCGTTATGAATTGATTACGGCGCTGCGTAAGAAGTGCAGATCAACCTACTTGACGCCATTTTTGGCCTCCATTTTACCTACTATCCCGCATGTATGTGAATTAGGTGGGTATATGACAAATAAATAACCGAATCTCGGAAATATAGCTCGCTTGCTCCATTCACAGCTAATATACTCTCATTAGCAGCAACCTCCCGTTTGTCACCCTACCGTTTTTTTTCTCCACTTAACTCCGAACGGTGCTGGTCCTGGGGCCCATCTGAAAAGGAACCATTCGCTCTGAAATACGACCGTCGCGCACCTTACCCTTATCGGTATAAAGGTAAATTACTTTTTTCTACTTCCAGAAAAAAGGTTTTTAGTGTCAGTTAAGGGCACAGAAATTGTTCCCAATAAATATTCCGCTTTTTTATTGCGACTTTTACTGGCACAATTTGATGTTTCTGGCGTGACATTTAAGTCGTCTTGTAGTCCGGTCAAAATATGTTTAGCGTTAAGAAATAACCTATGATTCTAAAGGCAGATGGTTTATTAAACATGGAGTGGAAATGGGATGACTCTTTCAGAAACTGGAATATTTTATACCAATTGTGGGAAAACGGTTTAGGTTCCAAGATTAAAGGTCAAACATATTTTCCAAACCAATATTATTTACAATTTTACTCCACATATCAAGCTCCTTATTCTGTTATCTTGTAATTTATTATTATTTTCAAATGGCTTCTTATTTAATAGCTTGGGCTGTTTGAGTCCAAACATTAAGTGGCGCCAGGAAGAAAGGCCTGCTTCTATTTCTTATTCGGGTAAAGTAGGGTCAGAAATCTTTTTTACATCAGGTTATAGGAAAACGAACGTCCATTTCTTTAGCCCCAAAAGACATACAAATTAGGTTTTCGAACACCAAAACTCAGGCATTTACTATTTACCAAAACTACTTTTATCCTTACGACACTGACCTCTAGCTCTATAATAAATACGTACTTTGACACGTTATCGAAAGCGCACTAAAATCAAAACAAAAAAATCTCAATCTCTTTTCATTGCAGTTTGTTAGTCTTACAGCTTTGGGCTAATGCTTAATTTGTATAGCAGGTCAATACAATTCCCCAGCACTTCCACCATATCCATACCATTATAAAACATCTAATTTCTGTAGCAGAATCGTTCGGATAAAAAGTCGGCAAAAAACTTATGATTCTGTTGTGTGTTGTGTTTATGCCATTGATCAAACAGGTTTTTCAAGAGTCAGTTTTTGAAGTTTTGCTTCATGCTTAGAACACATCTTGTATATTTCAAAGATGTTTTGTCCGAAACCTTACTTTCTTGCGTGTGGAATTGGATTTGTGCAAAGCAAATTGAAGCTGGCTTTTTAAAAAGTCTTTATTCTACAATGACTGTACCACAGCTCATTACACGACTTTCCAGACAATGTCTAATAATTAAATAACGAGAGATAAAGCTTTTAACTGCTTTGGGAATACTATACTACTTGACCTAAAGGGTAAGGAACATTTTGGGACCGTATCGGAGAATTATTGCTCCGTAAAAAAGTAATTTGCGCTCAATTGTCGCTTTATTTGCTGATATACTATACCTCGCTCATTTTCTGTACAACTAATCAGCTCTTTGAGACACACTTAAAACGGCGTTAGTTTTAGCATTCAAAGAAGATGGATTACTGAGAGTGGAATTATCAAAGCAGGAGAGAGAGAAAGAGAAAGAGAGAGAGAGACCAGATATATAGTTACAATGTGAATGGCCATAGGAGAATATTCTACTAGCAGAAATATTAGCGTTGGTTATACATATTCATTCAAGGTAACTCTTAAGGGCCAACAATGGAATCTTGAGAAATTACAGATTAAAATACACAGTACTTACTTGAAAGCACGTATACAGGGTAGTGCAGAGGACAGTGGCATAATTTCTAGGAAATAATTCAAAAAATAAAATAAGAAATTTTGCCAAGCTTTTTAAATGCAATGTTTAAAACTTTATCAGATATGCGGATAGATCCTTTAGTCCAGGTAGTATCTTTACATCTGCTCAGAAAGATATACTGATCGGATTTCTTGCATATTCTTATTCATAAAGAACCAACCCCTTTTGATGAATCCGCATGTCGTCAGGTCCAAAATTGCTGCAGTTAAATATGTTTCGGCTTTTAGGAGATTCTGGATAAAAAAGATGCTGGAGAACTTTTTGCTAAAATTTATAGTTTTCAAGATATATGCCATTTAACATTTCGTAAAGTGAAAAGTATATTCGACCCCGAAGAGCAGTATGGAAAGAAAACAATTTTAATGCTGCCAAAGCCTACACCACGGGTTACACTTTATTGTTACTAGTTTGTTCAATGGCGAGTAGGTCGTATCTACTATAGCACCAGAATTGGCAGCATCAGCACCACAGTTTTGAGCCGACTGACAATGTTTACTGGTATAAAATACGAACAAACAGCTTGCTGCTTTCACTTTCACAGTGGTTGATTCTAGTTGCAGATCACACGTTGTGCTGTCTTATTTCTATAGGATTTATACTCCTAATAGCGGATAGTTGTTCAGCTTTCGTTCGTTGTCCTACCTGATACCAGGCCTCGACCATACTGAGCAGTTGTCAAATAGCACGTAACAGCTGTCATGGACGAACGAAAGCTTTGATACTAGTTTAACGCGGAATGCTAAACTCCCTCAAATGAAATCAAAATGAAGAAGTCCTATGAGATTGCCAGATATACAATCCAGGAAGGGTACATGATACCAGTGACTTGAAAGTAAAATCTCTTGTCTGGAGCATAAAAAATGAAAATTTATCCCACTACCCCGAATTTATGGTAAACCACCCTCCGACGCCCTTTCAGCGTTAGCATCCTATTCCAACCTTAATTTGGATCCGTCCTCGTTACCCAGTGCTTCTCCTCAGATATCACCTGGGACTTTATGCGATTCCACACTCCAAGATTTTTCTATGAGCTGGGATTATGGAGAACTTCTCGTTAGGTATGAATGCGTACAACTGCGAACAAACTTCTGTTCTTGATACGCTCATAACGAGTGACGCTGGAGCTATACAGGGTGACACTATCGAAGTGTGTGAAGAGTTTTTTCCAACCAGAGTTCCTGACCGTTCTGAGCAGCTTTTCAGGACACGGTTATTCTCCGAGGTGGAGGTGGCAGGTGACAGGTAGCAAGTGGTAGACGACAGGCTTTAGGCGACGTGTGGATATCCATTTATACCTTCTACGTGTCGAATGTGGCTTACAAGCCGGAAAGAGAGCAAATTGGGATATTCCTAAAGTGAATATTGCTTTGCAGGGTGCCAGATGTCGGAGAGAACCAAAAAATATTATCATTGTACAACATACAGCTTATTCAAATAGTATGCAATCCCCGTGCTCTTTTATATGGTCTTACTAGCCCGTAACAAGTCTAATGATCGATACTATCCCTACTATCTTTGTCTTCTTGTGAATTAAATGCCACTTGCATAGGGTATATAAGCTATACAAGTTTAAATTATTATTTGGTAATGGCTGGCTTTACATGGCTATAAATGAAGACAAATTCAAATAGGTTACATTTTCCCCAAAAAAAAAAACGGCCCTGAAAATTTTGTCATTTCTACAATTTTCCGAAATGTGTAAGAATTTCCCCATATTGGGAAAAATGACCCAATATAGTTATGCTGATGAAACCAATAGAAAACAGATACAACATGCATCGGCCGTTGCTTATCGCCTGTCATTTGACAACTACCACCTCAAAGTATAACCGCAGCCTTGTAGTGGGCGTCTTGTTAGTTTGAACTTCAAAGTGCTCTTATGCACATTCAAAATATGAGTCCTTTGGTCCACATCGTTTGCAGTAGACTATACACTACAAGTACTATCGATGGCACCGACGATGTTGGAACATTTTCTATACGTTATTTGTGCACGTGCCGACGTGGAGTTACAGACATGTAAGCTCATTAAAACGGCAGTGAACCTGTAGGTCTTTTCATGATTTATGTTGCTTCGTCATCGATATCATAATGGTTTGTGTTTACTATAGAACCAGAATCGGGGGCATCTAGTGGCTACACTGGTGAGCCGGCTGACAATGCGAATTGGGATACACCTCTAGTAGACAGCTTGCTGTTTCCACTTACGCAATGGTCGAATCTGGTAACAGCACGTTGTGCTGTTTTATTTCGATAAACCTCATACTCTGGATAGCGGATGGTTGCTCAGCCTTTGTTCGTTGTCCTACCTAACCAAGCCTACACCATGCTGAGGAGTTGCCAAATAGCAGGAAACAGAGTCCGTGGGCGGACCAACGAAAGCTATATTACTGTTTTTTTTTAATTGTATAATCTAAAATAATCAAAAACTTGGAAAACACACAGAAATTATGTTTTGGGAATTTCAAAAGAATGTTTAACTACGTCCGAGGACTACCATATCCTCAAGAAGTTTTGATATGTTCTGTTTTTTTGATAATTCTCCTACATATGACCTGATTTTGGATCCAAAGAGACTAGTCATATTGGATGCATGTTACTGTTGTTGAGTGGTTTATTCATATGGTGACGATCTTCCTATCTCTGCTAAGATTTTCGGTCTCTTTTGCAAACCGTCGAAATATAGTTTCGAAGATCACCATGTAGGTAAATGTGTCACCTAAGCCTGGACTTGAAGCTGGCGTTCGCAGAAGTGCCAGCAGCGACCCTTATCCTCATATCCTGCATCTCGTAATTAGATTTTCATTGGAGTCGACTCGAGAATTTTAATGAGGAGTTGCGTGAACAAATCCAAGGGTAGTGCTTTTAGAAATCAGACTTCCAGACTCAAGAGTTCCATGTTCTAATCATTGCTGCCGATTACAGGTGGAGACATCTCATTAATTCAGAATTCAACTGAAATCATCAGTATTTTGAAAGGCGCAGAACTAATGTTTTTAGAAGTCAGGCATCCTCAGAAACAATTCCAAATTTTACTAAGCATTTGTTGAATATTTTCACAATTATTACTGCCTATCACAAGTATTAGAGAGTGTCACTAATGCTGGATTCAACTTCAATAACTAATACTACAAAAGCCATACGGCTAAGCCAGATTTTCAGGAGAAACTCCAGAAAGCATTTGATGTTCATTTTCATATTCATTACCTCTGATATGAAGTAATAGAAAAATGTTTTATTATATTTAAAAGCTGGGAGTTCAAATGAAAAAATTGCAACAAACCTTTCTACAAAAGAGTGCTAGCTTGAAATATACCAAAACCTGCTTCATAAGAAGATATTTGATCGTGTGGTAATTCTGCTAGGATATCCTTCATTACAATGAAATCGCTAAGTCATTTAAGCCCCAAAAGCATATGTGGTACTCCGGTGTTTAGGTTTCTGCTTATGAACATGAAATCAACTTTCCAACGAATTATCATTGCCCAACCTCCATGTAATTACTCCGGAGATTGAGCATTCTCAGAATTTTTCAACGACCGAAATAGGTAGTGATTCTCCTAACAAGTGCGGAAAGTGATGCTTTTCGACTGCAATTTCCACAAGAGATAGGAATATCAGTTTTTCTACTGACGCGTAACAAAAAATTAGTAATATATTGTAGCAATTGAAATCACATACTAAGTTTTGTTATAAATAAGGTTAATTACAAAGAAGCAATTGTTGGTATTTTGAAGATTTATAGCGGACGACAAATTCCTGGGTAGGATGGTAGTGCGTTATCAGCATCCCTTTTCCGTTTACTATAATTGAAGCCAAGATATTTCAGCTTGGGGAGTGTATGCTGATGTGTTAGATGTTCTGGTGTCATTTTTGTTAGCAAAGTATCAAGTTCAATCAGCCTTCACAATGTGACAGCTTTATTCCATTTATGAATGACATATCCTGAATGATGATTAAATTTAGCACTCGGTGACATCATTACTCGTACGGAAAAGCAGCTTTGGCGCAAAGCATGCGGAAAAGTGACACTTTTCAGCATGCTTGTGGAAAAACCAAATCTCTGAAACCTACGGCAGTAGTCCGAGAGGTAGCAAAGCTGATACGCGAAGCCGATGAGCGACATGTATACAAGATCGGCAAAAATAATTGACGCCTTATAATCAATGTGTATGAGTGACATAGAGAAATAAACGCGAGCGCTTTGGGAACTTCCTTTCGTCACGCGTCTCGCTTTAACATACGCGTTTGTCTTCCTTGCTCTCCCGCACACATTAGATTTGGGACATCATTGATTCTTTGTCAATCCTGAAGAGTTCCATATATAAGTGTTACGTATCTTCATTTTCACACAAGAACGACTTGCAAAATCCTGGATGAATACTTTAATCACTGACCAAACCCTGTTGCTCTCCTGCTTTAGTATTGACGGTTGTCACTGGTTGCATCCTACCTCTTATTTAAAATCACTGCAGCAGTCATATTGCTATTTAGTAGTAGTAGTGGTGGTAGAGAGGCGAAGCTTGGCAACAAGGCCACTTCTGGTCCTTTTTGCTTACACCGTGGTACCAACACTTTCTTAGCTTCTCATTAGCTCTCACGGATTTTGATGTCATCGTGATAAAAACGAAGCAACGAAAGCCTTCCATCCTTTTTTATAAAATCGTTGGAAAAAAGTTAAAGGAATTTATTTTTCTTAGCATTTATCTCCCGTGATGCTTAGTTATCACTGTTGGAAATCTGGATTTTCATAACGTTGCTCAAAACTAAATTGTACATTACATACAACGATCGAGAAGTGGGTCATTATTGGGTGAGCACTTTTATAACCCATAGGATTTTTCCACTACTAAGACTATCACAAACTATTCGATTTTACATCACAATAATGATGTAAGATACAAGTGTTTTGTTTTTCTTAACAGTAAAATCATTTTTCAAACGGAATGAAAATTTGGAAAATGGATTAATGTGGTTAAGAAGGACTGCTCTACCCCAAAATTACTTATTTCTCAATCCTTCCGGAATATTTCGGAATATAACCTTCATTTGTCAAAATATGTGTTTTTTGTTTCATTATATACATAGAGAGAGAGAAATGCTACTTTTCAATAAAGCAGTGGAGTCAATAATGCTGATTTCACAAGTTAGTAGTGAAAAAAGAGCATTCCGGGACAAAAATCGAAAGCCTCTGTGGTACATGCCATACTCACAAACATGAGGAATATAATGCCGAATTTGGGCAATGAGGCAAAATTGAAACTTCCCTAATAGCTAACTAACTGCCTTTGCAGGTGTTGTCTAGAGTTTATCGTGGTTAATATAACATCTACCATTACAACATTGACGTACGTTTACATCGTCGCGCCATGAGGAATGAATTACGTTTATTTATTAACTATTCATAGGCCAAACATGGTATAACCTATCTACACGCAAAGAAAGTATTTTAGTGGTGTGGAATTACACCCCTTCAGAAATTTAAAATATTGATATGGATACATACGGTTGAGAAATGGACGTTTTTGTTATGTTTATTTCATTTTGAGGCCCATCAAAATTTAATACGTATGGCAGTCTGGAGTCTATGAAATTTTAATACTGAGTGCATTGTCTTTCTGACTTTATTATTTAGTATGTATATGATATTATTTTGTTTAAATAATATACAGCACATTTCTTCGCTTCAAATCTGTATCATGTTTTACCCTACTGAAAGAACACCTTTCCGTTGCCTTTGTGCCAAAGTGTACTGTCTAAGTTATAGATAGGTGGAGGATTAACTGACAGACGACAGACACCTAGACAGGACAGACATCACAAGAACGAGTACTATTAATTTCTGTACAAAAGAGTGGCAAAGTGGCAAGTTCAATACCGTACATTTGATAAATACATTGCTGCTAGACATGTCCCTTTTGACTTAACAGCCGGCAGTTGGGGCATAATTTTATCTTCGACTTCCTTGCTGTAAGACGTTAATTTGGTGTAGATTTTAATAAATTCGCTTAGTTTACAAGAATGTAGGTTGTATAGGAACACCCCCTACTTTAACCATTATTGAACCCTTCGTCTACACCGCTCAGTCTGATGTCCGGCGTACTATCCCAGAAATATAGCTACTATCCTTTGAATTATCCCATTCAAACATATATTAAACTGGTCGCTGCACGAGAAGTTCAGTCTACTTTTAGGGCCCCAAATTGAATATAAATCGCAACCTTACAGCAGCAATCAAGCGCGCCACTGCAGACGCTTACGTTAAGGGTCCCGGCATAAATATTCATGTTTTATTTAGCTACTTCATTTGAATGTAACTATCATCATCTCCTTTTATATGGAGCACTCTGCATACAAAACGAATATTTTCAACTGGTGAAATGAAACCCTCCACTGTAGCTGGCTGCTGCACAAATTTGCTCTCTCTGATTTTATTCTCGCGTTAAATTCGACTGGCCTCATTACAACATGTTGATTGTAGGTGCAACTAGGCTCCAATATAAGTGAGCATGTGCAATGTACTCAACAAGGTAATTTTTAAGTGATTATGAAGCGTTCCCCAAAATGCACGCAATATTTGGATGGAATAAAAAATACCATTTATTTATTGAATCACAAAACACACACACAGTATACTTATAGAATAGCAGATCAAGAAAACACTTCACTCTATCAAAAATTTTTATGACATGAGGGCTTCTTTCTGTTTAAATTGGACAATATCGTGGGTAATACATGTATCTTAAGAAGACGGTACCACGTATCGCAGATCCCGTGAAACTGGTTAATTAGACTTGTCTTTCTACCTAAATTGCGTACTATTGGTGCGAATAACATGTGTATTCAACAAGGTGGAGCCACATTCCATACAGTCCGTAAGACAGTTCAATTGCATTTTCTGGTCAAGCATCCACTTGTTTGAGTGATCAGAATTGTAACCTAGATTATGTGATTTTAACACCATTGGTGTGTTTGTTGTTAGGTTATTTGAAGTTAAAGGTCTATATCAATAAGCCGTACATTGGTAGATGTAATCCAACGATGCCTCAACTAAACCAGGTTACATTAATTCATTCAAAATTGTCATGAGAAATTCCCACAAAACAGTGAGTGTGTCAGTAAAGCCGAGGCGGACATTAATTTATCTGATATTCCATATAAAACGATTCAACGTTTTTGTTTGATTTTTGTTTCTGCGTTCTAAGTTTCAACGGACTGATAAAATACGCCATTCATTTACGAAAGAGTACTAAAGTCAGAACCTTTTGTATTTGGAGCAAAACCACTTATGATATTACTTGAATTCAATCGAAACGGATTTCTGAAATATGCTGAATGGGCTATAAACGCATCCACCAGAACTATAACTTCAATAATTAAGGTCTATGAAGATAAAAACACTCAAGCCCTGCAAATCATTAAAATATTTAATGGAACATAAATTCATATGGACCCATTTTTGGTAGAATCTCTCCTGTTATTTTGAGAAGCTTCTAGATCCTTGCACCCTCACCACATTTAGGTTCCCAGATTTGTTCAGTCAGAACATTTATTGAATGTAGCATCTGCAATACTATACTTTTTCGCAATGAACTATTGATTTTTTCACTTCCGGACCCCTACTCTTGCTAAGCGAGGGACTTTCTACTCACTGAGAGAACGTGAGTGTTGTTCTCTTGCCTTTTGGGGAGTTGTATTCCTGAACTAGTCATTCTCGGGAAAAAAGGTAACAGAAGTCTCACCATCGTCCATGAGTCTCACCGCTAAAGTCGAGGCTAACTTAGTGATGAAATGTTTATAATAGTAATAAGCTTTTATTGTCCAATGCCATTCACATAAAAAAGAAAAGAAATAACTATGAGGTATTTTGTCAAAAAGTAATTACAAATTTCATAAATCAATACGACAAAAATTTTACAGAAAGGTTGGTGAGAAAATGAAAAAGCAACATGGATTTTGCGCTGCAATAAGCCAAAGCTACAAAAAAATATGTCGCATACGTCGGTTATTTTATCACCATCCTTGCACGTTATATAAACAGGCGCTTTCCAAAGTAAGTTCGTTTGGGCTTTTCGGTATGGAAAGGGAATATTAGTTCTAGATGTTAGCTATTGTAGGACAATTATGCAATAGCTTATACAAAACTAGAATTGCCGATTGCTTACTCGGCTGTTCTAAGGATTGAAAGCCTTATCTATTAACGAGTACCTCTAGTAAGATATATGCCATTTTTTCCAATTCCTGATAACAAAGGCATATGTTTTAAAGCACTAGTTTGATTAATATGTTCATTGAAAGGTAGTTGTAGATGAAAATAGATGCCTGATCTTTAACAGTTTCGATACGCTCAAGAAGACGTTGATCCATTCCATAATTGTGTAACAAAGCGTTGGTTTTCCTAGAAATAGTTACTACTCTATATTTGTTTATACCAAGACAAATTTAATTCTTGACGCGGCAGCTTTGTAGTAGATTTATCCCACCTTGAATAAATATACAATTTTCTAAGCAAGAGACAGATCAACAAAATTTCATGTCATCTGCGAACATCAACTTAGAATAACCGAAAGATCCACGCAGACCATTAAAGAGTGATATGAACAACAATGTTCCCAAAGTCGAACAGCTTAGGAACATTTTGTTTTGTCGAAGATGGATGTATCGACAAATCTTTTTTTGACAAATGTCGACAACCGTCAGGATTTCTCAGGGAGCAATGTAGTCTACCACGTTCAAGGAATTCGGATCCAGACGTCTGACAGATCTTAATAAAGTCCAGCTTGCTAAAAAAGTAGATTTCACCGAGAGCACAGCCATAAGTTTTTAACTTGCGCGCTTTGGAAAAATCCTGTGTGCGTCCATAGTAACTGGCAGGAAATTTCTAAAACAGTTAAAGATACTAAATTCCAATGAACCGCTAGAAAGTAGCGGATCTGAATGTAATTTGTGTGTAGACTGGTGTACCAATTTGTTTTTATAGATATGCCTTCCAGGTAGGTTTGAACTCTAATGATTAAAA
Source organism: Acanthoscelides obtectus (assembly GCA_963669975.1). Lineage (NCBI taxonomy): Eukaryota > Metazoa > Arthropoda > Insecta > Coleoptera > Chrysomelidae > Acanthoscelides > Acanthoscelides obtectus. The sequence continues at coordinate 64,883,095 of CAVLJG010000008.1, forward strand.
TAGTTGCAAATCAAGTACTGTTACCAAAACAGAATTACCAAGAGGGACATTTGCATCACCATCTAGACTAGATATGTCTGCTGTATCATAATAATAATAATAACTTTTATTCAAATGCTTTGCGGATGTGAGACGTCAATACACACAGAAATATACATCACTAAACTAGAATAAAATAGATAATAAGTTATAAAATAAATAGTAAAAACAGTATGTTTGAATGGTGTACTATAGTTAAATAGAAGAATATAAAAAGTATGCGGCATAAATGTATAAGTAAAATAATCAATGTAACAGACAAATACGCAATTATTAAAAGTTATAAGACTCTTGTATAGAGTAAAAACACTCAAGGTACAAGTATGTTAAAAGATGTTTTTTGAGTCGTTGATGGATTTTAACTCGGAGGGCAAATTATTGAAGATAGATCCACACAGATAGTCAGAGCTACTACGGTATGTGCTGAGGCTATAGTTGTTTGATGTAATCCTGTTACTGTTCCCCAGATTGTGTGTTCTTCGACGGGACTCTAGAGGATGCAATGAGAATAGGAGTATGACTATTCTTTTTTGAAGGATAAAGATTCGTTGGGCCTCAATAGATGATCCCCAATATAGCACTAAGTATTTTAGGTGAGAATATACAATAGAGTAGTAGACATTCAATAGGTGTTTTTTACTTATTATGTATTTTAAGGGTCTTAGAGCAAAAAATGTCGAATTAATTTTTTTGGCTACATACTCTATGTGGTCTTTTCAGCTCAAATGTTCAACCACTATTAGACTATTTTCACTGTGATGTTGTTCAGTAGCCTTCGTTTGTGGTACAGGATATATTTGGTTTTATCGTATTAACTAGTAACCTATTTCCTTGTCCAAATGCCCAGAGTTGTTTTTAGAAACTGCTACATTTGCACACGCTAATATATGATAGACATTTCATGGAGATCCCGGACAATAATGCAACTTGTACGTTCATCCGCGAGTGAAGAACTTGATTCCCTATTTTTCATTTTTGTTGCTTTCCTACAAAATGCAAGTCTGCCTCAACACCTTCAATCAAGCCAACAATGCATGCTTCTTCGAGCACACAACTTTTTTACCTAAATCCTCAAAGAATATCACGTTATTCTGCTCCCAAACTTGAATTCAAATTCAATTTAGATAAGAATCTCACGGTAAAATGGAACCGAAAGATAAATCCAAAACGGGTGAGAATGGAGCGTGATAGGCATACGATATTTTAAGATGAGTCTATTTGTCTTAGAGTTACGACAGATTTCCTTTGTCTTCTGATAGATAATTTCCCAACGCTTAACCTACTTCCTTGCGGACATCATGTAGCCAGGGCATCGTATATTAGGATGTCAATAGATAAAAAATAGAAGAACCATTTACTTTCATCATGCCCTCAAAGACAATAAGAAAGAAGTCAAAGTTGTTTTATTATAATTTATAAAGTACTTAAAGTTACTTTATTTTATTTATTACTTTATTTTTTATTAGACGTGACACGCCTTTTCCCCTCGTGTTGCTCATATTTACAGGTTGTCATTTGATTATGTGTAACGGAACCCGTCGAGAGTTTCGATTTTGTTCTCCTCAGTTCCCTTCCCTTCCTCTCAATGAGCATGTGCCTTTATGCTGAGAGGTTTTATACTCTCATGAATAAAATATAAGCCCTATGTTTATGAAAAGTGGTGAATCTAAACTACTGAGGTATGCTTCAATCTTCGATGTTTACGGGTTAGATTCAAAATAGTTGATTTTCATATAAATGTCGTGAAGTGATGAAGTCATGCAGATATCAAAAATTAGCTAGTATTTTATATTATGTGAAAATCTTAAATAGGGTATGGGTGTTTTTCATGCTGTTGTATTGTTTATCTTATCTTAATCCCAGACTCGCTCCTCTATGACCTCGGCTCCAGTTTTAATACTTTGAATTATTTAACGTCAAAGTCAGAACCTCCTTAGATGAAAAAAATGCGTTACTTATTAATTTTATTTTCTGACAAATAACCATGGCCTCCTTAGAAAAAAATTAATACATAACATCACGTGTGATGATATTTCGATGGTACTCCAATATTTTATGCACTTGTTAGACACCACTAGGCTGAAAATTTTACGGAAATCAAGAAATCTAATATGGCGGCCAAAAGAAAAATATTGAGGCAGGTTGTGGGAAAACAAAAGACTATTGAGACATATTAAACATGCTATCTTATTTACCTCAAAAAAAATGTCCGGATAATGTACATTAACCGTTTCAGATTTACTGGCAAAAAACAAAATTAGACATTTTCAGTTTTTCGCCGATACTTACAAAATGAACTGACCGATCGTAAAGCCGGCTATCGAATACACAACGTTTCCTGTAAAACTTTCCCCATTTAACCTTTGCTGAAGGTATAACTGGAGCCGAGAATCCCTGTATATAAAGGCGAACCTGGGACACACTGTAATCGCACCACTTATTTGGCTTTTTCTCATTGTGCAAAGGTTTTTTTAAGCTATTAATATTTATCCTCATTGCTCAGTGTTTATACTTATAGCTAAAACAGATTTTTTGACTCCTTTTGTATATACTTTAATGATGCTTATTTTTATATTTATATGTGCTTTAACTTGTTCAAATGATATATGCTTTTTTGTAACTGCTGTCTTTATTTACTTTGTATTTATATGTTTCCATCCTATTTGCTCAAACGTATATATGACTTGATACATTGATAAGTTGTACATCATGTAACATGATCTACAAGGACATTAATCAATCTATGTACGGAACAAGTATGCAAAATATTCCCAACCAGCAGCAAGAATTGACCCTTTACGTCCACACTGTCGTATGACCGCAAAAACAGACAAGGATCGTTCTGTTGTCGACTTAGCCACCTCCAGAAAAAATGTATTTGTCTGTTAGCTACCAACAAGGTAACAGCATCAAGGTAGATGTGAGAAACGAGTTGCTTATTTAAGGCACCCATCTGCCAGATGCTTCAATTGACAGCTTTCAACGGCTGAAGTCAAGAAAGACGAATATGTTTTTTTTTGTTTCGTATCTGTGTAGAATGTAAAATGCATGGGGACAATGACCTGATTGTGTTTCATACAGCTTGGAAGGGTCGGACGAGCGATGTGACAAGCAGGGTTGTGACCATGCATTTGAATAATATTTTCACGAAATATGGAACATTGGTTAGGTGATAAGGTGATAAGAAAGGTTATGTTGAGAAATAACATTATATGTTTCACAAATAGAAAATACCATATCGCCACATGTGCTCTTTCACTTGAGGTCTTAACTCCTATTGTTCAGTCTGAACTCTGGAGCCACCTTATTCCCCAAAATTCAAGTCTTCCTTGTTGCTTTTTCAAACAAAGTCGTATACATACCGCCCATTTTGAATCAACTGTCAAATTATTAATTAACAGGCAGTTGTAATAACATGTGTTGGCTTTTCTGATATTTGACAAAATCCTTCCAAGCGACCAGGCAAATAAAGCGCCTTTTTCATGTGCGGATGTGTTTCACTATTTTTGTTTCGTACACATTTTAGATTATAGTCTAATCATATTAGATGAAAATGCCCCTGGTTTGCGAAATACTTGTAAAGTATGGTTTTATCGATGCAAGCTGGTCAAGGGAATATTCGACAACAAAGAATGGAAAAACTTGTCTTTTGTGACTTAATCGAAAGTATCGGCAGGAACGGAAAAACTCTTCAAATAAGAAGAATTATTGTTGGCTAATAAATAATCAACACATCTAAGATGTATGTTTTCAAAGATTATCCTAGTGTCTCTGAAGTAATATAAAAAATTATAAACAATCATACGTATACCGCTGGTTTCCTGTTTGCAAGCTTTCATTGTCAATTGACAAAGTCATGCAGTTAACAATAATGTAGCCATTTAGCACAGGCTACATATTAACTAGTCTAAGACAGTTTGAGACAATTGTCTTCTGTTTGCGTGCCAAATTTATAAACAGTTTAGCGCATTTCAGTATAAAATATTTTATTTATAAACCCTAAGGCTCATCTGTGATCGTATAAAAATTTCAGCTGTAAATATGTATGTATACACAAGGGCACGAAGAAATCTTGAAAAACATTTTTCTCCATCGCAACAAAAAGTGATAGACACGTCCTCCTCGTTTTAAAATGAGTATTATGTGTGTTTTTAATTTCGTAGCACATCTGTTCAATTACTCGCAAATACGAAATGTCTGAATTTGTTTAGAAGAAAAAAACGTAACCTTTCGTTTTTCGGATAGTACCATTGACCAATCGAATAATATAGTTGAGCTGATGGTCGGATATTTTTATGTATAGTATGTACGTACCTAATCTTTTCAGAACAGTTTTTTGTACTCACCAACAGTTTTAATTGGAACACATAAAACTCGTTTTGTTATTTTTGTTGGCGAATAAAAAATTTTCCCACAAAAATTGGTGTACCTATTATATGCTTTCATGTTTTAAATACCACCCGATCAACTTGCTTCAATAAAACCAAACTTTACAATTATTTCGGGGAAATTTGCTAATATGATCACACTATTACGCAAACAAGTAAATTGGTGCTGTTATAAAATATCGTCTGTGCAATTCGTTCATGGAATTCTGTCATGGCCTCAAAATATTGTATACTTCTCGTGTGTCAAAGTATCTAGTTCAGTATGATCTCCTGTAATTAATAAAAAGGTTCATTCTAAGATAGCGTGGTGGCTGCGCGGGTTTGAGTCCCGTCTCAAGAATTTTTCGTTTGACTATTGTTTATTGTTTGCCCGTAGGTGGTAGACGGTCTCAGATTGACGAATGTGAAGGTACCACCCGGCGGATCTCTTAGGCGGGGCCAGATTGTGCACACGTGTCTCCTCGCTAGAGTCCGTATGACGTCCCCTCTTACCTCTGTATTCACAGCCCCACAGTACCCACAGGTATTTAGGCCTAAGGACTCCACGGTTCAGGTACAAAAAAATAATAAAAGGATTCAATCCAAGACAAACGCGTACTTTGGCCAAGTCATATATTGCATGTTTTCTGAACTGTGTAGTATGAGTAGTACTAGATGACAACAAAAAATGTAATTTGAACGCATTAATGGTCTGGAGAAACTGATCTCGTTCATACATTCCGAAGAAGAAACTAGTACACGGTTAACAAATCCATATTTGGCACACATTATTCTTATTATATAACTGATTTCTGCATCAAGGGACTTCAATCCGAAATGTAATATCACAACTGACATCGTATGCTCCAAATATGAATGACAAATAGATCACGTTTCCTAAACGATCCATGACATACGAGTGTATCCAGCACCTACATGTTCATTAAAATACATTCATTACTCTGCACACGAAATGAATCAACTTCATTACAAGACATTAAAAATCGTAATTAAAACCGTCTTAATATAGCTACACTAACTTCTGTTAGTAATTACATGTTTGAGGTTTACCCTATTTTTTTAAGTGTCCGACCTTGACATAACCAAATCTGATCTACGCCACTCAGTATTTATAACGAGAGCAATTTCAGAACAGTGGTTATTAGATGCTTATCGGAGTAATGATAGACAATTGTACTGTTACCTGAAATACGGGAGTCATTCGAAAGCATCGAATCGCCTGGCTTCGGGATTTTACTTCTAGTGGTGTTAGTATTCTAGTTCTAACCTCTTTGTCGGGTCAAGAAGGGCTGGGCAGAATGTACGGATGAAAAATGTTAACTATATTCGTGGCAATCAAAAGAAACTTACAAAAAAACAGCCAGGACAAAAAAATGACATTCAACCATGGAGCCTTAAGTCGACGTCATAGTCTTTCCCTTTTTGCCTCCACGTTCAACATTACGAGACCTTTTATCACCCACGTACAATTAAAATATCCTGCCATGGGAAAAATTCTCTTGAGAGGGGATCCGAACTCGCGCAGCTCATGACAACTGATTAGTAGACACGTAGCGTCTACCACCATACCACAGCGCTGTCTGGATGCGTACTATTGTCTGGATCAGAAACCTTTCAAAACATATTTCACTGATACCTAAAATCAAACATTCGCAACCCCCACATCATACAACCCCAACCTCCAGTATACAACCTTAATAATGATTCATTTGAAAGTGATCAGGAGTCTCTTAAAGGTCAAAAAACGAAGTTTAGGTGATGGGGTGGGGCTTAGAGACTTCTTCACCACCTTTCTTTGGAGAGATGTTTGTTTCGCTGACGCAGATGCGTTGGCTACGTGACACTGATCGTCAACAGAAGATCAAGACACACAAAATCTTCTTACAAAACCCCACTGTAGAGAACAGACAAGCCGACGTCGAGTCCAGAAACAAATATAACGAAGCGGCCCGCAATGCCAAAGACCAACACGATATAAACGTTAGGCAGAGGGTAATGCCGCAGCGAAATGGTCTTTCTGGATGCCGGTCAAGTAGATTGAAAGGAACTTCTCACAGATTAGCCTTCCACCTCTTACGTATCAGGATGGAACGATTGCAACCGACTCAAGGACTGAGAAGGAAGTGCTTGTCAAAATCTTTTCTACCGACTCCACCACGGAGGACCACACGCGCCCGAGTGCAGTCGATTCAAAGGGTTTCTACACTATGCGGGAAGTAACATTCAAGCAAGACCGTAAGACGGGTGCTCTTGACGCTCGACATCACCAAAGCTTCTGGTCCGAACACTGCTTGGGAACGCAACAATCTTGTACCGTTGAACACTTCCAAAACACAGTACCTACTGTACCTTGATGTAAAAAACCTAAAAAACGCCTAAAAAAACACTTGGTAGTCATTCCACATTTGCTTGCTACCATCGCTGTTCGTTTAAGCACCACGTACAGCCTCAAAACAAGTTCGCAACAAGTCTACAACAGCTGGTGCACAGTTAAGACCTTCTGAAAAAACCTACGAAATGTCAAAAAAACCCTAACAAATGTCAAAAAACCGACATTTTTTGAGATACGTAATACCCGATTCGATTAATGACCAAATTCTGCCAAAGAACATTTTGACTGGTCGGAGTACAGGTCACCGAGGACGTGATCCGACACGAAGACTTCCCAACAATAGCGGCAGCTGCTGTCCTTCACTCTGTATAAGGCCCAGATAAAGCCTAGCCTCAAGTTACGTTAACATTCAGTCACGGGACCCATTCGCACCGGCGGAGGGCCGTTGGCGATTCAGCTCTATTCTACCGCTTGACAGACGGGCTTTGCTCCACAGAGTTCTCCTCCATGCCGCCGTGCGATGTGTCTGCCAGACAGATCCGCCTGACTTCGGCCTTCCATCCTAACCGTGTCGAACTTCGTACTTCCAGTACTAGCCGATACGACCGCTCCTTTATCCTGAGGGCGTCGAGATTGTGGACCAATCTACAAGAGGAGGCTTTTCCAAGTTCTTCTAACCTTGTGTAGTTCAAAAATCGGATTAACAAAATTTCTTTGAGATCCTCATAGCAGCCGCTGTGTCTGGCAGGCTTCTATCTGCGCGGCTTCTTGGGTGCAAAAAAAATCGCAAGCCTTAATAATAATTTGAAAGTGGTCAGGGGCCTTTAATAGATCAAAAAACGAAGTTTAGGAAAAAATGTTGTTTATTGTCCGTAGCTTTACCGCCAATAGATCGATTCTCAAAGACTACAAAACTTGTTTTGTCTTTGGCATAGTAGTGATAGAAATCAGAGCGGCGCTTTCTAAGTAATAGAGGAGCTAAGGATTAGCGAACAGACAAAGCTACAGGCAGAGACAAACGGACCGACGGAAATTAGTCACATGGTTTTTTATGTACATATCATTTAACATCCAAAAAACATAATAACTTAATTTCGCAATTTTCCCCGGTTACAATACGCCGTCATACCTCACCAGAGGCGTGGGCAATAAAATTGGTTTTCTGCTCCAACATTTTTCTTTCCATTTACGAGTAGCTCTGAAAATCACAAAAATGGCTTAAGAACTATGTACAAGGGTATTATTTTTGAGGTTGCTAAGTGACTGAATTAGCTAATATCTTTCCCTACAAGCCCTTGATACTTTTAGCTTAGTTTGTTATTTGTTGATAACGCGTTATTGACCCGACCTGACTATGAAAAAAATTGGGATAGAAACTTCCTCCGAGGCTTTTCGCTTAGTCTAGTCCAAAATATAAACAAAGTACCCCTGTATCTGTAGCTGTTATCCACGGAGACAGTGTGTAGTTTTGCCAAGCTGGGAAAATTGCAGCTTTTAACACAATTGCAGGTAATTTTATGTGATTTCACGAGCATTGTTGAATGCCAGGATAACCTTTAGGATGTTTGATATTTCCAAGGAAATTAATGTTGGTGATTGAGAAGGAACGAGTCCTTAGAAGCTATTTTGTAGAAATGATTTGCAGAATGCAGCGTTTAATGCTAATGGAATTTAGTCTACTGTTAATTGAGGTCCTGTGGAGATAAATTGACTTTAGGAGCGCTATTTTTGTAGTTAACAAGTGGACCCATGACTTCCACTGAATAATTATTTGTTATTGGTATAACAGAGAGTGCAAATACTTCATAATTACTGCTTTCCACTTTTATTGCTTATGGAAGATATAGTACATTGATAGCCCGATTTAGTGAACTTTTGGTGCCATTCATTATTTAATCTCATTACGAGAATCGTTGCTAATTATTTGTTATTAGGCAACGACCCCATCTACTGTGATACATACATATGTACAATGCAGTCAAATCATTTAATGTCCACTAGAGACTACTCTAAATTTCTGACTTATCCTGTAGCCGATTGTAGAACATTTTTGTATGTATCTCGAGCGTAATAAGCGTTCATGTTCTTTGACATGTCAAAGCCGCGGAGCTTAGCAGTGGGCTCTAATTTCAGGCTGCTAACCGTCATTTACATCCTTGTACCATATGTAACTATTAAGGGATACACCTATATTCTTACACTTATAATATAAGATACAAAAATTGCTGTTTGCTTTCAAGCATAATGCATAAAAATCACGCATCCCTATCTCTAATTAATTCCAGAAATAAATTCAGGCAAATCACGTTTTATTTTTTAGGTCACATCCGACGCTTGTGCGTCCGTGGTGTTCGTATGACGTTACTGCTATTCATTCTGAAAATGAAAACCGCAAACAGCGGGCTTTTAATTAGGAAATCATAGATACAGCCATGACGCTCGCAACGCCTCTACCTATTTATTTTACCATTATATGGCTTGGTGTATATGCGCTCCTGCATGTATAGCTACAATGCGTAATATGACGCTACTATAGTTACAATGGTCATATGCGGACCCTAGGGCTTGCAAGGACTCAGATTTAAAAAATTGGATGATTTTTCAAAAAAATTGGTTCCAAGGTGATTATATTTATAGCTAAGGCCCGTATCATCTGTCGTCCCTACAATTGTAGGGCGCGTTTATGGCCTCCTTGATTGTCATACTCCTTTCTCTTATTCAAAAATTGCTAGATTACTCTTGTCCCGTGTCAGCGTCAGCACTCTCCTATTGTGAATATATGTTTTTTTTTTAAATTGTAGGAAATTTCAGGCTGATAAAACATGATATAACTCAAAATCAAGCACAAGGAGGCCATAAACGCGCCCTACAATTGTAGGGACGACTGACGATACGGGCCTAGGTGACACGTTGCAGAGTGATTTTACGTAGCAGGCTACACCGCTGCTAACATCAAAGTTGCTGAAAGTACAACTCAAGTGGCTGTTGCAGTACAGTTTCATCACCTGATCTGATACAGGGTGTCCCAGGGTAGGATGACAATCTTTTGTATGAACACAAAAAATAGTACCATAAGTTCATACAACAAGCCTTGCAGAAGATATACAGCGCGCTACAGTACTCTACGACGAATTTGTTATTTTTAAACAACCTTTGAGTTAATGAGTTAATTGTTTTTCATGGATAGCAACACATGAGGTTCAAATGACTACTAAATTGTTAACATGTGGATGGTAGTGTCGTTTGAAGATTATTTAAAAAGAGGCGATTTCCGGTAGCATGCTTCATGGACCTGAATTTCTGAAGGGGAGTTCCCTGGGGTAATTTTTTATAGGAACTGGTGATCTGCATATAAGCTATTGACCTGTTATTTTGCAACACTGTGTGATAAGGCAATCTTTCGGGTGTATATAGAACAGAGTAAATAGTGCCACAAATTGCTACTAACGTAGATACAGAACCCTAATGGACGCTATTGGAAATTGTTTTATTCTTAAATTTCACGTTTGAATGACACTGTATAATTTAATAAAATTTTTACGGACCAGTAACCAGTCGGAGTTTCTCTTGATGATGTCCTTGCAAAACAGTTAATTTATTTAGATTATCACTAGTGACATATCAGCTCTCATGCTATATTGCCAACATTTCACCCATGTATAATAATGGTTCTATTGCAATATTTTTGTGAAGCCTAATTCTTAAACTGCGAAAATCGTATTCTTGTTTGACGTTTATAAAATATAGTTTTGCTTTAATACTGTCTATCGATTTACACTTAAAAGGTTTCACAAACATTTTAAACTCGTCATTTGAAAATGTATATCTTGAGCTCTTTCACACCACTGATTACAAATCTATTAACGGATTTGGTATTTTAAAAATGTTCGACGCAGTTAGCTGTACCCAATATCAAAAAGTTGTTTTTACTAGGCCTTTTCCACACCAACTGATTCACTTTTTACTTTACTCTTTGTGTCTCTAACGAGACTTTTAACTAGGAGCAAAGAATAGATTGATCGAACTTTGCTGAAATAGTCGTTTAGCCAGGCTTTCGCAAAATGTCAGAGTGTAAGAAGAATTAGAAATGCTGTGATGGGACTAGTCCATCCCTGGCAATTGGAATGACTTATTAGCTTTCTATAAACATCGTCAAATGGTAACTACAGTTACTGTGGTTTCTCTATTCTGAAAATATTTCAATTTTGATAGCAGATTTGTAATCGGTGAGCCGAAAAGTGTTAAAAACATTTCCAAATTAATCATGTTTAAGATTTTTGTTGAATTTTTTCGAAATCAACTGCAGTGTCAATCGACTGCAAGAATAGTCTAGTTCACACTTTTTCAAGGAAGTATTAGATAGTTAATATTTGTTCTATTTGGAAAAAAATTGATACTATTTTTTCAGACCTGAAAGACGGTATAACCTTAAAAATATATATTTCTTAGACAGGCGACAATACAGTCTGCCATATTAATGTGCTCTGACCTCATACTTCCAGGAAATCTGTGGATTCCTGTGCCCAAGGTAATGAATATGCACAACACTATGTATTGCTTGGAGCATACCTTAGGTTAGGGATATATTTTAGATTTAACTGTGCAGATTTTATCGTCTTGTTTGAGTTGGGCGTACGATTATCTTGCAGATATGTAAGAAGAAATACAATGTTAGATAAAATTATTCATAGGTTTTGACGCATGAGCTTCGTTTTGAATGACTTCTGAAAAGAGAAATCATGTCAGTGTATTGATTATTTTATCTTTTTAAGCCTACCATTATATCAGATGTGCTGTAACTACATAGAAGTCTTAATGTTCCTCAGCTCAGCAGAGCCGAAATCTGTGTTCAAGGCTAAATAAAAAATAACCATCAACGTGTCAAGTGTGGGGAAACTGTTTTTTTCTGCTTTTATGAATCCAACGCCCATGACCGTTTCTTTCAGTAGAAGGAGAAAAGCTTAAATAATTATTATCCTTAAGGGGGTGGCTTTTGGGACCCTTGTATGAAGAAAACTTCATCTGAACGTATGTCCTCAACTTTTGAGATAAACGACGATAGTGAAGTTTTTAAAAATAAGTTATTTATTATTCACATCTGTAATACTATTTTAGATCTCTTAATGGGAGCTGGCATACATGTACTGTATATCAAGGGGCATGTACCACATTTTTTTTATTTCCACTGGGGCGTAGTAGTTCCCAATCATTTCTTCAGCAAATTTAATTCCTTTATTTTTTCAACCTGACACGCTGTTTTTACTTAAAAAAATTAAAAGTTGTTTTTCTGCATGATTATAATATCCTCAGTATGACAATATCACCGTGCAAGGAAGTATGTGGAAACCGTGCGTGGGACTAAGTAAATTTAAGGGATCAAATCTGCTCATAAGTGAAAACACCCCCTCAAATAGAAGAAAATGTCCTAAAACGAAAAATAGTCCCCAGAAATTCGAAGCAGTAACGCCTCTCAAATTTTTTGATGCCTCCATACGACATAAGGCTTTCTTTTTGTAGACTAGTGTAAGGATTGTTAACACGAAACAGAAAATGTCCAGCCCACTACAACGGCGGCGCCCATGTCACCAACACAAATGACAGTCGAGATGAAAAATGTGTGCCAGACTGGCAGCGGAAATTGTGCTGATTTTTAAAACGAATATCATTGTGGCAAAAAAACGGAAATGTTGTTTATGCGTCGACTGCGTGCTTATTTTAAAGTGGTGGTGGCGTATGTTTTATGTGAAATATCTCTCTAGCGGAACTCGCCGCATCATGTTCGTGCTATGCCACGGATTTGTCTGCTTGAAAAGAACGATTCAAAATTTCAGAGTTTTGTTTTACGATTTCTCCGATTTTCATGAATCATCTCTTTCAACAATGCATTTAAGTCCATCTCTTAAAATGTTGTTTTCATTCTTATGCCAGTATTTTTATTCTTCAAAGTGCGAATGGAAAATTTTTAGAAACATGTGCCAATCGCTACTTTATGTCTTAAGACGTACGGCATATTTTCCTAATTGCTGTTTATGAAATAGATATTAATAAAATATATCTTTCGTTTTGGCGTTCTATTTAGGATTATACTTACAGCAGTGGCCTTTTAGGAGAACTTACCTAGAACAAAAATAAACATGTTAAAATGAGTAATCCAGGTTGCAGTAAAAATTGACGTTTTGGGCTTTCAGGTATTGCAAAAAATAATTTAACGGATGCAATAAGACATACTTATTATAGGAAAAACAGGGCCAGATGGAGTCTATATTATCTCGTACTTTGTTTGTGCTCGGTACACATTGGGATAATCATAAATACATACATAAATAGGTATTTGAAAAATGGAATAATTTCTGTGGATGATGTAGATCGACCACCTCAGGATATTTCTGAAGTTACATTATTGGGTTATTGTGGTTCCTGCAAATTAAATAAAAAAAGCTGAGGTGTACAATTTTGTAATGTAGAAAAACGCATATTGGGCATCACATTTGTAAGTTATCTGTAATGAGCGACGGACAATGCAGTTCTTCTAGGCTGGTATACCTTCATAGTCTTGGCAACCAGTTATTTGGTGATATCCACAAGGTCTAAATTGTATCGAGCTGATGGGCTACTGCAGAAAGATATACTTATTAATACTTGTCAAAAATGTATCCTACAATTCTTAGAAGATTCAATTGAATAGAGAAATTTTTATTATACTGAATCTTTCTCCATACTTTAGCACTTTAAAGTTTCCTCACCAATTTTTAGTATAATAACAGTCATAGAAAATATGTTAACTACAGCAAAAAACTCTATCTACTACTAAATCAAAAAAGCAGTTTACTCAAAAACATGCTCTACATACTTTTATCAAATATTCCTTCGCATTATGCACGGCTGGTACTAAACACGAACTAGTTAAACTAGTGGTATAGCTTACGACAGCTGTTTCGTGCTATTTCACAACTCCTCAGCATGGTCTAGGCTGGGTCCCAGGTAGGACAACGAACGAAAGCTGGACAACTATATAGAGTATAAAGTTTATCGAAATAAGACAGCACAACATATTTATTATCAGACTCGACCTGCGAGAGTGAAAACAGCAACTTGTCTTTTGAAAATGTATCCTAGTCCAAATTGTCAGCCGAGTCACCACTGTGGCCGCTAGATGCCGTCGATTTTGGTGCTATAGTAGATACGGTCTACGAACTAAAGCTTTATCACCAGTTCGTTTAATGGCTTTCACTGTCGCAGTGGTCGATTCTGGTATTAGATGGCACTTTGTGCTGTCCTAATTCGTTGAACTAGCTACTACGGAGCGAAGCAACAACATACATAGATATCTACCCCCAAAATGCCAACAGTAGTTTCTAAAACTGGCGGAATGATGCAAACCATCAATAAATAATTAGTGACGTTGTTCCGAAAAATGCAGACACCTTTTGCCTGAAATTCCACAAAGTACACTGTATAAAGTTGCGTAGGTTATGCTCATGTTACCCTATTCCTAGCTAACACGCCCATACCTTTTCTTCGAACTCCCAAGTGAAATATCTACCTTCCACCCTTACTGACCCCTTTTCTGTTGGAGAATTATTGCTTTTTCGTCTTTCCCATCGCCACCGAAGGCTATGAATAATGATATTCGTTTTATTATAGGTGCAAAAACCGATTCATCAGGCTGGAGGGTGGCAGAGACACGGCAAAAAGCGGTCGTTGGTCCAAGCACGGGCACTTGTTATAATCATTATGCAGTTGAGGTGGCCTTTCGTTTTTTTCCTCTCTGATTTATCGGTGAGTCCTAAGGAAAATTCAATTAATTTCGGGCGCAAGAGGGAAAAACTTACGGCATTGCTTATTTATCTAGATAAAATTTAGTAGATGCAGCAATAAGAAGAGACTATTCGTAAATTTGAAGAGTGAAAAAGCTACAGTACCTTTTCACAGAAATCTTGTTGCTTAGGAGAATTTGAAAATCATAAATACGACATACGTAAGCTTGATGTTAACTTCATTTGACGTGTACCTTATAGAAAGTATTAACTCAAGTGTCAAAAACGGTAGTTGTAGTCACCGTTCTTGGCGGTTACGTCATCAACGTCATATGAAATAAGTAAACAGATCGAGTGGGCGGAACACTGCGTAGACTAATCTTCAAGGCATTTGCTACTCTCTCCAGTACGCATGAAGTGCGAGCAGGGGACCGCTGTTGACATCATCTTCCTGGAAATACTCTAATAAATGTAGCACGAGCTGGGCATTGTGCAATTTTATATTGAAGATTGATAACATACAACTCGAATTGCACGCCGATGTAAGTTGTCACTCCGACAAATATGATTGAATGACAAATGGAGACACAACTAAAAAACGTATGTCTTACCGAACAAACGTTCACACACAGGGGTAGGTAGCATGTGTATGTATGAGGGTGATGGAGATATATAACGGGATACTGATAGTCTTACTTTGAACCGCCGAGAACGGTGACTATACCTATACTTGTGATTGACATAACTATCGACTATTCACCTCTTCTATAACTTAAGAGAAAAATTGTCAAACTAACTTCAATGAGTCACCCCTGCGTTTATTTCTCCTATGACCAGTAGCACCGCATTTCTCAAATCTACGACTAAGCAAAGGTGGTCAACTTGTGCACTAGGTAACCGCCAGTGTGCCGCTAGATGATTTCACGCCTACCACAAGTGAGCATGAAATAAATGTGTGCTAGGTCGCAGGTTTGTACAATATGGCGTGTAAGGTCAATGTGAAACGGTTTAAACTTTAAAGGGACATTCCGCAATCAAAACCTTAAAGAAGAATGGTTGGTGCTTCCTAAGACTTTGAATCGAAGGAGTCTAAGGAAATGAGATTATCGTTATTTGACTGGACGTAATATTATTCCAATATGTAGAAGTCTAAGATATAAGAGTAAATGATTTTTGATCACTAGTTCAGCTACTTCTTGCTCATATTGATACACCCTTATTTTCAAGATTCTTTTGTTTGATCCATAGTGCCAAGATACTCGAATGGTGAATTATTACAACGCGTATCAAATATATATATATATATGTAAAATCAAAATATCCAAATAGAAATCTATCTGCCAGTAAGATAGGACAGTCCTAAAACAGTCGGTTAAAACCGGTCAGGGCCATAAAGCGGCAGAAATATTGAAGGGAGATGACCACTTTAAGACGTTTCTAAATTGTGGCTACTAAAACTTTCAAGACCCTGCTGAAAGTTACAGTTGGACTAAAAGTCATAGTTATATAATTCCAGAAGACTATAATCTTTGCAACGAAAGCTCACTAACTTAAATTCTAGCCCCAGTTATAGCTTTTTACTTCCTAAGCTGCTGACCTCAGTGATACTATGCACCTGTTAGACATAATAAGTCACACATACATACTTTCCCTACATCAGTTACGGAAACAACAATATGATGGACCTACCTAATCACGATTCGATTTCGCTTTTGGAAACGATGGGTGTCATCCTTCTTCTTTGACACAACGAAGGCTTAGGAAGTATAGACTAAATCTACTTGACGCCATTTTTTCCCTTATAAACCTACTGGAATCTAAAAACTTGAATCATGAATATCAAACGCCAAATCTCGGACGTGTAATATCCAGTCTACAGCTTTGAATGATTTTTGACTTACAGGCTGGAAGGTGACAGAAACAAGAAGGCGGTTTTTGTCTCTGCTCTTTCTAGTTTGCCGGTGAGAGGGAAAATTTAGGCAAACATTAATATTAAGGAAGAGGGAAGATTCGACATTCTGTATCTGGATTCCATGCTGCCGCGAATGGTACATAAAATGTTGAATAGTAAATGAGTAAAGAAGGCGTCGAACTTTTTCCCACTGAATCAATATCATTATTTACAAAATTCTTCTACAACTTGAGAAACAAATTGTCAAATTGATTTGAAATACCCATTATGTGACTGTATCCGTGAAACCGCAATCGATTAATTACTATATTAACGTTTCGGCTATCATGCTAGATTTTGCACTTTTATCTTAAATATTGAACTTTCGGACCTTCTGAATCTCGATCGCCGATTCTCGAGTATTTAATATCAAAACTGGAATGTTGACTCTGAAGTTTCGAAAAAGGAATCCTGAATATTGAACCTCAAATCTAGAATGTCTAAATTTAAAAGAAGCATCTAGATCCCAAACCTCGACCACGGATGTCAAAAATATAATCTCGAACCTTGAATGTCGAATCTGGACACAGATCTAGGGTCTCAAGACTCAAATCTCGAATATTGAATCTGAAAGTTTGATCTCGCCCTTCAACTCAAATCTTGAATCTCGAGTTTAAATCATAAATTTCGAAAACAAATCTTAAATCTTGAAAGTAAAATCTTGAATCTCAAAACTTGAATATAGGGTCTTTAGTCCTAAATGATGAATCTCGAACACAAAACTCATACTTAGATCTTGACTCTCGAAACTAGAATCTCGAATCTCCGAGCTGGATCCCTAATTTCAAATACGAAACTATGTAGACGCTAGATTTTACATTATGTCGTTTTTTTTTTGGCATTATGTAGGTTTTTTATGATATTAGGTAGGTTTTCCAACAAGACGTCAACTTGTAACTAGCTGTCGTTCACTTGAAACTCACTTGTATCAAGCGCAAAAACTCTTTGCAGACTAGCCTACTTATTCAAAAAGTTGACATTTTATAGGCAGTTTGACATTATATAGGTTTTTTACGTAATAACCCTGCCGATCTCGAACTTGAAACTAAAACTTGGAACCTCAAACTTAGAATCACGAACCTGACTGACCAAGCACGGGGCACCTGTTATAATCACTGTGCTGTTGAACTGGCATTCGTTTTTGTTGTAGGAATTTGAAATTCTGGAAAATTTGATTAATCCAAATGTCAAGGAAAAGGGGGAGACGAAATTGTTATATTATATATAGATTTTGATTAGGAGTTCTAATACGGGTTTTATCCTAAATTTCCAGATTTAACATCTCTAATGGATTAACTGCATCTATTTGTTTACTTGTTTAAACTTATTTGAATCATCTGCATTATAGAACGTCATCACATTTCAGATAAAACTATTTTCCCCACTCCTGCTGGAAGCTTGATCGTGTCAAAGAAGATTTTCAGTATCACATTTGAAAATATCACACTCAAAATTTTACGTTTAAGCGTTGGAAGCTTCTCCACTTTTCATTTGCACAAAAACCTATAAAAGCCCTTCTGAAAGCAAATTGCTCATAATTCAACATACTCAACGACAAATAGAAAAGTTCTCGATTATAGTATGTTATTTTATATTTTTTCAAAAGAGAATTTTTTATCACATCGAAATGCAACCAACCCACTCGATCAGAAGAAATTCGAACCATTCCCTGTAAGAATTCGTTGCTTAGCAGTGTTGTGGTATAATCAATTAAAAGATAATTAATTATCTTAGTGCTTACTCTCTTATCCGTATGATGTTGCCTAGATATGAAATATTCGATGTCATCATTACCAAAAAGAATCGAAAATTCGGTCATTGCTATTTGGTCCATTATTAGTTAATCCAGAGGTCTTTTTCGGTTTGTGGCTCCATGAATAATCGATTTTTTTCCGGGCCGCTCTTAGTACATCAGATTTTTTTCTTCGAAATTTTTGACTTTCTGCATACACGATTGTTGACGCAAAAAATTCGAAAATCCTTATGACGGTAGTCGCGGCGCACACCTTGAGAATCACTGAGTTAACCTTTAATAACAAGATGCCGTACTCCATTTCATGCCCTTTTTTTTTTTTATTTTTGTATTTATTTAGCAACATCCAACAGCCATAGCCAATTACAGGATGGATAAACATGAAAATATAAACAAATGCATGTAGTGGATGTATGTAGAGAAAGCTAAAACGCTACAAAAAAAACCTCAAAGCAGAACTACGAGGAAAAAAAACGTAGGTTTACCCACCCAGCACACACCTGCAAGCATTAACGAAAATAAGCATTAATGTCTCCCAAAGTCGCACAAAAGAAAATATATCTAAAACGCCATTAACTGAATTATAATTACGGCACATTATATAGAATGAACTTAAGTGAATTCTTTTTGCGTCTGCTCTCTAAATTATAGATTTTGTGTCTCACCATCAACTCACTAAGAGGAAAGCCAATAGCAGCATATATCCGGTCAGCTTTGAATGAGAGGTATTTTAAAAACTTTCTTTGAACGGACTTTAAGCGGTCAATATATATTTGATGATGAGGATACCATACCAGGGACGGATACCTAAGCTCAGATCTTACATAAGCATAGTACGGTATTTTCAGTGAAAAGGAGTTGTGGAAATCACCAGTATTTCTTACAATAAAACCTTTGATGCAGCCACAACAGCATTTTCGATGTGATAGGAGAAAGAAAGTTTTCTGTCAAATGTGACTCAGAAGTCATTAATTGTATTAGGTCAGTCAAGTTTCCTGCCACCAATACTATATTCATACATCATTACCCCTGTTTTTAAAGTAAACGATAAAACGTGTCACTTAGCAGCATTCAAAACCAGTCTGTTTTTACGACACCAGTTGTCAACCCTTACAACGTTTCATTGCAAGCGATAACAATGGTTAATGTTAGAGACTCTACAGACAAGTTTCATATCGTCAGCATATATAAGAAAATCGAAATCGATAACTTCAGAAATATCATTTAAGAACATAATAAATAACAGAGTATTATGCATGTATTACCCTGTGCTTCTAGTGTCTGTCTCATCAACTTCACAACAGAATTTACAGTATCTACTCTAAATATCCAGAAGTTGCTTTTGTGGCTGTTTGAGAATGATAAGGCCCATTCTATTTAAACTATAAGGCATCCCCTCCTTTTGATATCCACGATCCAGGAATCGTAATTATTTAATGGGCTAAAGCGCTTTATCTGTCTAATTTCATCATCTGTCTAAATTTTTCGCAAATCCCCATCAACAATTCCTTTCAAAAAGGAGTTTTTTCCATCTTGGTGTCTGCCTAAGTCACCTTTGGGAAAGTTTTCACACCGTATTCTGTCTTGGCGCGTTTTCTTACTCCCGATGGAAGTTGTTCATATATTATGAGGGGGCGATACCCGATGGGACCCCGCTTCACCCCTCCTTGGAGGAACTTGCCGAAGCTATCTTTCGTTCCTCCCTGGTGAACTGTTACGATGCCGAGACGCGACCGATTGTCAAAACTTTGCAGGCTGCTTTGCTGACTGTTGGCGAGACAAGGACGTTTTCAGGGGCGTACAGTAGTCAGTTCTTGGTCAAAAGTAACTTCTGTGCAAACGGTCCTACATTGCCAAAATACGTATAATAGAAGACAAGCCCATACTTCAGTCAGTCAGTCAGGACTAGCGAATTCAGACTAGGTGAAAGGGAAATCTTTGTTTACCAGATTTTTTTCACATCAAGCGAGAGCTTGAATTCTGACTGCGTTTTATGTTAATTTTTCCACCTTGTGGCAGATTTTAAGCAGTAGATTTTTACTTACCACGCCTACTAGAGTCTATTCGCCAAAAATTTCGAAAATGAGATATGTCATTATATGACATGTATGTCAGGCAAAGC
Organism: Acanthoscelides obtectus; assembly: GCA_963669975.1. Lineage (NCBI taxonomy): Eukaryota > Metazoa > Arthropoda > Insecta > Coleoptera > Chrysomelidae > Acanthoscelides > Acanthoscelides obtectus. The sequence continues at coordinate 64,903,437 of CAVLJG010000008.1, forward strand.
CATGTCACTCATTTCGGTCGGTCTGTCGGTTTGTCGCTCTGTCTGTCAGACTTTCGGAGTCTGTGCTAATCCTTGGCCCGTCTATGACATGGAAAATATCACTCGGATTTGGATAGAATTTCCAAACAAGACTACTACTGCCCGAAACGACAAAATATATGTTGGATAAACTTCGTTTTTTGGCGCTTCAGATCATTTTCGAAAAATGCTGCCCTCAAAACTACGAATGATAGATGAATGTTCTAGATATACTCCTCTGCTCTCTGGGTTTACTGGCAGGCGTGCCAGTCTTGCTAAGTGTCCTAGTACCCTAGTATTGTTGCCACTGTGCCGCGCTGCCGGATTATCGGTGAGGTTTCGGGGAGAGGCGACGTAGCCAGATGGACGGTACTAGTGGTTGCGAGAGAAAAACGTTTTTTTACTCATTGTATGGGCCAGTTTGACTGAGATGATCCATTTAATTCTCTGTTATACATGCTCGTAACTAACTTTTTGCTCAGGGGGCCAAACTTGTGGTGAACATAACTCACAACGGCGTTCCGTGAGAGTGCAGAATCAACCTACTTGGCGCTGTTTTTTACTACGGGTTACCATTAAATTGGATATTTTCTAGGTCAGGGTATTTCCAATGGCGACCCTTCCGGTTATACCGGAACTAGGTAACAACTGACTTCAAGGATATCATTCAGGTTCTGTTCTACAGGAGATTCTAAACGCATTTCTCTCTAACTTAGATATATGTCAAAAGGTCCAGCTGGAGAATCTTAAAAGTTGAGCAAGGCATCTAGTTGAAAGAGGTCCAGAATTCCACAGGAAGCAGGGAGACCGTAGCTTTTGCGAAAGGTAGCTCCGACAGTCGTCAAGATGAGAAGAACTCGTCTTTGGATAGAATTGTTGATGGGGCTTGTAAAATATTTCAGCTGATGCGACTAAGCGGATAAGGCGCTTTAGACATTAAAGAAATAAAAACTTCGGCATTATAAATTGATGTCTAACAACTGGGGGAAATACACCGTATTCCTTTGTCACTCAGACAAGGGTTTTGACCTGATATCGCAAACTTTCATTACACTTCACACTTGGAAAATCTTGGTATTGAAAATTCATGGTTCCAACAGTTATTAAAATCTCTTAAGTTATCCCGGTAGCTCAAATCTCGGAACTCAGAATACTCGATCTCAGGAATTTTGAGAGCAGCATATGCACACTCTGCATACTGAAGGCATGTACACAAAGACTTCACTATTGGTATTAAATCTTTCTTTACTGAAAATAAGCGAAGCATTTGCCAAGATTCAAATAAGATAGGAACAGGCTAATTTCCTTTGTATATATTATGTGTAACGTCAAATATTTTGAGATACCACAACAGTACATGAGAACCCCATAAAAAACTTCTACCCAGGAAAGCTTCAAGGCACTCACAAATTCCAACCAAATAGCCCTTCGTTACCCATCAGAAAATTGGGTTTTTGTTGGAGCAATAGGAATTCGGCCGAACATTTTTAAAGTTCCAGAAGCTACAGAATTCTTTTCCGGTCCCTTTCTATACGTTAATGATAACAAAGTTGAAAATGTTCGACGGTGGGTGAGGGGAGGCATCGAAATCGTCGATTACATATAGTGCAGTCGTGATAGTAGCCAGTAACCTAGAAATAATGAAAGCTAAAGGCGAATTCTTATTAAGATTGTATACCCATTTATTTTAAGTTCCATATCTACTGATAACGCAGAGGCACAACACCTTTTATGTTTCAATCTGTTTTATTACAGATTTAAAGCAGGAAATTTAGCGACCATGTAAATGTGAATTGTAAGTTAAATATTCGTAAATGGGTGAACTTTATACAAAAATGTCAAAATTGCAAATTTTTGAGGAACAGTCAAGTACTAAAATAAAAAGGTATATGTTTTTAATTATCAAACACCTGCAATAACAATATTTCGACGCAACTAAATGACTCATATTTTCGGCAGAAGAAATGTTTCAGGTATGTAGAACCACAACTTATGTTTTCTTTTCAAACAAAGCACAAATCTACATATAACTTTGTTAGGATATGAATGAACCCAAATATAAATAAAAATAACGCGCCTTGTCTTTTGAGGTGATAACTGAATGGTGATACATGTATTCTATGAAACCATGCTCTGTTGATGCGTTGCTGGGGGGCCAGTACTGCCGGTAGGGCGATAGACTAGATCGCAATGTTGTCTTTCATTCCTTTGTTATGCATGTTCTTGGCCATTTGTTTTCAACCTGCTTGTCGCCATGCTTCCTGTTATCAAATGTCGTGGATAGAGTAATGAATGAAGAGATCAGCAGATGCATGAGTAAAAATGAGGAACTCTTGATAACTATGAAGAAACGGAAACTTCCGTACATCGGCCATGTAATGAGGAGTGAACTCTACGAGATTCTCTGTCTTAACATAGAGAGCAATGTCATTCGTAAACGATCAGTAGCGCATGGACTAGTTGCGGTTTCTAGGGAATTATCTCAAATTGGGTCGCAAACCTTCAAAAGGGAGACGGCGTAGGAAAAGGAAGATAAAAGAAAAGTATTATAAGCATAATATAACTGAGCTAATACAACAGGACTCCCTGCGAGCTGTCGGCGTCCCAATAAAAACTATCTGACAAGGGTCGACGTGCCTGTGCTGGCAGGCCCAGATTAAACTTAATCGCATGATCAGGGAGTAATTGATCAGCAACATTGTGAACGTAGCTGCTGGCACTGTTCGGAGCGAAACAAAGTTTGTATACGTGCAGATTTCAGACGACGGACGTGTCGCTTGCTGTTGTCTTGCTCTACATCCTTGACCAAGGAAATGGGTCAGATTCATCCGTACAAGTAATCAACAAAGAATCGAAGTTAAAGGAATGCAGCGGGAAGACTACACCAAATACCATCCAGTGTGATGACCAATGGGAGTTGTGTGACTACAAGAATCCGTAATCGACTCCAATCATGGTAAAACAACAGCAATTGTCGAGGCTTCCTCCAATATTTTTTCTCACTTTTTGACTGTTTCATTGTTCAAGCCACAATGTTAAGAATATGCTATTTGTCAGTCCAGAGGCGGAGCTTTGATGACCCTAAAGAACTTTGTTTTTGTATTTTGTCCCAATATGGTGTCGTTTAGTCAAAAGCGTAATATATATATATGATGATATGATGATTTTAGTGTTTATGCTTTCTGGAAGAATACCGCAGAAGTGGAAAGAGCTTTTTTTTCTTTTATTTGCTTGAGCATATGAGAATATATGGGAAAAAAGTTCTGGGATATAATTTTTTTATTTTATTTTTTATTTTATTTAAAAGCAAGTCAAACTAAGTTCAAACGTTTAATGTATAGTCGCTCCTCCTAAAATAAAACGCGTTAATCAAATCGCAACTTTTAAATCTCAATAATATGGAGAGCAAACTATTTCGGAAGTTCTGAGTACACACAAGATGGAATTATCACTGCATTTTGTGGAACCGAAGTCTACAGGGTGTCCAAGATGAGAATTCTATGCATGGGATCTCAATACCTGTGGGAGATACAGTTTAGGATGAAGAGTTGCGTTTTTTGGGTATTTACATGCCGTTGAGAAACTCGTTAACATTTCATGGCTTACTGAGGTATTTTGGAAAAACTAAAATTTGGCCAAACCATTTTTATTTTTTCCTGATTTTATTTTAAGAAATTTCAAAAATGTAATAAAACCTTTCCATTTTCAGTTTTCAGCCACTACATGATGGAGTTTTTAAGTTTTATGCTCGACGGTTCGGTTTTAAGAAACCAACATCGACTTTATTTTTTATATGGTCCGAAAAAGAGTACACCCTGTATCTCATAGCAATTTTTACACTAATTCAACGATGTAACACATGCTACATTTATTTTCTTGCTTATAAGTAAAATTTTTTTTTTTATTTTTTTAAGCAGGCGTTACAAATAAATGCTTGACTGACGTAAATATCTGTCACCAAGTATTGTTATTATTGTGTATTGTTAATATTGCTTTATTATTGTCAAAGATGTCAGGCGGTCATTTTAGCTATGAAGAAAAGTTTGACATGCTGACGTGCAGCATTTTGTGCTACAAAAATACTAAAAATACTACAGAAATGTATCTACTTAAATTTCCCGAAAGAAGGCAGCCAAGTAAGACCATTCTCTTAGAGATGGTTCGAAATTTAAGTCAATATGGTTCGTTCAATCAAAAAGCCTTTTACGTCTCGAAAAAAGGCACCTTTAGGGGAGAATAGTATTTGCAAGCATTTTCTGAGGAGTCTGAGATGCCAACTGAGCAAATTGAGAAAAGAATATGAGTAGCCAAATCCACAGTCCAATTTATTTTTTGTAAAAATAGATATCACCACTATACACGAACGTGTGGAGATTTTAATTCCTATTCAAAAACAATATAGTCCAATGATAGTATGGTCACTAATAATGGGATCTTTAATTGCCGCAACACTCATTACTCGGCTTAAGAAAATTTGCTTGCCAAAAAAGTATCCAGACATCAATAACACTTTGCCTTAAAGATGTGGTGCGGCATTCTACGGATCAAAATATTGGGTCAATTTATATACCACAACTCATTAACTGCATAACGGCGCTTTCAATTGTTGCGACCTGATCTAGAAGACTTTCTGGATAATTTACCTTTGGCACAGGTTAATAGTTGTTGGTTTCAAAAAGACGGTGCTCCTGCACATAACTCTAGGCAAGTTCGAGAGTAGTTTTCTAAACGATTTCCCGGAAGGTGGATTGGAACCTCTAGTATCCAGCGCGATCCCCGGATTTAAATCCTCTGGACTTTTTTGTTTGGGGTTTTTCCTTTGAAACTGAGAATGTCTAATGGAAGCACTTAGTATGATTACACCAGGAATGTTACATGATGTTTTGAATATTTATGTTTAGAAAATAATGAAAACCTATTTGAACACATATTGTGGATAAAATAAAAATAATGTTCAATATGTATTGTTTATTTAGCATAATCTTATGAAATGTGACCCCATCTATCAGTAATCACATAATCTTTCTTCAAGCATTTGCTTGCAACGCCTACTTAAATAAAACAAAATTATCACATTTTTCTTTATAACTAAGAAAACAAATATAACATGTGATATATCCTTGGTTTTGTAGCAAAAGAGGATATCAGAATCAGAGTGTACTTTTTTCAGACCATAAAAAAATAAAATTGACGATGGTTTCTCATAAACGACAAGAAGGGCACACTTTCATGTAGTGCCTAAAAGGTGCCAATGAAATAGTTGCATTAGTTTTTTGATATTTCTTAAAATAAAGTGCGTTTTGGCCAAATTTTACTTATTCCCGGATAACGCAACTTTTTTATAGTTTAACCTAAGCTGTATCTCCCACAGTTATTGAGATCCGCATGTATAGAATCCTTATCTTCAATAACCTGTATACATTTGTTGAGTAGTTACCACCAGTCTGAACCACAGATGTCCTACATACAGATGCGAAAGGGATTATCGGCTCCTTTTACATTGGTGTCACCAGCTATTTGACAATTATCCTACCAACCAGCATGTACGTCCGTAGGCATGGTTCCTAGAGGGGCGCAGATTAGGTCAGAATTTGTGTCAAAAAGATCTGAAGATCAAATAATGGCATCCAGAAATGGAGTCCCAAAATATTTTGGATATCTTATAGAGCAAAATTTTTCCTTCTCAAGCCTACTGGCGGAGAAGTGTTTGAAAATGAGTTATTTCTTTTGGATGATGTATGACTTGTTCATCACGAAAAACCACGTTACTCATTTCCATCGGTCTATCGGTGTGTCTTTCTGCTAATCCTTGAGCCGTATATAACTTGGGAAGTAGGATTTTAATGAAACTCTCACACGAGCTAACTATTCCGTTGTTTTGCGTTTTAGATGATCCTGGTCATTTCCAGAAAAACAATTGGGAGTTGGATTGAATTGGGTGGGGTGGGGGAGATATAAGTACCTCATTTTTTGGAGGCAATCACAAATACAATATAGATCCAGCCATTTATTTTTTAGTTCTCAACTCCAGTTGTCAGGAGCTTTGGATGTTGCTACCATATACTTCAAAGCATTGTACGTAGACCTGGGCTACGGTCGATGCATTTATGTCCACAAATGTGTATAGTGGAGAATATACATAAAGTATGCCTTCAGACCACCCCGTACACCAATTTAGCGCCGGAGCTCCGGTTTCCTGTAGCATCGGCATCCGGGGTCCGGCAAGTTTGGTCAGTATTAATTGCTCAAAGAACAACAGAGTAGCGGTTGGTTGGCGCCTGCCGTTATTGATCGATACGAATTATGAGTCGCATGTTTGCCAACCTAATGGTGTTTACTCGTTACACAGTCGTTACCATCAACCACTTTGATGAACACACCACGCTGCCACGCCGCTGTCTGTCCATCTGTTTGTCGGTCGCTAGTTGCATGTACTCGTACCATTAAAAATAATCGATAAAAAATCGATCAGGAGAAACGGAGGAACGCATCAGGTGCATCTTAATGATGAAGTATGAGCTCTTCAGCAAAATACAAGGAGCTTAAAAAAATATTTATTTTATCAATGGGGTAGACAGTACGTCCATATACAGGGTGATTCACAAGTCGTGACCAAAAATGAAACATTATACAGAGGACCGCATTTCTAGGGGTGTCTTCTATGCAACATTTATTCCTCGAGAGCTTCATCAAACAGTTTAAAAATATGAAACAATTTTTAGTATCTTCAAAGCCGGCAACTGAAATGAACTAAATTTTGGTATGTGGATTTACCTAAGTATTGTCCATATTCAAAAGTCTTCACTTAAAATTAACGAGCACCAGTGGCGGAAATACAGGGAACTGGTGGTATTATTTTTCCCAATAAAACTAGTACTTTTTTTTGAAACGCGCTATTTCTAGAATTTTACTTTCAATTTGCTACAAATAATTACTCTATGCTTTTTTCATAGAGTGCATCGTTTTCGTAAAAATAAAAAAAAACAGATTAGATTATCAAATCTTTATTTCAATAAATGCTCAAAAATATTATCATCCTGACGGATACAGATGCGGCATCTTTTTTATAAGGAAAAACGGATTTCTGCAAAATTTGTTGTGTCTTGAACTTGCTGAAATGCATTATCTATTCTTTCTTGTAACTGATCAACAGTATTAATTTATTCAGCATACACTAGTTGTTTGAAAGCGCCCCACATAAAGTAATCCAGGGGGTTCAAATCAGGAGACCTCGCAGGCCAATGTACGGGTCCGTTTCTGCCAATCCATCGTTGTCTAAAATGATTATTCAACCATGCGGTTATACCACGATGACCATGCGGTGGGGCACCGTCGTGCTGAGACCACATTGGTACTGTCTTTGCTAACGGAACATCATCTAACAGATTTTATATGTAATTCTCTAGAAAAGATAAGTATGAGTTTGCATTTAAACGTTGTGGCAATACGTGCATTAACTGTTTGTCATTGAAAATGGCGCACCAGACATTTCTAGAAAATCTGTGTTGAAACGAGTCGATCCTTACAGAACGGGGATTTTCTAACGACTAAATACGTTCATCATTAGAATTAAAGGTTCCACTCCCCGCAAAAAGCGATTCATCTAACCACAAAACCAAATCAATAAAATCTGAATTTTCATTATGCATTTGCAGTAACCACTAACAAAAATTTCGCCCTTGCACTTCGTCGCCGTGTTGGATACATTGCATATTCTGCCGATGGTCAGAATGTTAAACTTCCCGATTTAAAATGCTCCACGCAAGACTTTGGAAACAGGGTAACTGGACCGCAATCCGCCTAGTACGTGTACTAGGATCATCCAACGAGAAACTAATTACTTTCAGTTCCTCTTGAACAGTATTCCGGACACCATGGCCTCTAGCTCCAGGAAGTTTGGCAATTCCATATTGCCGAAGTCTCACATGCCGGAACCGCACGCTTGCCATTTGCCGCAAACTCCAAACCCCTACAAACGCTTACGTTTTTTTTTTTGAAGAAGCAAACGTGGCCGTCCACACGTTTGCGGGTGCGTAAGTGAAAAGGCAACAGGCAAACATGACGGACGTCGAACTTGTGTCTGCCGTAGCATTTGGCTTAAGCTGGTTTTATTATAAAACAAAAAAAAAACAGTCAGATAAAACGAAAAATATGACCAAGAAGGTGGTGGATGTTAAATATTCATATGAATCGTACCAGGTACTTGTTTTAATGAAATTGATATTTAGTTCCAAAAATAGTACCTATCACATCCAAAATTTAAGGAGCTGACATTATGAGTAGTAACATATGTGTTTTTAATTTAATAGGCATTAACTATATAGTGATTTACTAAATGATGCGCTAAGGCGACTCAATGCGCCAGCTTTTTTTTGTTATCTTTGTGATCCGGATGGCTGTGTGCCAAATGCACGTTTCTCCTTGGTACCGCTCCAGGAAGTTCAAAATCTCTTCGTTCAACCAGTCACTCATTTTGTTGTTATCCAACTGGACCCAGATTATTGTTGCAAAGCTTACACCCATTCGCCACCAGTGCATAAGCGAGATTGAGGCGCACAAACGTATGGATGTGTCACAAACGCTTGTGGCAAACTCCTTTTGATTTGCGACCAAAAAACCGACACCCGATCGGATCGGCTACAAGCGCTGGCAAACCTACGCAAACGAAGCCAAACGCTCTATCTGCACGTTTGCATTTGTGCCGATTTGCAGCGATTTGGCAAGCGTGCGGTTCCGGTATTAGAAATGAACCTGTGGGGTAGGTTGGCGTCTGTTAGGAAACCTACGTTGATACTCCCGAGAAGCCGCTAAAGCATTTCCATTACATGACGCGTACACAAAAATAACATCAGCGTACTCATCATTGCTAAATTCCATTTAACAACACTCAAAAATGGGAAGAATAAACTTTTGACTCGACTATTACAGAAAGAAAAATGCTAGTAGTAACGATAGCAACCGTATAACACATAACTTCAACAAACTATCTACCAAGAAAGGTCAAGTTGGTATCAAGGCCTCCTATTTTATTTTGAAACTAATTGTATCTCGGCTCTTCATGAATGATCTAACTTGTTATATTTTTATTTTTACGGAAACAGTGCAGTCTAGGAAAATAAACACAAGAGTAATTATTTGTAGCAAATTGAAGTTGAAATCCGAAAAATTAAGCTTCCCAAAAAAAACCAGTTGCGTACTATTTTTATTTGGAAAAATAATGCCACTAGTCTCCTGTATCTCCGCTACTGGTACACGTTAATTTTATGTAAAGACTTTTTGATGTAGACATACTAAGGTAAATCCACATACCAAACTTCAGTTTATTCCAGTTGACGGTTTTGAAGATATTAAGACCATTTGCTTTTGTTTGTGAATCACCCTGTATAAGATTATTTTTTCTTACGAATACTGGTCCTAACATGCTCGCTTACCAAAGTACAGGATACAGGCAAGTTATATCTTCAGTTCAGATAAGTCATTCATTAAGAATTTCATAATACTCTAGAAACTTTGTCATTGCTTTTTGAATCACTATTATATGTTTAGTTAGTCAGTATATGTTACGCTTTCTTTCGGGTTTATATAAAATATAAGCCATGACAGAAGGCGCTTACGAGCAATACTAGGAAAGAAAACTACCTAGCCTTGAAAAAAAAGACGTACGATTTTTCTGATAATTTTATTTTTCAATATAATCCCCCCACATCACTGCACTTGCGCTGTCTCCTCCAGTGAACCCTTATAAAAATATGTTTCCGCTTGAATCGTTTGCGGCTACCTTTAGGCCATCATATCGGTCAAAACGTCGTCCTCGAAGGCTTTTCCTCAGTAATCTAAATACATTTAAGTCAAACGGAGCCATGTCCGGACTACAAGGAAGATGATCTATTTCAACTAAGCTGCATTCCTACACAATTGGTCTAATTTTGCGAACTTATGTATGGCTGCATTATCATGCAGCAGAAACAGTTCTAGATTGGCTAAATCGGGTCTTTTCTGAATGATGGCCATACGTGACTTTTTTAGCGTGTTCGCATAGATATCCACATTTATTGTTGGCTCTTTTAGTATATATTCAATGAGAAGGATCCCCTTGATGCCCCAAAATAACTGTTGCCATCAATTTTCCAGCAGAGGGTTGCGTCAATGCATTTCTGAGAGGGACACACCCTCTACGAACCCACTGCTTGGACTCTGTATCAGTCTCAGAATCTCAGTGATGCACCCAAGGCACAATTTCTGCCAAAAGAATCGTTGGTTTCCAAATAGCTCTCTGAACCTTAGTCATGTTGAAACTAATGTCATGCAAAATGGTTATCACGCTGGATTATGATATATTAGGGCCGATTTCACCAACATTAATATTATGGATCAATGGAAAATACCTTATCGAAATGCAATTTGACAGACGCTGTCAAAGGTCTCTGAATATTAGTGATTTCTATCGAAATATTGAATAAAATCGTGAAAATTCGACTGTATTATAAACAAGACCACTTTTTGATTCCAACATGATGATCTTGTACAGAAAAAACAGGACAACTTTCATGTATTTTGATATATGTTATAGGTTTACATTTAATAACGCCCTGTAAAAAGGGTTTTGACAACATTGTCACATTTGCGAGCTATAAGTTTTCTGAGATTTGTTGTCGAGAAAAAGTTTTTAAAAGATGGAAGTTGACCCAGGAGGATCAACAGACGACGCAGTTCCACATACTATGAGGAAAGAGCTGAGCGGTGGCGGAAACCAAGCAGAAGCAGAAAACATGAGCTCACTGACGCAGATGTCATCGGAGCAGAAAACGATCGAAAAACTGATGCTGATTATAGACGACCAGGCGAGGCAGATTCGACACCTAATGGAGACCATCAAGGACCAGACAGCCAAAATTGACAGCCTTACCGCCCAGGTAACCATATTACTAAATTCAAAAGAATCCCCTAAAGAACGGACAAAGACCCTAAAAAGACCACTGAGAAACGTTTCCGATGATCATCTCACATCCACAGACGAAGACGTACAGACTGAAGGATTTGTAAAAGCAAAATCAAGAAGGAGGAAAGGCGACAAGGCTGATCGATCAACCCAAGACTTTCCTCCTCTTCCGAATACAGGATCAATTCCATTTCACACCTCCCCCAATTCATCAAATCGAAACACTATTAATGCTTCTATTACCAAGCCAGGGACCACGTTATCTACCTGTCAGGTGACTCCGTCAGCCGATCTTACTTCTCCTCCGTCATCTCGTCCAACCGTCGTGGCATCAACACAACCCTCACGACAAGGGCGCATAACCCCGATCGTCTTACGCGACGGGACGAGATGGCGTACTTTAAACTTCAAGTTCATTTCCCTAGGTATTAAAATAGATCGCGCGGTTGCCGTCGATGCGGGAATAAGGAATATTCCTAAATCCGAGGACGACTACCGTAAGATCGTTCGCCTATTCCGAGAGGAAGAAGTGCCCCATCACACTTTTCCTCTCCCTTCGGAACGGAACATCCATGCGGTGGTTCGAGGAGTTCCCGTAAACTTTTCGGATACTGAGATTAAGGGAGAACTGGCGCAGAGGGGATATAGCCCTCTTCACATCATTCGATTGAAGCGCAGTGGCGGTGCGCCCATGCCTTTGGTGGTCGTGATACTGCCCAAGACTGAAAAATCTCAGCAAGTGTTCAACGAACACGAACTGCTAGGACTGGCATTCGAGTTGAGGTTCAGAAGAACTCCAGACTCATTGGGCAGTGTCACCGCTGCCAAAAGTATGGGCATGTGCAGTCATATTGCACTGCACCGCCCAAATGCTTAAAATGTGCAAAGGACCACATGACGCATTTGTGCCCCCTCACAGAAGAGGAAGAATGCAAGTGCGCGAACTGTGGAGAGGGACATCCCGCAAATAGCCGGACTTGCAAGTTCCTTCTTGGAGAGTTATAGCGCAAAGGCGCAATATACCATACGCGGACGCAGCTCGGGAGGCAACCTTGCCTGCCCCCTCTGCCCAACCTCCCTTGAGCACGCAAAATGTGGACCTGGCAACCGCGCTAAGGTCCTTACAACAAATAATTAGCGCTACCCAAGCGTTGCAGGCGATATTTCCTGTAAATGTCTAGGTACAATAGTAGACAGCCTGCATTCATCAAAATTCTTTTGTGGAATTGTTTGGGCATGAGGGATATTCCCAAAAAACGGGAATTTCATCAAGCTCTTTTGGATGAAGGTATAGATGTGGCCTTGCTGCAGGAAACGTTGCTTAATCCGGGAGATCCTTTAGCTCTCCCGAATTATGATGTTATCCGAGGTGACAGATTGAATGGTCGAGGCGGCGGTTTAGCAGTGTTGATTAAACGCGGTATAGACTATTATAGAAGCACTAATGCGGAGATGCATAGCATCGAAGCAGCTTCTGTGGTGGTCAATATGGTGGGAGGTGTCTCGTTGAAGATCACATCGGTGTATGTCAGGTGTGGTGCCAGGCTACAAGAGGCGGATCTGGAGGTCCTCTTAGACTACTCGGGTCCGCTTATTGTGGCAGGGGACTTCAACTGCAAACATCGAGCATGGAATTCTAGGTTGAATTCCACTAGTGGGGTTCGATTGTACGGTTGTACAATCGAACCCCATGATGCGAAATGGGTACCTTATATATAGCACTGAAGAGCCGACATATCAGTCATTCAACCATCTTCAGGCACCAGATGTCATCGATTTCGCGATATCTAAAAACTGTAGATACAGTATCTCTTCTCGAATCTTGTATGATATCTCTAGTGACCATCTACCTGTTGTCTTGGATGTGGGCAATGAGCAAACTTCTGAGCAGGCAGCACCTCCAAGGAAACGGGACCTATACAAGTTGCTCCTTAGAGAGTTTCCCAATATCCCGATTATAGATGATGAGTCTGGAATAGATGCCGCTCAAGCGGAGTGGACAAGTTTCATTCAAGCAGCTCTACAGCGTGCAGCTGTGTTTCCTGTATAACGACACGGCAGACCTTTTTTGCCTGCGGACATTCGTCAGAAAATCTCTGACAAAAGAGCCGCTATTAAGCAGGCAAAAAGGTCTTGTCATCCTGATGACATTCGTAGGGCTACAAATCTTGTCCATGAAGTGAGAAACGCACTGCACGAACTCCGCAACGAGCAATGGAGCGACTTTCTGACGGGAATGCTTGATTCAAGTATTCCTTTCTGGAGGGTCGCAAAGTCACTCAGAAACGGAAAGCGAGAACAACTCCCACACATCCACGGTCCTGAAGGCATAGTCTTCAGAACGGAGGATAAGGTCGAGGTTTTCGCTGATGCCATGGAAAAACAGTTCTCTCCCAACTATGATCTCGATAATGACCTCGACGAGGAACAGCACATCGTACGATCCGTCAGGAGATATTTTAGGGCCAACGGCGTTAGCGGAGGCACTGAATCCTCTTCAGATGACTCTTCTTCAGAAGATTCGTCTGAGGCTCCACATAGCACATTAGCGGAAGCCTCCGAGTTTCCACATTGCACACCAGCGGAGTTACTAAGTCATATTAAAGACCTCAAGGTGCGTAAAGCACCTGGAGAGGATCAAATCACCAACAAGGCGTTGAAGCTGCTCTCGCCGAAAGCCCTGACATACTTGGTGACAATAATCAATGCGACGCTCAAAATCCAGTACTTCCCTGCTGGGTGGAAGACTGTTGAGGTCATCATGATTCCAAAGAAGGTGGGTTCGATATTTCCTCAGGATTACCGTCCCATAAGTCTGCTGTCAGCTCCTTCTAAGCTCACCGAAAAGGTGATTTATCGTCAAATCACCATGTGATTCCTGACGTCCAATTCGGTTTTCGGTCCGAGCATAGCACCGAGCTACAGGCAGTCAGGCTGGTGGAGCATGTAACCAGAGGGTTCACCCTTAGCATGAGTACTGGCATCTTGCTTTTGGATGTCTCAAAAGCCTTTGACAAGGTGTGGCACGCGGGCCTCCTCTATAAACTAATCCAAAAGGGTTTTCCTTTTTGGCTTCTAAAATTACTGAAATCCTTTCTTGAAGGAAGGAAGTTTCGGATCAAAATTAACAATGTTTTGTCAACAACACGGCGAGTACGGGCCGGTGTTCCTCAGGGTTCGGTCCTAGGACCAATTCTTTATTCGCTTTTCATCCATGATGTCCCTTCCCCCAGCAACTGTGAAGTCTACCTCTATGCTGACCACACTGCACTTGTCGTCCAGTCGTGTACTGGTGATCTGGTTCACGATGGGTTGCAGAATGCGGTGGACGAAGTTCTAGAGTGGGCGGAACGGTGGCTGACAAAAATTAATCATTCGAAAACGCAGGCTATTTATTGTACCAAAAAACGTCGCGGCCCCCCAGCAGAGGGTTCTGTAGACGGAAATCGTGTACCATGGACAAATTCTGCCAAATATCTCGGTGTCACCCTTGATAAAGGCATGACCTGGAAGAAACATACAGCATCCATAAAAACAAAATTCCAAATTGCGTTTCGGCAACTATATCCTTTGTTATGTAGATCCTCCAAATTGAGTTTGATAAACAAAGTTCGACTATATAAAATGATTATTAAACCAGCCATTACTTATGCATGTGCGGCTTGGTGTTTTCTTGCCAAGACACACATGCAAAGTCTTCAAGTACTGCAAAGCAGAACTTTGCGGACAATTTGCAACGCTCCATGGTATGTCCCAAATGAGACACTATACAGAGACCTTGACATTCCTTACTTGAGGGATTATGTCAAGCTTTAGGCGCAGCGACGTTATAGTCAAGCGGAATCGCACAGCAACCCTTTGTTGCGTGACTCAGTGGACTACACAGTGGAGCAAGTTCGTAAACATTCAAGGCCACGGCTCGCACTGTAATCAAAAGTTAGCGTGAATCTTTAGTAAACTCAAAATTACACTCTAACAAAACCGAATCAAAAATTTGTTTAGTTCACCTCAAAATTAATCCGTGTACCAAGTCAAAAAGCCTAGGTGTTTCCTCTTAAACTAAGCATATCTGTTTTTCTTTGTTCTTCTCCTTTTTTCTTCTCTTTCCCTTTCTCTTTTTCCTTGACTTTGTCTGGTTTCTGGGCAACCAGGACTGACAGATTCGACTAACGTACATCAGACAGTGACTAACGGGCAAAGGTCCTACGGACCGCCCAGACAAATAAATGACGAATAGTCAGGTTTACATTTAACAATCCGTTATCCCTCTCAGCGAATGGGAATGCGGGAAATAATAGGTCGATTTTCTAGCTTTTAAATTTGGCAGCAGATTTGGACGTTTGTTAATGCATGGCACTCTCGAATTTACCAACTTCAAAATACTGAAAGTTATCATTACATACCTGTTGAATAGTGTGGATTTGTCTGTATTTTGCAAGAAAATAGAAGAAAAAATACATTCCATCCAATTCCTCATCTTCCTTTACGTCATAATAGTAATCATTTATTAATTTATGGGTTAATGAATTTCTTCAAAGCAATAAAAACATTATGTCCTCTCCATCCTAAAACACAGATAAAATGTGTAAGAGGAGTCAATCCCTACATCTCCCTGATGCATAATGCAATTACTATGTACATAGACAAAAAATTATGAAAAATGTTTCACAAATAATGTCTTTTAAGTCCAAAAATCATAAAAACTAGTAAAGTTTGTCTTTTTGACTGGCGGGGATATCTATCTGTCACTCGCAGGGTTGCCAAGTCCAATGACGATCACGTCCCGTGGTGGAGGGTGATGGTTTTGAATTTTCTTCGTGAAAATTTACTAGGTATCATGATTATAAGCATCTTTGGTAGATTGTTCGATCCGGAATGGGAAAGATCTCCTATTTATGAAAATATTTTTGGTATCATCTAACCGTTGCAATCAGTGCACAAACACTGTGACATATGATTTATAGTATAACCCGCTGTCCTATCAATAAAAATTTAACATACAGGTCGCCTAGCCGTGGGGATGCAGCCGTCGGGATGAATATCACGGCAGCAACTGATGATTTGGGCATGTGTGGTAACAACGTATGAAGTGAAACTCGCTAACTTCACAAATTTGAAGATTTTGTACAATTTCTTTGAAAATGACGAAAGATATGTCTGATATGGCAGGCAGACAAATGGCAGTCACTCTTTCTGATACAGTCCGTATCGAAAGATGACGATACTCGTGAAATGTATTGATACTTCTAAATATAAGATCGTATCGAACATCCCTACTGTCAAGATCTATAACCCAAGGTACCGACGTAGCTATTTTGCGGCGTCATGGAAATAATTTTAAATTTTCATTTGCATTTTTTCAAGTGTTGAGCAATGATTTTGGGAAAAATGTCACGAATAATCTTATAAAGCATAGTAAAGTATATTTCAACAGTTGGCGGAACTTACTCCACTGGGACCAGGCGGGTGAAACGGGATATTAATGCACAATCTGGCAACCTTGTCGCACCCTCACAAAATGGCCGATGATAACCACACAAGTCACCGTGTTGTCATTGAACAGCATGGAATTAGACCTTCAGAGTATATGTTTTGTGACTGGTACCAAGAGTTGGCAGATCCCACACATGTGTCACTCCTTGAAATGCAATAATCAGCTGTATTCAAATAATGTCTAATATAAATATAACCTAGAATGTGTACTCGTGAAAAAAGAAAAATATGGCAAATTTGTAGTTTTTTTTTGCAGGTTTTAGGTTTGCTGGTAGCTTTAAGGAATATATTTGGGAATTTCTTAATCGCTGTGAATATAGTGTGGATGTTTGTTCAGTTCCTGAACAACGAAGAATATTCAACTTTATGGATGTATGGATATCAAAAAACCTGAATGGTTTTGTGGGAATATCAATCTAAGGTGCCATAGTGGTTCTGATGAACGGCAAGTAAATGAATGAATGAATGTTTGGAAACGAGCAATATCTTTTTGTAGAGCCTGTCATCAGTTAGGTGTTTAATGGCTATCTGCAAGAGGTTTATAGGAAAAACACCCAGTATCGCATATCAATTGGAGAAGTTAATATAAAGATCAATAAAAAATCAACAATAGTAATTAAAACATGAGTTTTATTCAAAAATCCAACATTTCTTTAAATTTTGACTGAATTATATGTAATTTCTTAATATTCAATAAGCTGGTGATGTTTCTATGATAAGCTGTCATATCATACTTTGACTGTTGTATTTGTCGGTCTGTTACCCTATATGTGGAGAATAACGGACTGTTGTTGGTGAAATTGGCACTTAATGACATACTAATGG
Source organism: Acanthoscelides obtectus (assembly GCA_963669975.1). Classification (NCBI taxonomy): domain Eukaryota; kingdom Metazoa; phylum Arthropoda; class Insecta; order Coleoptera; family Chrysomelidae; genus Acanthoscelides; species Acanthoscelides obtectus. The sequence continues at coordinate 64,920,712 of CAVLJG010000008.1, forward strand.
TAGGAACCTTCTCACGACTATCTTCGAGAACCATGGCTTCAACTTTTTGAGCCATTTCATCATTTGTTGCTGCTTTGGGACTGATGCTTCTATGGATTCATGCCTCCATCAAAGCCGTTTTGACCAAAATTTTATTGTATAATATAATCGTTTATCATCCCCGTAGACAGCAACCATTTTCTCAAGATTTATTTTTGGCTGATGGCAACCTTTTGAAAGAAATTTTATGACACTGCAATACTCTAATTTTAAGTTACTAATTTTTCCTCACTCCAATCCAGTATGAAAGCTAATTAACTAAAATTTTGCAGGTATGGTTAAAAGACATGCCACTATTTGACTTATTATGCTTGTGAACTTCAATCAGTTTTTTTTCATGTCTAGGTAGGTTCCTTTTCTAGTGTCCACCGTACAACAGAATATTTATGCTCTCAAGTTTTTTCTCTGAGATAAAGCAAGGTATCGAAAAATTTAGTGGGTACTGTACTTCTTTGTATTTTGGATGGGAAAGCTTGAAGTATATAACCATCAAACGTTTTCGATCGGTACTGGCAATTCGACTTTCGCTCAACTTGAAAAACTATAATAAAACATGACTTGAATGCAGTAAAACCCTCCGTCTACAGAATTGTCTAGCCATGTGCGAGATCGTCTTTACTAAGAATAAATCTTCCCCGCGGGAAAAAATAACAAGGCTTTAAATCACCTCTCTCAAGGCTACTTTCAGCTAGGAAATTGCACCTGCTACGATCGAAATTCTACCCGCATGCATTTTCTTTCCTTGACATTTTTGTCTTTTTACAGATATTCATCATTTTTCAATAAACCGGTCCCAGGAGAGAGATTTAACCACGGGGAGAACTCCGCCCGACCAAAAGAATCTTATAAGTCTTGTATACGGAAATGTCTGTGTGTATTGTGCAAGATTGTACAGATGTATTTTGAAGGATCTACCTACCTCTTATTTCTTTTTTGAGTGACGTTAAGTAATAACTCGGATTCGTTTAAGGGGAAAATAAAGCGCAACATGATGTATTGCTTTTATACCGTGATGTCAAAGTTAAGTAGACTTTGGATTAGGCTTCAGGCAGAATATATCCATTTTGCCTTAAACAAGGATGACATAATACTAGGGTCTGAGGAATAAGGTAATGTGCGTATGTATGAAAATGCAAATATATATTTTGAAGGATCTACCTATTTCTTAACTGACGTTGAAAAATAAGCCTGAGCCTTTTAAGGGCGAAAAATAAGATGAGGTTCAATATGACGTAATGTTTTACAAGTAGATGAAGGGATCACTTTTCTAGCAATGTGTCCAAGATACAGAGAAGATACAGGGCCGGCATCAGAGTTTTGTGTGGCCCGAGGCCAAGGACAAAAGATTCGCCACTATATTAAATGAGAATTTTCCACACCCAGAACACTTCGCCCTGGGGCCCAAGAGTCTATATTCTTCTGTCTGACGAATGTAGAATCAGCTAATACAACAATTGCATCTAGGTATTAATGAACTAATAAATCAATGTACATTTAGGCCCGTATTGTCAGTCGTCCCTACAATTGTAGGGCGCCTTTATGGCCTCCTTGATTGTCATAGTTTTCTACTTCTCCGTGTCAGCGCTCTATTTTGAGGTTATGTCACAAACATCTATTTGCATCAAATTGTGCTTGCTTTTGAGTTTTATCATGTTTTATCAGCCTGAAATTTCCTACAATTTAGAAGGAAAACATATCTTAACAACAGGAGAGCGCTGACGCTGACACGGGACGAGTGTAATCTAGAAATTTTTGAAGGAGAGAAAAGAGTATGACAATCAAGGAGGCCATAAACGCGCCCTACAATTGTAGGGACGACTGACGATACGGGCCTCGACAGCACCTACTACTCGAACGAGAACTTCATAAGTTTTTAGGTTAATTTAGTTCATATAGGCATTGAGGAATATATTGTATAATTGATTTGTATAAATATGCGATATAATCATATATCTAACGATAGTTAAGGATTTATCAAAATATAATAAAAATACTTACTATTAACAAGAGAAATTTACATAAATATATCCGTATGACAATTACAATTTTAGTTTCTTTTTTGATCCATGTCTCATGTGCACTATTTTTTTATTGTAAATGTTTGACTTTCTTTTACTCTAGGGTTTCTACAGCCAATGGCTTGTCATACATATCATTTATATAATATGATCAATAAATTAATTACATCTATGCGCTGTACGTTTATCTGCTTTAATTTAGGCTAATTGTATTTTACAAATAAACACTATTAATATATACTCATCTGTAATAACCATATCAAATTTTAGCTCTTAAGTGTTGGATACTTCTCTAAAATATAGGTACGCTTATTTTTTCCGACCAATTCAAGTATTGTTATAGATAAAAGCACTTCGAGTGAATTTACATAATAAATGACCTTTCAACTAGCAAAGTAGTGCTATAAGCTTTTGGTAAAAGAACTGTTCAGCCGTAAAAGCTCTCTATTATTGTTGCCTGAACACCAAAATGCTGGCTTAATGTTGTGTGGAATGCAAATTTGTTTTCTGTAGCATATTTGCTCTAAAATGAGGTGTTCAAAATATTCTTATAGCATAGTTAAACAACACCTTATAGGACAAATTTTGAACGGTTGCATAAACGTATATACAACTATTTTATACCTCATATTTGTGCGGTAGTGAAGATAGTTGTGTTGTGGCATCGATGGTAACGTTTAAAAAACCCGAGCCTTGTTGTTTTGGTGTGCACATTTACTACTTTAGCTAACAAATTTCTCCCAACGGGAGGACTTATACAACTATCGTTTAAAGGCTGTACATATGCAACAATACTACAACTTTTATAGTACAAAATGGCTGCCCTCGGCAGACATTCGTTGCTAAATGTGGTATACAACTTCACCATAACCAAACCTTCTGATGTCATCTTTTTAGTTTAAATGCCATAACCAATATTTTAAGACATGCATATTGGTTTAAAAGGCTTTATCAACTGTTCAAACACAGGAGATATAGATTTGGTAGAAATTCTGGGTAAATCATTCGACTCTGTCCGTATTTTATTTTAGAGATTTGTCAAACTGTTGTATAACACTTGCAGACAACACCAAAATATTCTAGTGAACCAAAGACACAAAGACAACATGGACGGTGCCATGATTATACATAACCACCCGCCATATTGGGCAAAAATATATTCCTCTATTGAAAATTAATTAATTATGATTCAGTTCGACATTACAGTTATAAAGTGATAAACATTAGTGTAATTGTGTCTAAATATATGATCTGTGGAAGATTTTGCGTTCAATTTTTCATCTTAAAAATCTAAACGTACTTTGATCATTATTAAAGTATGAATCAAATACGAAGCCCGTACAAATAGCGTAACTACTTTGCACGATAATCACAATAAAATTTGCTGCGCAAGTAACTCAATAGCCCTATATCACCGTGTAGAAGTTCATCATATACCTGTGTATAAAATTCACAATGGCCGTTATGCAAGTAAACAAGATGACTGTACTGTGTTAGTTATCGCCTATGTAATATATAAGAAATAGTTTGGTTGCAATAAAGTAGAATTATGTAATAGAATAGTTGTATAGTTGACAAAAACTGAATCATGCATTGACGCAAATGTTCTATAGCGACTGCAAGAGGTTTACGCTTTTGTTGTATAACTGTTACCTGTAGCCCTTATACAACCTCTTAAATGACTGAAGTGTCCTATTAGATGTGCCCATTTCGCTTGTATAGCTGTTCTAAGAGCATTTTGCCAATGTTCTTACAGCATACAATGGTGAGTAAGGAAGACTGTATAATCATTCTTGCAACTTTAATAGGGGTGATAATTGTTAGTTGGGACAGACCAAAACCTCACCAAACTTGTCATTTAAAATTATACATACAAGAAAGTAAAAGATAGATAAACGGCAAACCGTTGATTGAACATGATTGCGTACTTTGGAGTATTTTCCTTAATATTCAATTCACACGTGTATGGCATTCCTATTTAAAATCACTTAAATTTGATCTCTCTTTTCCGAAAAATACTGTTTATATACTAAAGAAGTGTTTAGATGTCTACAAGTCGCATGCCTGGGCTCATTGTCTATAGTGAGCAGTGAACCAATCTACGTGAATGTGTTTCAGCTCAGTGTAGTGATTTTTGCAAATCTATGACGCACTTTGAACTCTACTAATCAAAGGTTTTCCCAGTATTGGCGTGCATTTTTCCATATCCACTCTAATTCGAGCAGCAGCCTCTTCAGTTATTAATAAAGCGGTACTCCACGAACCAAACAATTGATAAAAATTTGATTTGCAATGAATTAGGCTTAACGCACCACGTATGTCCTAATGGGGGGAATTTATGAAATTTTCCATGATGCACTTGTACGATATAGATTGGAAAGGGGAAAAATGAGGTTGTGTTATCGAAAGTCTGAATCAATTTTACAGTTTGCATGGCGGTCTTATGTTTTGATATCCTCACACAGTCAACCAGACCTTGACCCCTATTCTGTAGAAGGAGGAAGTAAAATCACTGAGGGGAAATGGGTATGGGTTTCTTCCCCTGGAAGTCAACCCAAATTACGATAGCTGTTGTTGTTTGTGAATGCATCAATTTTAGGCTAAATTAATACGTTCCTCTGTTCTTCATAACATTAAGCTAACTTCGTCTTTTGAGATGAGACAGATGGACGACGGCGAGACTTTCACACTATTTCTCCAGAGAATGATTCGTGGAGTGACTATTGCATCAGTATTCAAGAATATAAGTGCCATGTCCACTTACTGTCAGTTGTTCTGTATCTTCACTTCGAGAATTAACGCCCTGAAAAACAGCGAAATACTGCGTAACATCTAATCTTCAGTTGGCCAGTTGCAGTGTCCACTTTCTTATACAAACTCATACATGCTTGAAGTATACTCGTCAGATTAGATGTATCTACTGTGTGTTTGTATGAATATCGACATAGACAGTTTTCGAATATCATTTTTTCTAGTTTAGGTGTGAAACATCAGCAGTAGAGAAATCGGCATCCATGTTGCTGCTACTAAGCCGTACATTGCTGGTCTTTCAGCGAATACAGAATAGCAAAATCTCGACATTCATATGGTCTATATCAGATAGAATATACAAAGCTTAAAAAATGTTAAGACATGTACGATCCATGAACAACTGAACCACACTGTGTGTAAATACCGTATAGAACTTATAGTCATCAAAATAGATTTTAGGAGTGTAGTAGAACGTGATGAGAAAATGACTGTACAATGGAAACTTTGATTGGAATAGAGAAGCCGGAACAATATTTCTTAGGCGGTTGCTACAAGTTCAATATTGAAATATTTATTAGGAAATGTAGTACTTATTGAACGTATAGTATAGGGTATGGATGACTATAAATATGCAATGATGCATGAAGCTAGGTAGAAATCTTGTCACACTGAGCCATCAACAAATATTTAGTGATGTATGGATCACAGTAAATACTGAACGTGTTAGTGGCATTCGCATTCGTTTATCAGCCAGATCTTAAAAATACTTTAAAGTTCTCATAACACAGCGCTAAGTTCAGCTGTTGTTCACGCATTTCGCAGCATTTAGAATTGTTTTAGAAGAAACTAAGTGAATAAATACTATGACAGTGTGAATGAGGAAAAACCATGGAATACAAATGAGTTAAAACAGGTAAGTTAATATTTATAATTTTGTGAACCTAACCTAAATTATAATGTACATAGGCTTGCTCAACAGCAGCATCCATTGTTGCCGAATTTCGCATATAAATACTTGATAAAAAAAACAATAATGTAATAATAGAGACAACGTTTTAATCTATTCCTCTTTCTTTTTAGATTGATTAATGCTTGATTTTTTTTAAATATTATTGATAAAGTAGTATGTAACTTGTTATATTATGTACTTCATTAGAGCAACACTGTCTGGCGACTGACTAGGTATTTTAGGGAATGACGGATTTCGGCGTTTGACGCCGACATATACATTGTATCCCTTGGATCGTAGACAATCAATCTATACGTGTAAATGGTAAATAAGATTCATCTGCTGAGTGCTGGTGAATGCTGCCATTGATTTGTCTATGCAATTGAAACTTCTGCAAAAGCAGAAATGAAAATATCTGGTAGGTTGAATTTCTTTTTATCAAAATTTTATCGAAATCCTCATTATTGCTGATTTATTTTTCCGAATACAAAATTTTGCTTTTAACCATATTCACTTATCTTCACGTCTATATTGCACTTGTAGCACTGATTGCTTGCATTTACAGGCTAGCCCATTGTCTTCGTACTTCGGCATACTCTGATGCATCTAAATTGTTAACTGACTGTAAGGTGATATTTTAGTTTACAAATGGTTTTTATACTTTGGATCATATGCTACCATGTTACCGCAAAATTTGTAACATTTGATAGAGATCAAGGGGGAACACCCGTACATGTAACCCACTGTAGTCACACCATACTCATCAGAATTTAGGTATTGCCTCCTTGACGTTTGATTATAAAAACATGGTTAGTGAACGTAAAAAATACAAACTTCAAAAATATTTTTTTCGTTCTTGCATACTGGACTTGGCCATGAACATGTTTTTCAATCTCAAACGTATATGCACATAAATTTGAAAATGTTCAAAATAAATTTCTGAGTGAAACTTTTTGGCAGACTTCCTGATTTTCATTTTGTAATGAGTTCTAATCTTAGACCGTGTTAGCATTAGTCCATTTGACTCCTCAAATTGCTAGTATTAATTCATTCTGATGTTCCTTGACGACTTACGATATCTCCGCTGCACTTCAGGACACCTCTTTCTCATGTGATTCCTCACCATTCCCAGTAATATTGAGGTTGAGATTAGCTAACAAAACCAATAACCTAGTGTTGCCTGGATTTCTGAGTCAAATCATTAGACGAACCACAACTGACGCGAAAGATCCATAGACATTAATTTTTAGATTTTTTTCTTATTGTTACATTCATTCCTTATACATGTGTATAAGTAAATCACAATGGATGCAGGTACCTCAACTTGTCTTGTACCTGATTGCTCTAAGTTGTGTTTGATTTTTAATATAACCACAAAGGTTTACAAAATAAGACAACAAAGCGATGTCGACTAACTAAACTATGCAACTGAAAGGTTTTTATATCAGTAGAACGATGTATAAAGCCATCGAGGTAGGTTTTGCCTGATAGAGCCGAATAACCCGGAGCATTTCCGAACTTCAAAGTTCGTTATACCCAATTTCAGCTACTTCAATCAAAACCGAGCAAAAAAATTGGAAAATATCTATCAGCGGTATCATAGCCTAAGGCAATCGGCGATTTTGTACACGCACTGTAAAATGAACAGTTTTCAGACAGTGGCATTTCGGAGTTTGTTCTTCCGAATAAAAGAGTTCCAATAGGTATTAAAAGCTGGTTACAACATAGCATCTTTCTAACCAGGAAGTATTTTATCAGCAGAATACTAGATTACTGTGATCAAAATGGATGTCTGGACGGCAAAAGGCTCACTGAAAAGTGCATTGGGAAATAATTGACTCCATGTACAATTGTAGTTGCAATTCAGTGATGTTTTCTTGTGATACTATTCCTACAACAAAAGCTAATCTGTGTATATCTGTGAATGACAATATACATACATACATTTATGAGCGTTACTTGAGGATTAAGTGCCGTTTGACAAATAATCTCTCTTTGGATCTTAAACGAACAACGCATCAAGGGAAGATTTAACATTTGGATCACACCGTGACCTGTAATCTGTCATTATAGCGACGTCAGAAATGTTTTTGTTTGCTGACTGTATCTATCAGGCATTCTGATGGCAAATTTTGAGCTCAGATTGATTATCTAAAGATTCCAAAATAGTTATCAAAAGCGTTTTTTCGATTTTATATGGACTTCACTGAGCTAACTAGGTTGAATACAGGCAACTAGTATTGCAATAATCTGCACTGTTTGTTGTGCAGAACCTCTGATGCTGGAGGACAAGAGACAAAACGTCATATTGAAATTCTAATTATGCCATCTTGTAGAGGAGAAAAAGTGGTTAATGTGTAATGTATTTTGAAATCCCACTACAAAGTCAGTAAGAAATTAAAACGATTTTGGGGAAATTCGGTTTTGTCCGCCTCCCTTTGGAAGTAAGAATTATGACACCTTGTAGACGCGACTCTATAAGGTGGTCATAAGACCAGCAATGACTTACGCATGTGCGGCTCGGTGTTTTATTGCTAAAACACACATGCGAAGTCTGCAGGTTCGGCAAAGCAGGACGTTGCGCACTATTGCTGATGCCCCATGGTATGTCTCTAACGAAACTCTACATAGAGACCTCGATGTCCCTTACCTAAAGGACTACATTAAGCAACAGGCGCAGCGGCGCTATAGCCTAGCGGAATCGCACAGCAACCCTCTGTTGCGTGAGTCAGTGGACTACACAGTCGAGCAAGTTCGCAAGCACAAAAGGCCGCGGCTCGCACTGTAATCAAAATTAACTCGTGAACTTAGAACAACCAAAATTGGAGCATTTTTACACAATCTTTAGAAAAAATCAAATAATTTTAGACCATATCAAAATCTGTGAAGCGATTTTAACAATGCCTAAACGCTGCCTATCCTAAAAGATTCTCTTCTTCCCATTTGCTCTCGTTCTTCCTTCTCTCCTTTCCTTCCCCTTTTTTCCTTAAAATTGTCTGGTTTCTGGGTTACCAGACCTGACAGACTTACAAACTGACACTGTGACTCAAGAGCTAAGGTCCCACGGACCGCTCTGACAACCAACGATGACTTGACTTGACTTGACCTTGTAGACGAGAAAAGTGACAATGTCACCGTGCAATTGTTTCAAAATTCCACTACAAATGTAGTCAGGAAAAAATTAAAAAGGCTTTGGAAACATTGAGTTATTTGCAGCTCTCCCCGAAGTATGTTATATACTTTGATTTCTAAGCTTTCTAAGCGGCATTTTGTTAGTTTCCTAGAACCTCTGCTTGGTACCTTTACCGCTTTTGAGATTCCAGTGCTGAGGGTTGAAATTGAAACATCCTTTCTGAGCATTTTCACTTTTTTCTTTGAATGCGAACTACTTTCTAGGGTTCAAGTGACACGTAACACGTTTTTTCACACTCTGTTCTTGGAACGTGACCGCTCTTCTGGTATTAATTTTGGGTTTCCTTCAGATAGTTTTTTTCTCCAACAGTAACAGTTGGCATGAAATGTATTGTTTCGTTGTGTCTGTATCAGAGATAAAAAGCAAATCTCTCTCTAGCTGATTCTTTTGAAGCTAAATCCACAGGACTTAAATCAGTTCTCGTTATATGTGCGGTTTTCAAATACGTTGTTATATTGCACAAGCGAAAACGGTGAGAGTAAACGGCATCATCCTTAAAGAGTTGAGATGCATAATCTGGTAAAGCTATAAAAAAAGCTATTTGGCCTATCGATCGATTTAGACTCCCTGGAGCGCCACTGGTATCAGACAAAAAACAGAACGGTAGTTGATCGATTCACAAGGGGTATTCATTTAGAACCTCAACGGTGTGGAAAATAACATTTACAACCCAAGGGACAAGCCAATAAACGATATAATGATGAAGAGGGTGGCCAATTTGGCGAATCCTTCACAGTTTCGCTTCAAATAACTTGATATGCTCTACGAGATTATTTTCTATGCTCTCAAATGCTGGGCGTTGAGGCGCTTTCGTACAGTTAGCAAACAATAATAATTTGGCTCATACACAGATGTTAATTATAACCTCTATATAAGTACGAAGAATAATTCATTCATGCTGCATTGACAACACGAAGAATAATGTAGTTGCATTTAGCCTTTGACCTGTTGCAACAAATAATAGCTCGAAGGAAAGCGTCGTTGCGCAAAGCACGTTTTGCTCATTATATAAGGTGACTCAGATCTATTTCCCTGATGATTCAGAAACAATGACGAAGTCCAAGAATATCGTTAAGTAGGTCCAAACTGGTTCGGAAAACCAATTTTCACATGCTAGTTTCGAAAACTAATATTCACAGACTACCCAACTAGCAAAGTAGTGGTATAAGCTTTAGATAAAAGAACCGTTCAGCCATAAAAGCTCTCTATTGTTGTTTCCTGAACACCAAAATGCTGGCTTAATGTTGTGTGGAATGCAAATTTACTTTCTGCAACATATTTGCTCGAAAACGAGGTGTTTAAAATATTCTTATAGCATAGTTATACAACACCTCAAAGGGCAAATTTTTAACTGTTGCATAAACGTTTATACAACTATTTTATACGGCATATTTGCAAGTTAGTCAAAATGGTTGTGTTGTGGCACCCATGCTAACGTTTATAAAACAAACCCGAGCCTTGTTGCTTTGCTGTGAAATTTACTACATTAGCCAACAAATTGCTCCCAACGGAACCACTTATACAACTGTTACTTATGCAACAACTCCACCATAACCTAACTTTCTGCTGTCATATTTTTGTTAAAATGCCGTAACCAATGCTTTAGGACAAACAAAGCATGCATATAGGTTCAAAAGGTTGTATTAACTGTTCAAACAGAAGATATAGATCTGGTACAAATTCTGGGTAAATCATTCGACTCTGTCGGTATTTCATTTCAGACATTTGTCAAATTGTTGTATAACACCTGCAGGCAACACCAAAATATTCTAATAACCTAAAGACAACATAGACGGTGCCATGATTGGGCAAACATTTATTCCTCTATTTAATATGAAATAATTATGTTTCAGTTTGAAATTACAGATATAAAGTGATAAACATTAGTGTAATTGTGTCTAAATATAGGATTTGTGGAATATTTAATGCAGATAAGTTCAGTTTTCCATCTTAAAAATCTAGACATACTTTTGATCATTGTTAAAATATGAATCAAATACAAAGCCCGTAGAAATTGGGTAACTAATTTGCACGATAGTCACAATAAAATTTGCTGCGCAAGTAATTCAATAGCCCTATATCAAAGTGTAGAAGTTTATCATATACCTGTGTATGAAATTCACAATGGCCGATATGTAAGTAAACAAGATGACTGTATTGTGGTAGTTATATATTCTTCACTTCGTCTATACAATACATGGGAAATAGTTTGGTTGCAATAATGTAGAATCACGTAACAGAATAGTTGTATAGTTGACAAAAACTGAATCTTGCACTGACGCAAATATCCTATAGCGGCTGCAAGAGGCTTACACTTTTGTTGTATAACTGTTACCTGCAACCCTTATACAACCTCTTAAATGACTGAAGTGTCCTATTAGGTGTGCCCATTCCGCTTGTATAGCTGTTCTAAGAGGGTTTTACCAATGTTCTTACAGTATACAATGCTGTGTAAGGAATACTGTATAATCATTCTTGCAACTCTAATAGGAATGATAATTGTTAGTTGGGTAGGTGGGGTCAATAGGTTGAACTTAATAAAGTTTGCTCTAGACTAGTACATTTAGCTATAACTCGTATTATTTCTAAACCTCTCCAAGACGTGGTTGATGATATTAAGATTTTGTTTTTTAAATGCATAAGAAGAGCTGCACTTTTGCAATATTTGTTCTTGGTCTTACACAACTAATTTTAGAACCAGAGACTAACCCAGTATAAAATCTAAAACATTGCGATAAATAAATGTAACTTGATAAGAAGTGACAACGACGTAAGTATTTAAAATGGTTCCGCAATATGTTAATGGTAGAATGTAACCTAGCATTAGGCATTTTCTATAATAAAGTAAGGATCCTCACATTTGATTTATGCGAATAAGGTATTGTTCAGAATTGTTTATCTTACATATCACCGACCTTCTTTCCTGTACGATCAGTCCGATTCAAATTTAAAGGCTGGAATTCAAAGTTACAATCTGATCTTTGCCGATGAGTGAGAAAGAAGACTAGCAGAGACTAGCAGAGACTTATTCTCTGATGAAAGGCCTGGAGGTTATCACTGTTTGGGATGCAACAACCTGATACAGTTTAATGCTTAGTACAGTACTGTACCTTGATTAACAAGAATCGCCCTAGTGCTCGCCTCCATAATGCCGCGGCGCGATGTGCCCGACTTCGACCCCCATCGTACCCGTGTAGAACCCCATAGATCTAAATCTGGCGGACGAGGCTTTTCCCAGTTCTACTAACCTGGTACTTAGGATTCTGCCTGCACGGCTGCTTCTTTATATAAAAAAATGTACACTTAAAGAACCTCGTATCATTTTCAGGAGAGAACGGAGACAACATATCGAGATGGGTATGAAATACGTATTAAGCACAGGGTCAGTGTTAATAAAATAACTCACGAAGAAAGATGTCGTAATGCTTTAATTGTTTAAATTTCTTGCATTGTTATCTACGTCATATCTCTATGAGGACGATGACAAATGGGAAGTTGATGAAATTGATGATTTTTTTTTGATCGTGGCGAAGACGAATAATTGCGGCAAATTGCCAAGGTGAGCTTTTATGGCGGTCGTGGGTATTACGCTTGCCATTAAGGTACTGCTAAGGACTATGTCACTGTGTCTAATGCAGTCATAAAGGAGTTAAATGAACAGTGTTGACCTGAATAACATCATCACGATGATGGGACGGCTTATCTGCATAAGACAATCATCTGCACAATAAAAATCTGCAGAGATTTGAATGAGTCTATGTATCACTAGATCAAGGTTTCAGTTGCCAATGACAAAATAATTCAGTCGCTTGAGCGTATCGAGTGTGCTATTTGATTTTACGAGTCATTCTCTCATTGTATTACAGGAAAGTGGCGAAAATATTTTGTTTAAAATCACGCAAACCATGTATTAGTTGGCATTAATGTTGGTCTAGCGCCAGGTGTAGAAACAGTTCTTATTTTAAAGTCCTACCTTTTACTGTTCGTTCGATTCTAAAATAAATATTCACAGATCAGGCTAATTATGGGCCGGAAAAAGTAGCCGTAGCTGAAATTAAGTTTTCTTCGCAGTATGTTTACACAGGATATGTATATTTTGATCAATAAATAGAATTTAAAATTCACGATATGATTCATGTTATATTATTACATAACCTATGCGCTAGATGCATCAGTTGGCAACTTATTACAAACAATAGCCCTGATAGCTGACGCCATAAAAGGTTGAAATTTTTGATGGATACTTTTTGTAATCTCGTGATCAATCCTTCTCATGTCGCTTCTAAACGGGCAATATTCTTCCTCACTATCTAGCTGCAAAAGTGTATCCAGCAACACACCGCAATATGCTTAGTATCGTTCGGATCAATTTTGACACACGTTTGTCATTCTTGCCCTTCTGGCGAGTCTACAGAATCTAACAATATTGCCAAGGTATAGCTGGTGGGCAATATATACTAAGTGACATATAAATCCGAACACCCAGTTTAAATGGTTTTATTTTAATAAAATTTTGTATAAGAGCTTAATGAAGCATAATAAGTAAATGATAAAAATTTCAAAATGATTGCACTGCTTTAAAGCCTTTTGACCTTTAATAATGAGTGGATGCACCCTGATGTGCTACGCATTCTCCAACGCGCCTAGGCATGCTTCTGATCAGGCGGTCAATGTCCTCCTCTGGTATCTCATTCCAGGCAACCACCAACTCCTCTCGAAGTGCTTCTAGAGTCTGAGGAGGACGTTGCAAATTGAGCAATCTCCTACCCATCATATCCCAAACGTGCTCAATTGGAGATAAGTCGGGAGATCTTGGTGGCCATGGTAACAATGTGACATCATTATGTTGAAAGAAGTCTATTGTGACTCTTGCAACATGTGGTCGGGCATTATCTTGTGGGAAAGTTGGATCTGCGAGGGTGTCAAGATAGGGTAAAACATGGGGTTCTAGAACTTCGTGGATATAACGCTGCGCGTTCATGTTACCTCTGATGAAGATTAAAGGTGACCTGGAACCATAAGCTATAGCACCCCAAACCATAACTCCAACAGTGTGATGAACACGTTTTTCAACAAAAAACTGTGGATTCCTCCTTTCACCACGTCGCCTTCTAACCCTGGCACGACCATCGTGCATGCCTAAACAAAATCGAGACTCGTCACTAAAGACAATACTGTTCCATTCCTGATCCCAGAGTGACCGTTGTCTGCACCACTCAAGGCGATTACGTCGGTGTTCTCGACTTAAAGGGGGGACCCAGTGTGGCCGGTATGAAAACAAGCCGAAACTTCTCATTCGTCGGTAAACACTTCGCATGCCAGGTCTTCCGTGTTCTGCAAACCATTCATTTGCAATGGACCTGGTAGTGGAGAAACGGTCCCTTAAGGCCAATAATCTTAGGCGGCGATCTTCACGGTCTGTTGTTCTACGGCGGCGTCCAGTGCCCCTTGCTCTTTGCGTACGGCCTTCTCGAAGCCATGCCTGACAACACCTAACCACAGTGTCTACACTTCTTTGCACTCTAACTGCAATTGCCCGAAAAGAAAGTCCAGCTTCCCGAAGTCCCACTATACGGCCCCTATCAAACTCACTAAGTTGACGAAATCGTACAGGTCTCCGTACTCTAGGCATCGTAACCGATCGTAAAGGATGTCAAGAACCAAAATCCGCCAACGTTGATTCTCTACTGCGGCTGAAATATTCATTTTTAGAGCGTTAGTGAATTAAAAAAAGCAGTATAAAAACCGGAATGTCCAACTGATAAGGCTGAAAAATTTTTCACTTGTTGTTTACAGTAAGATAAATACATTCACCAACTTTTATTAAAATAAAACCATTTAAACTGGGTGTTCGGATTTATATGTCACTTAGTATAGTTACCATAGCTAAAGCCAAACATTGGTAGAAAAATATGCCCGTTTAAAGGCTCTACTATTCTGTCACACGCAAATCACAAAAAGAGAGAGAGAGAGAGGGAAAAAGAGAGCTGGTCCGAGAGCTACTGGCAACTGGCAGAATCTAAGCGGCCAGAGCAGAGATGGGCGTATGCGCTATACTGCAATAGCTGTCTGATGTTGAAGACAATGTACAGAATAGTAGCAATAGTGAACTTAGGCTTGCATAGCTTTAGTGAACCGGTAGCAATAGAAACAATTTGATTCAGCTGAAGCATGTAAATTAGTCCTTACGATTGATCGATAGCGACCTTTCCAATCTAAATATTGACTATACTAAAAAACTTACAAAACGTCAAAAAAAAAAAACAATAAAATGTCATCTTGCAGACTAGGTACTTTTCAGCGTGTTAATAGTTCATTCCACGTTTGCTCGCTATGAGCGCTGTGAGCATCCATCTATGGAGAAATGACTCAACTACACGCATTGTTGGCTGCAGAAAGCAAGTTTTGTGCAACCGAGCACGAGTAGTCTGTAGTGCTTATCACAGATGTGAAAGAAAGTTGTTTGGATAGCAATATCGCATCTGGACAATTATGTGTATTGGTCTGCGTGTTATATTTGCTGTATGAGAAAAGTATAACTGAATATGCTGCCAATGAAGTATAGTATATCTGTTAGCTATGCCTGGCGGATCACCTATATGTTGTCCTTTCTGAAGACAAGTTATGTTTAAAGTTATAAATTACGATTTTTTACGTTTTTGTTTGCACTTTAAGAAACTCAAGACGCACTACGCGACCACGCCTGCGTTGTGTGCAATTAAGCCACATCACAAAAAATTAGGAATGACGCATCACACTTCAAACATTTTTGCAATGTCTCTCATCTTGGCGCTGATTTGTATTTTCTGTTGACATCGCAAAATAAATTTCTATAAAATTTAAATGACTGGAAAAGAAAGATAATGTAATTACATTTTCACTTCGATAAATATTTCTGTCTTTAGCATATATTCTCACCTGTTCTTTCACTAACCAGGGATTTTGTTTTCTAATTTCTCTCATTTTTGAAATTCAGCAATGAGAAAAAGTGGATGCGCAACTAACTTCTAGCTTTGAATATTAAGTCAGTGTATCTGAGACAAGAAACCAATGGAATTATCAACACATATTAGCACACGAATCCTCCATATGCACCTATGCACTGCCGTTTCCTTCTTGCTATAGTATACAAGTTTCAGCTTAGATCTCCAACAATGTCATCTTTGAAGCAGACTTTACATCACAACACAGCCAAACATTGATAAATGAAGCATCATGACATTTAGGCAACACGTACAACCACAAAACGAGTTCACAACAAGGGTCCATTAGCTAGTGTTAACATCTTCTAGAAAAACCTACATAATATCACGAAAACCCAATATAATGTCAAAAAATCGACATTATGTCACTTTTCACGCAATACGTAATACCGTGCCGAATAGTTTAGCAATGAGGTGATATGAACCATTCAAAATGCTATCCACAAATGTGTGCATATTGCTGTTCTCTTTATGCTCACGTGACAAAGTAGTTGAGTCACTTCGGTTTAGATGTTACTGCGAGACATAACGTTTCAGCATCTAGTAAAAAAGATGATTTCTTATTTATTCATTTGCATTTGTTTAATATGACTAAGCCTCACTTATTACAGTTCAGTACTAATACAGTAAATCTTTATGACCTCTTCAGGTTTTTTTAAAAACTGTCAATAAATTACAAATGGAGGAAGGTGGGAGACTCTACCCACGTAGCAGTGAGGGAGAATTTGCCCGAAGGTATCCTCTTCCGCCACTAGGGATTGTTTTTTTTTTAACTTGAAATTTGAAATTTTGACGGAGTAGTGTCGTGGTAGGTCTGCATATGATGATGTCTGTTGAAAACAACTCATTTAAATCGTCAGGGATGGACTAGTGCTAAATAAATATTGCTGATACACTTCCTATAATTGTGGTTCATAACTATATTTTTAGAAAGACAGACACCTTAAGATCAAAAATGTTTCGTTTTGTCAAAAAGACTCGTTTATGTTTTATCCATTTATACTGCTGTTGATCCTTAAAAAGTTTGACAAAGTCTAAAGGTTGACTGAGTGATCTAAATATTTGTATCTTCGGTGTTTTGGGTCGCTGATCATGAATCAAAATTAGAGTATTTTCAAAATGGCAGTCTCCGAGTAAAGTATAGCTCACGGACTGAGCTTCAGTATCCAATTATACCTATTCATGACAATACACTTATTATACATGAAGCTATGTGCTCTTATGTTGGATACGGGTCAAGGGTCCAGGTTTTTCCCTTATTGGAAACCACTTCTACAAGCGAGGTAACTAAACTGATGTTTGTTACTGTATTTATTTTGTACATTACGTATATTGTCTACATGGATATAAAGACGTATACAATTACAACTGTATATGCGCATATGTACAATGCTTTAGTCCTCATGATTAAATTGTCCTAATCAGTGGTTCTGGAATATGTTCCCTGTAAAACCCGACAAAAGCGAATATTTTGTTCAAAGCATACATCAATAGTAAGTAGTAAAACTCGCGTATCTGTACTGTGCGTTCGCATGTATTTCTATCTGCCGTTCAAGTTTCTATAACAAGGCAACGCCGAGGTGCAAGGTTAATACACTGCGCAGATTTCAAGTGCACTTTATTGTCAAAGACCGATCATAACTATTCAGAATGTGTTTAGCACAAATGATTGTAGTGATTATATGCGCCGAAGGCTATGAAATTTAAAGGATATTGTAGGTTAGTCACGACCTTTCCTTATTTCATGGCCATACTTTCTTGAGGATTATTACAGAAATGGTACAACGTACTGTAATATTGTCAATAAACTGATGAGGCTGCCGGATATAATAAGCGACACTGCAGATGGATGTATAGATAGAAGTTTATTTATCCACATCAGGATGACCTATGTATTTGGAATGTCATTTTTCTGTGGCGGTCCCTTAGGATTTTGTGTTGGAACTTACCGTTCATCCTTTGACGCTGTTACCCACTTTTTTTAATCCTTTTAGTGAAGCTTTGAGAAGTATCAGTACTACGGGTTTCAAATTTCGTTTTCGAATTATTTGTCATCGTGGGTTTTTTGTAATAAGGCATATTAAAGGGCTTTGAGAAACATTTTCTTCTTAAAGAAGCATAAATAACGTTTTTCTAAAAGTAGGTCCACTTACTTGTTTAAAGGGTAACGTGAACAGGGTGTAACTGGAGCTGATGACGTGCATGCATGATGATGCTGGGTCTGTTGTTGGAATTTACTTCTTTAGAGGGGTTTATCTGAGTGTGTAATAGAATACTGTTTGAAAAATTGATAAACACTAATGAATCATTTTAAACGGAGAGCGATTCGACCATTGATTGTTAAGTTAGAGACAATTCAATGTACTAAAACGCAGAACTTGTACAGCCTATTGGTTCCATATTATGGAAGATAGTGATTTTATATTGTAAGGGAGCAGAGCACCAACCAACAGAATTCAAAGCTCAGTTAGTTACTAAAAATATATAAAATTAAAAAACTGAAGTTCGGTATACAAATAATGATATATTTTCTATATTGGGACAAAGAAGTTCTACTAGATTCGTATAGGGAATCAAAATCTCTACGGGTTCCATATGGTTTCAGCAACTACTAACTTAGTTTTAAGTCCTCTTGGTTAGTGCTTGCTACCTTAATACTATAAAGTATCTATAATTAATATTAAAAGTAGCTCCCTTATTTACCTAAAACTAGAATTGGTAGTGTGAGAGGTTCACTGCTGACAATTTTTTAACAAAGCATGTAGGCAAGGGCTATTAGGTTCAAATTATATTGGTAGTGAAGTGAAAAATATTAAGTTTGTGTTTAGCTTAAGCAATTACTAGCTGTTACTAGCGACTTCGTTTGCTTAAAATTGTTGAAATAACTAAGATCTTGACACTGACACAGATTAAACCAAATGTTACCTTGTAAAAAATACCTCTCAATAATTGTGACATCTCGTAGATCCCTTTCCACCTATGCTACAAAATCCAATCTAAGTCAGCTCTATGTTTAGACTATTAATTTTAGGTATCTAGCAGAAGTTCCAAGCAAACTCGCGAGACCCCTTTAACCTCCATAATACGACCCTGTCGCATAATTCCGTTCTTAACTGAAATCTATAAGCTACCTCCCTGCCAAACTGCCAAATATTTTTAGCAAAAAAACAAAGGACTTTCGTAAAATCTTGTAAATGCCTCTATCCCCTTTAATCCAACCATGCTGCAGAATCCATTCTTAGCTAAGGTGTTCTTCCATCAACTACTTCCTGTCGAATCTTATATTCATAGACCGAACAGTTTTCGAGTTTTTATGTTTAACATTTTTGTATAGGCATATCTACCCAAAATTTATGTGTAAGTGCCTATTTACATCATATCAAATAGTAACTTTCACCCCTTATCTTACGCCCTTCAAGTGTTATTTTGGCAACAGTCTTTGCCTCTAAGGTTTTATCTATATCTACGCTAACATTCATCAAAATCGGTTTAGTCGTTTTAGCGTGAAGGCGGAACATGCATACAAACATAAACACTTTCGCATTCGTAATAAAAAATGCAGTAAATGCTCTATGCAAATTACTCATTTCGGTCGAACCAGTGACTGAGCGTTTTCGCGCCAGACACCTCATGTCAAATTCCACTAAGCCGCTTGGGTGAAATAAATAAAGTGAAATAAATATTTCAAAGCTATTTACGGGATAAGTAGCCTATACAGGGCAGCCGACATGTAACTGACTGGTTTGTATCTTGAATATTTGTGAAATGAAATAAAATACGTTCATTTTTTTCATCTTAATCTTTTAGGTCGTCTTGAAAGTATAATTAATTCTTTGTTCAATTCGGTTGCTGCAGTCTTACCGTTTATTTTTTACATGTATCTTTCTTTATGGACCTGAGCGTATGGAGGGAGGGGGCAGCACATCTCCATAAGTCGGTTATAGCTAGGCAATTTTCGCGGATGTTTTGAAGAAAAAAGAAACACTTACGCCACTCTTTCCTCAAGAAACGGGTACCTGTTAGTTATATTTTACTTCTCAAGCGGAAGCTAGGTTGGTATGTATCAGAGATGCTTGATAACATATGCATGGCTAATATATCTAACAGATATCACTAAACCAAAGATGTAACATACAAAGAATTTTCTGAAAATGATCAGGAATCTCAAAAAAAGCTTTATGGTCCTGACAGTTGCTGTCATACAATTCCTGTCCTGACTCAGCTACCACTGGATCGATTCTCAAAACCTACAAAGTCTTTCCGTCTTTAGCACCGTAGTAATCCTGTGTTAAAAGTTTCTCAGAATCCAAGAGGTTATAGAGGGGCTAGGGATTAGTGGACAAAGAGACAAAAATGGGGGTATTGTTTTTCGTGATGTACTGCCAAAAGACGTATCTTATTTTCAAAAATTTTTGCGATCACTACACTTGCTAATTATTAGTGAATTATTAGACATGTACATAAAACAGTTGTCGGGTTGTGTATTTTGCACTTCTCTTGTCATAATTCCGGAACATGGACGCTCATGTTTTCAGCTAATTGGTTGAGGTATTATTATTGACGACTGAAGAAACGATCAACTGAAACACGTTGCAGAAATAAAACTACTGTATGCATATAGGTTGATTTCCAAATTCAGAGAGTGAGATACGTAGACTGGACTAATTTTCTAATACACAGTCCATAAAACGCGGATGCACATGTTTACGTATTTGATTTTCAAACAATTCCTAGATGCATACCACTTGCTGGATTATAAGCAGCGCTTATACACTAATTTTCTTCAACGTGTCACTCGACGTTTTACCCACTACGCCTACTGACCAGGAAGTATTGGAATCTCGAATGATTTCGAATGTTTTTTGGATGTTATATGCCATGTGGCATGCAAGTTACGAAAAACAATGTCACTCATTTCCGTTGGTCTGTCTCCCTGTCTGTGTCCTTGACCCCGTTAAAACTTGAAAAGTATATACTAGTCCGATTTTGATAAAATTTTCACACAAGGTTACTGTTATGCCAAGGAGGAAAAAAATCGCTAAAACGTCGTGTTTGGCGATTCAGAGGACCCTAATCGTTTTCGAAAAAAAATGTATGGGAAAAAAGTGAAACGTGGGGGGTTGTAGGGGCGTGGTTGGAGGGTATACCGCAATTTTTTTATGTTAGTCTCTTAATACACTTCCAACGCCGGTCATTTTACGCAACTATACGACATATTTCACACATCATAGGTTGCCTTGTTAATTTGTAGTTAAAACAACTACAAAGGCGCCAACTACTGAAATGCGTGTATCGAAAATGGTGCGCAATTTAAATCAGTCAGTTATTATATTGGCCACCCGGGATTTCAGGCTACAATCTATCTGGGTACCAAATTTCATCCAGATCCGTTAAGACATTTTAGCATGAAGGAGTAACAAACATCCACACTTTCTCATTTATAACATTGGCATGGATAGTACCGATACATCATTCCCACCTCTTTCTCCAATGACTAGCCTAGAGATAGATTATCATGAGTAATATCATAAGGGCATCTAATTTTTTCGAAAAAGATCGAAGGAACACGTTGCTAAGTAATATTTTAACAAGAAGCATGAGTGCTGGTGGCGACAAAAATCCGAGTCGAAGACGAGGATTTTTGCACCTGCATAAATGTTTTTGTTAAAAAAATATTGCTTTGCACTGTTTTCTCGATTTTTTTTCGCAACATAGTTACATGCCCGAATGTTTCCGAACTATTTCCTGAGTAACAGATTATTCTGCATACTTTTCTGGTGTCTTAGGAGACCATAATTACTTTTTATCCGAGGTATTGTAATTTCTGGTGACAACAGCAGTCAAGTCAACACAAAAAAATGGCTGACAGTTGCTGTCATACAATTTTTCTATCTAGAAACCATTTTTAATTCGAAATTGCGCGTTTGTGATTGGTAGAAATTCAGACGAGGGAAATAGTCAATAAAAAGCATGAAGCAACATTGTATATGGTTGATTGTGGAGTCGAAAAGCAGTAAGATCTTTTTGGGCTTACTCCCGAATATCCAGTCTAACGAACTGCACTGTAATTTTAAGCAATATCTAGATCAACATACCATCATCGCCACCGAGTCCCGGTCGACCGGCCTGCTCGACGGACCGCGAATAAGCTAGAATGAAACACTCATCCACTCTCGACGACAAAGAGTTATTGTTATCCTGGAACATAATAATTTGCGCAGATAGCTAACAAACATGCACGCTTATCGACCATCCACAGGACCGGCTATGGACTAAAGATGTTTACTTCGAGAGGGAATTAGAACAATTTTCAATGTTGATAAGTATATTCCGGTCTAAGAGTAGTTATCCGCACGTCAGTGTAGCTCAATGACCGACATTATAGAGGAAGAGCGGTCAAAGGCGTGCTTCCAAAGTCTGGGTCAAAAATTCAGCGGATGATTGATTGCATGGGCTATTTCACTAGTTTGACTTTTGACAAATCTATAAAGTGGGCTTCGATATAAAGATGTACATCCCAGAATTCATGGTCAGCAAGGTTTCAGTCTCGGGGTAGGGGTGTGTCGCCGATTGAAAATTGTGCCCTTCCATTTAATAAAAAGAAGCAACCTTAAATTCCTATTTCACGAGCTACAGCTTCAGGGACTTTGACATTCCGAGGGTCTAGATTTTTCTTGACAGTGAAAGTAAAATTGGGAATACAAACATTTTAAAATCTAAATGGCGAATTCAAACGCGGACTTGAGATTTCTATTGCACGGGCTACATCCCATATATATCTTGGCGGATTATGACATTTGAGGAGCTCCTAAGGTTCATCTTGAAAGCACAATTAATTCTTCGTTTATTTCAGTTGCTGTAGTCTTATCGTTTGTTTTTTACATGTATTTTTCTTTATGGACATGAGCGCCTGAAGGCAGGTGGCGGCATATCTCCATAATTCAGTTCCAGCTTGGCAATTTTCGCGGACTAAAAAAGAAAAAGAATCACTTACGCCGCTCTTTCCTCTAGAAACGGGTACCCTGTTAGTTATATTCTACGTCTCAAGCGGAAGCTACGGTGGTCTGTCAGAGATGCTTGATAACATATGAACGGCTAATATATCTAACAGATGGGTAGTATTATCAAGGTTTTTTATAGTAGAATATATTTCACTAAACCAAAGATGAAACATACAAAGAATTTTCTGAAAATGAGCAGGAATCTCATAAAAAGCTTTATGATCCTGACAGTTTCTGTCATACAATTCCTGTCCTTACTCCGCTATCACTGGATCGATTCTCAAAACCTACAAAGTCTTTCCATCTTTAGCGCAGTAGTAATCCTGTGTCAAAAGTTTCTCGGAGTCCAAGAAGTTATAGAGGGGCTAGGGATTAGTGGGCAGACTGACTGAGAGATAAAAATGGGGACATAGTTTTTCGTGATGTACTGCCAAAAGACTTATCTTATTTTCGCAATCACAATACTTCGCTGCTAATTAGCGTGGAGATAAAAGGTACCCAAAATGTGATTTATTGCAAGTTATTGTCTTTAACAACTATGAGAGTGGGTGTGTTTCTAATCAGGCTTACTCACGCTTGGACGGACTCTATGCCTCACGGACTGACCTGTCGTATTCCAAACTGGCTCAAATTATATACAAATATAGATATATACACAAAACAGCCGTCGGGTTGTGTATTTTGTACTTCCCTTGTCTGTTCATGATTCTGGAATATGGACGCTGCTGTTTTCAGCTAATTGGTTGGGATATTATTGTTGTTGGTTGATGAAGCGATCAACTGAAACGCGTTGCAGAAATAAAACTACTGTATCCATAGGTTAATTTGCTAATTCAAAGAGTGAGATACACACACTGGATTGATTTTCTAACACACAGACCAATTTATGCGAAAGAAAGTGAAACGTGGTGATTGTAGGGGCGTGGTTGGACTGTATATCGTAATTTTTTGATATTAGTATCTTAATTCACTTCGAACGCTGGTCATTTTACGCACCTTAGAATTATTATTTCTCACATCATATGTTGCCCCTTTAATTTGTAGTTGAAACTTAGAGATATAATTCAGCATTTTGGTAGAGTATCTATCGGTCGCACTCACCGGTCGCCACGGGGTTGTGAATATTGCAACCTTGGTTCATGATCCGAGATCCGAGGGACTTATAGGAGTAGGAAGGAACGGATGCGTTGAAGGGATAAGCACATATGTGGTGGGCGTGCTACTACTATCTATACCGGGTGTTTCAAATACGATCCACGCCATAGGATCTCTGAAACGGTAGGAGATACGACGTCGTTCATATGCGGGGAAAGCTGCGTGTTCAGGTGACTAACAAAATGCCGCTTAGGACGTTTCGAAGTCAAAATACTTCGGGGAGAGACAGAAAAAACCTAATTCCTCTATCCTAATCGTTTTATTTTTTTCCTGGCCTTATTTGTAGTGCAATTTAGAAATACATTTCACAATGACATTGCCACTTTACCTCTTCTACAAGGTAGAATAAATAGAATAGTAATATGACGTGCGATCTTTTGTCCTCCAGCATCAATCTCATTTTTTCTTATGGACGCCATATCGGAATTTTGTGCAGATGAATAGAGTTTTTAATTGTTATTCCAAAAATGTAGGATGGCGTACGCTGACATTGCGTAACCTCAGTTATTCCAGAAAATCAGAATTTCCTAGGTAGGCCTTGAAATTATCAAATAGTCAGAATACCAGACTGAGCTTCCAATTGAATATAGTAACAGAACTTGGAAGACTGAAAAGAGGGAAAATAAATCTAATAGTGAACAGTGTACAGAGAAGAGTCAGGCTTTGCCTTCAAAATAACGGACAACGCTTTGAACATCTGCTACGATGTACCTTTGCTTATTTGTGATGTTATTATTGTTATCATCATCAATAAAACTTTCATTTTGTGTTCAGGTTTCACCATGCCTTTTTATTTTCTTATAATTTCCGATGGCAATCAGTGAATTTAGACTTAACTTAAAACAAAGTTGGTGATGGAAGTCGAAAGATGGAACCTCGAATTGAAAAAACAAAAATAACTTTGCGATAATCTGGTATGACAAACAATGTAAAAGCCTAAGGGCAATCCCGTTTTCTGGAAATAACTAAGGTTTCACAACGTCAATGTATGACCTATTATACATATATAAACCATGCTTTCTTGTCATGAAAAGCCCAAGTACTGCACTAAAGGCTCTGCAAAAATTTACGTCTTTCTGATGACGTTGCACCACATGGAAAATTGTACTAGAAGTTCTTTACAATGTGTGGGAAATATAGAGTCAATCTACTTGACACCATTTTTTTAACGGATCAAGCCAGCGATGAAAGTAACAAAGTTTCACAATTGCCTGTGTTATTAGAATACTCATGTTACGAAGTATTTACATTACTGTAAAGTTTATAATGGGTACTTCAAAACCCTAGAACTCAGTTCTGTATCTTCCAAAATAGCGGCCTGGTGTGCTGTTAAAGTCGTACCCTCTTGAATATTGTCTCATTTCTTTTCGTGGAAGGGCCTATCAAAATATGCACTACAGTACGGGATATTTAATTTTAAAGAGGTTACAAAATTTTGACATATTTTCGATGAAAGGAAACTGATATAGCGCTTTGACGATTACTTGTTGAGTTGTAAAAGCGAATCGGTGGATAAAACCTTTGGCCGACCACCATTGCGATGTACAAGATAGAATAAATAGAATAGTAATATGACGTGCGATCTTTTGTCCTCCAGCATCAATCTCATTTTTTCTTATGGACGCCATATTGGAATTTTGTGCAGATGAATAGAGTTTTTAATTGTTATTCCAAAAATGTAGGATGGCGTACGCTGACATTGCGTAACCTCAGTTATTCCAGAAAATCAGAATTTCCTAGGTAGGCCTTGAAATTATCAAATAGTCAGAATACCAGACTGAGCTTCCAATTGAATATAGTAACAGAATTTGGAAGACTGAAAAGAGGGGAAATAAATCGAATAGTGAACAGTGTACAGAGAAGAGTCAGGCTTTGCCTTCAAAATAATGGACAACACTTTGAACATCTGCTACGATCTACCTTTGCTTATTTATGATGTTATTATTGTTATCATCAATAAAACTTTCATTTTGTGTTCAGGTTTCACCATGCCTTTTTATTTTCTTATAACTTCCGATGGCCATCAGTGAATTTAGACTTAACTTAAAACAAAGTTGGTGATGGAAATCGAAAGATAGAACCTCGAATTGGAAAAACAAAAAAGATTTTGCGATAATCTGGTATGACAAACAATGTAAAAGCCTAAGGACAATCCTGTTTTCTGAAAATAACTAAGGTTTCACAATGTCAATGTATGACCTATTATACCTGTACATATAGAATTTTAGAATCAGAATTAAAAACGTTATATATCTGTGCAAAAATTCAATATGGCGTCCGTGATAAAAAATAAAGTTTATGCTGGAGGACAAGAGACGAACCGTCCTATTGAAATCTTGTGGAAGAGAAAAAGGGGCAATGTTAGTGAGCGATTTATTTTGAAGTCCCACTACAAATAAAGCCAGGACAAATCTAAAACGATTTTTGGAAAATTAGGTGTTTTCCTCTCTCTGGAAGTACTTTGAATTTGTAAACTTTCTAATCGGTGTTTTTTTTAGTTACCCCCATTTAACCAACTTCGTATCTCTTACATTTTCCAAGATCCCAATGATGAGGGTCAAATTTGAAGCACCCGATATATAGAAGGAATATGCTTGGAGTGTAATTTAATGAGGTGACTTGATTTCGCGGGATATATTATATAGTAACGTATAGTATTTAGGTACGTATCAAAAGCTATTATAATCAGTTATCAAACATTATTGACAGACAGTTTTACATCAGTGATCCAAAGAAACCATGCTACCGTGTACGGATAAGTAATCTGAGAAATTTCTTGTCATGGAAAGCCCAAATACTGCACTAATGGCTCTGCAAAAATTTACGTCTTTCTGATGACGTTGCACCACATGAAAAATTGTACTAGAAGTTCTTTAGAATGTGTGGAAAATATAGAGTCAATTTACTTGACACCATTTTTTTAACAGATCAAGCCAGCGAAAGAAAGTAACAAAGTTTCACAATTGCCTGTGTTATTAGAATTCTCATGTTACGAAGTATGTACATTACTGTAAAGTTTATAATGGGTACTTCACAACCTTAGAACTCAGTTCTGTATCTTTCAAAATAGCGGCCTGGTGTGCTGTTAAAGTCGTACGCTCTTGAATATTGTCTCATTTCTTTTCGTGGAAGGGCCTATCAAAATATGCACTAAAGTACGGGATATTTAATTTTAAAAAGGTTACAAAATTTTGACATATTTTCGATGAAAGGAAACTGATATAGCGCTTTGACGATTACTTGTTGAGTTGTAAAAGCGAATCGGTGGATAAAACCTTTGGCCGACCACCAATGCGATGTTCTGCAAGACTTTTTATTTCAGGACTATAAAGTATTCATGGACCATGTGACACATAGTACACAATATAAACGGATCCAGAACGGCAGCAACACACAGAACAACTGGAGTTACTGGTGGAGTGGGTTATATAGCTACAGTACAAACATGGTCAAGTGCTTAATACTCCATTTATTTGAAAAGAACTCCCGGATAGCGAACAGCCATCATTGTGAAATTTTCAGCTGTCACTTTTACGCATTCATGCGAATTTCAATCCATCAACTTGACCCGTTTTAAAAGGGAATGTATGACATTAAACACAAGCACTGTACTTCACCGTAAGTATCTTTGACTAACTAGGCAGATCTGAGTGTTTCGAGTTGCAAAAGAAAGGGTTTTTTCTTATGATGATGTTGTAATATTATGTTTTTATGATTATTTTATCACATCTCTAGATGTTTTTTAAGGAACATACATATTTATGAAATCAATTTTTATGTATTATATTCTATGTTATCAAAAAACTCCCGGGCATTAGGAAGGCAGGTAAATTATTTTTACCTAGGTTGGTAGGACTGTCTATAATATTTTACAAGCGTCTTCGAGATACACATGTTTTTGTAAACAACCAAAAGTGTATTTTTCGATTTTTACGATGGGTGATTTTGTTGAGCAAATTTTGTTTGCGGTACGAATATTCTTGTGCGTACACGTTGAAAATGTTGCGGATGGCCTTTGATGATGAAACTATGGCACAAAAAAACGTTTATAAGTGGTACAACGAGTTCAAAGCGGGCGGAGAACGCGTTGAAGACGAACCGCGCTCTGGACGACCATCAACGTCTACCGACGAGGACCACGTCCAATAAATGAAAGATTTGGTGTTTGAAAATCGTCGATTGACAATTAGAGACCTCCCTGATATTGTTGGAATATCATTTGGCTCTGCCCAAACCATTTTGAAGGTGGTTTTGTTTCAAACGAGTCAAGTCTCGATTGGTGCCAAAATCGCTCAATTGTTTGGAAAAACAGCGTCGCGTTGATGTGTGTGAAACTTTGCTGTCTCACTATCAGGGCCACTGGAAATGCATCATTACTGGAGACACGACTTGGATTTACGCAGACGACCCTGAAACCACCGACCAATCCAGCGAATATCGTGCAAAAGGTGAAGCAAGACCGAAACGACCACGACAAAGTCGATAGAAAATCAAGGTCATGTTGACAGTTTTCTCTGATTATCGTGGTGTGGTGCACTAAGAATTCCTTCCGCCAGGCCAAACTGTCAACAAAGAATAATATCTGAAACGGCCGGAATTGTAGGCCAATAACTCTTGGTTCCTTCATCACGATATTGCCCATATCTTACTCCAGTGGTTTTTTGAGACTTTTTTGCCAAAAACTCGACTCATATCGTTCCGCAACCACCGTATTTGCCTGATTTGGCCCCGTGCGACTTCTGGCTATTCAGCAAACTCAAAAGGTCAATGCAGGGACGCCGTTTCGACTCGATTGAGAAGATAAAAACAGAATCTAAGAAGGTCTTGGAGGCAATACCAGAAAAAGACTATTCCAACTGTTTCGAGGACTGAAAGACTGGCAAAGCGTTGGCAAAGGCACGTTTTATCGGACGGAGATTACTTTGAAGGGAATAAAATTAATTTGGAAGCATAATAAAGAATTTACATCTTATAAACAGTTTCACCTTACCTTTTGATCACAGTATAGTTATTATTTTGAGACATTCTGCCGACGATTTATTGAATACAGCTGATTTTTTTAAAAATTAATTCTCATAGTGATCGTTGCTAATATTATACAACCATTTCAAACTAAATATGACTGGGTGAGTAATTCTAGTGAGCAAGAAAATTGGAATTAACCTGTTCTGATATTGAAGCCCTCAATTACATTCATTGTAAAATCTAGAAGGTGTCCTCTTTTGCAAGGTGGTGCAAACTAATTTGGCCCTAAGACCTCAAGTGCCGATTTATACCCCAATAGGCCATTACCATAGTCCTCGTAAAGCCATATGTCCCTTCTGAATTTTGAATATATAGGCCGCTGGCGTAATTCTCGCTGTCCCTTTCGCTTGAGCAACCTGAAAACCAAGAGCGCCTTCGTCGTCCTCCCCTCTTTATAGCTTTAAGGATATTTTATAGGGCCGAAGATAGTTGTTATACGCTGAAATTCCCGCCATTTTCCAAATGGGAGGCCATTAGTGGAAAGAGAACGGCAAGCGCATTATTTGCTTTTGCGCTGTTGAGCAGGAGCAATGGCAGAAGGAAACTTACCGACCGTTATTCAACTGTAGGAAGCTTAGATAATTATGTTCCTAGAATCCCTAACGAAAAGCATAAAATTGATAATTTATTATTATGATAGTCTTTGGATGCATTGAGAAAAGGAACTAACCAATTACTTCAATTATATTAGCCATGAAAGAGGAATAATAACCTGTATACCTTTATTTTGTCATTGTAAATGTTGTCTCAAAAGTCTCAGAACATCTCGTGTCCGCGTCTTAAGATATCAAAGGTCTAAGTTCACACAAACCGGTTTATTGCAAAGATATCGCTTCCTGAGTTTAATGCATTTATCATGAATGAAATTCTCTACAAAATTTGTTATAAACACTTTTTCATAAAATTAATCGTTTTGGAGAGTATAGTACAAAGTCAACCGTTATTTCCGATGAATAATATGCCGTATTACGTTCATAAATAATTAGTAAATACGGAATAGTGCATAATTAATAACTTTCTAGAAAATCAGGAGACTACAGGGTGAAAAAAATTCACAAAACTCACTGCTCAAAACAAAGAATTGTGTCACCGACAGATGTGGATGGTAGAGGCACCATAGAAGTACGCATGTGGAGTAAAGCCTTGCAGGAAATCCGAAGATAGAGGATAGGTATGCATGTATACGTATAGGTCCTCTACAACATATTACTTTTTTGTTGGGACAATTCTTTACTTGGGTTCTGCAAACATTTTAAATAGATATATATGTAGATGTTTCATTAATGAAAAATATCAAAAATATATATCGGAAAAAAATAAAAAATGCTAATTATGCATAATATCATGTGTTTTAATAATTTAAAGACTTATATAGCTAAGCGCTGCGCGTTCTCCGACCTCCAATATTCATAATGAACGCAAATAGCAATAAACCCATAGGAAGCGGGATCTTTGCAAAAATCGATTTTTGTGACTTTGACCTTTCATATCTTAAAGCGCTGACACGGGATTTTCTGAGAATTTCGAGCCCACATTCAGAATGACAAAACAAAGATTTGTATGAGTTTACGGCAATACTGGATTATGTTGGAATATCGAAAACTGCGAGTACCCGATGCTCTGACAGATGCAAATACCGAGTACTGGCTACTCGGCCGAGTACTTGGTGGTGTGGATTATCTGCGCTATTTCAGCTACTGTTAGTTATATTATGATATAGGTCACTTTATTGATAAAATTGATTCACTTTTTCAAGGGATTAACGCATCACAACTGGAAAACCGTGTGCAGTTAACATTTAAGACGATTTCGATCAAAAGCTGCTCTAAATTTATGACTTTAGCTAGTCGTAGATATAATTTTGAATCTCGGGTCTCGTAAGCTTACTGTACCTTTGCTGTTAGTTTCACGCCGCGGGCCATAAATCCCCTTTTTACGCTTTAGATATACAGGGTGTTTCAGTTTATTGTTGCATAACTTTAAGATTCGATAGAACTTTAAAAATTAATGCATAAAGTCTATATAAACATGGGTCCAAAAATGCGTGGCTTCCGAAATACAGGGTGTTTAAATTTACTTTCTAAAATAGTTTTTTTTTAAATATTTCGAACAATATTTGATGTATAACAGCGAAAATTGGGTTACAAGGGTTTTTTGGTACGACAAAACGAACCGTTTGCATAGTTTTACTGTAGCCGCTAGAGGGCGCTTTCTACTGTACCTGTAGTGTATTAAAATGACCGTAAATTTTTTCTTAGTGCAATTTTTTGCTTTTTGATTAAAAAAACTGATTCTTCGCAGTTTTCAACATAATAAAGCTCTCCTTTGAGTTTTCGTTATAGTTAGCCGTTTTTGAGATATTTCGATTTTTAAGGTTCGATGCATTTTTAATTATTTATGGGAAAATAATATTTTTGATTTGGGCATTACAAGTAATTAAGATGATCGTTTATATTGTGTTTTTAAACACAGCAAGAATTCCTAACTCCAAATAAACACAAAAAAACAATACTAATTTGTTTAATTTCCCAATATTATTTTCAACAAATTAAATTAATTATTTACAACTAAAATGCTATTGGATAGTTAGGACAAACATACAAAATCTAAAGTAGTTGGTCGAAATGTAAACCCAATTGTTCAATACACAATTCACACGTACGAATGATCGAACGTGGTATAGCATTATTCAAATAAGGCCTTGTTTCATCACATGCATTCCTGATTCTGTCTATTAGCATATCTCTTGTGGTTACGGGAATCTGGTACACTTTTTCTTTTAGAAATACCCACACAAAGAAATCTAATGGATTTAGGTCAGGGGATCGTGGAGGCCAGGCGACTGGTCCTCCACGGCCGATCCATCTTTCTGGATAATTTTCGTCCAGCCAGTTTCTAACCATTCTCGAATAATGAGCTGGACAACCATCAAGCTGGAACCAGGCCAATCTTCTTAAATCTAACATAACATTATCCCACATATTTGCATGTTCAGCTTTTAAAAATTCCAAGAAGGTCGCAGCATTTAACCTTGCAGGCATAAGGTAGGGTCCAAATAGTCGATTACGGTAGATACCAATCCACTCGTTCACACTAAATTCATGCTGAAAATTTCTTTCCCGAACTGCATGCGGATTTTCATACGACCAAATATTATGTTGATTATGAAAATTTACCACTCCACGTCTAGTGAAGCATGACTCATCGGTCCATAAAACGTTACTTAAAAACTCCCTATTATTATCAGTTCTATCAAGAATCCACTGACAAAATGTGATTCTTCGTTCTCCGTCCCCTGGCTGTAGTCCTTGCACAGGTTGCAAATGGTAAGGACGTCTATGGTCATTTCTAAGAACACGGTGAACATGGCTTGCTGAAATGCCCAAGGCACCAGAAACGCTCCTAACACTTGTGGTCGGATCATACGGGTAAATCTTCGGTGACGAACATTTATGTTTTGATCCCTTTGAAGATTTCCAAAACTATTTTCAATTATTTGGCGATGCACTCTTACAAAAACTGAGCGAGTTGGATGTCGTCTGTTTGGAAATCTTGGTGCGTATTCTCTGGCTGCTTCTGCTGCGTTTCCATTTACAAAGCCATACACAAAATGAGTATCCGCTAACTCTTGATTGGAGAATAAAAATGGCATTTTTATAAAACTTACAAAAAAACAGGTAAAAGAAACTAAATTTCGTGCATTCACAATTGCAAAAAAACGTTTCAGTTTTCAACAGACAACAAAACTAACTGTCACCTAATTGACGTTTAACCTTATTATGCTTTCAATTTCAAAAATATTTGCAGGCACAGCCTACTTCTAAAAATTAAGATACTGACTTGTTATCGTTATTTTATCATAAATAATTAAAAATGCATCGAACCTTAAAAATCGAAATATCTCAAAAACGGCTAACTATAACGAAAATTCATTTTAATACACTACAGGTACAGTAGAGAACGCCCTCTAGCGGCTACAGTAAAACTATGGTTCGTTTTGTCGTACCAAAAAACCCTTGTATACCAATTTTCACTGTTATACATCAAATATTGTTCGAAATATTTTAAAAAAACTATTTTAGAAAGTAAATTTAAACACCCTGTATTTCGAAAGCCATGCATTTTTCGAGCCTTGTTTATATAGACTTTATGCATTAATTTTAAAAGTTCTATCAAACCGTAAAGTTATGCAACAATAAACTGAAACACCCTGTATAAATAAGGATTATGTACCAACGTTGATAGAGCTGAAACGTCTTGTCACTATTTATCGTTATCAGAAATAAAAATCAAGTGTTCTTAACTTATTCATACAGTAGTAATTGCAGAGGAGTTGAATAAGTCTTCGCTCATTCACAAAGTTGAAGTAAGTTTTTCTAACAAACGCGCAAAAAAAATTAAAACTATCTGCTTCATCCTGCCTAAAAGAATGCAAACAATGAACTTTAGATATTAAAAATGGAATTTTGTCTGGGTATAGGCACAAAATAGGCCACTATGCCAAAAATGCTTGTTTTTAAAGTCAAACTGAATGTAAGAAATTGGGTGTACACATCCCTAGTTTACTTTTTCTAGGTTAACGAGCTTTGATAAACTTCAATTGGGTTTCTAGTTTGATATCTGCGTCAAACTGTAACAATTGGTTGTTTTCCCACAGTAACTGTATGCATAATTAATGTCGAGGCATTTTGAACATCAAACTACCTAAATTTTCCATTATTCGCTTTTTGTAATCCCATCCTAAATTTGTTACAGTGAAAGCATTTAGCTGTTATCCAAAAAGATTGACGAGTAAACAGCAAACACGAACGCCGGCAATGCCGACGTGGAAAATAAATGTGGCACTCGTATTTTAGGAAATAGAGCAGTCGAACCGACTATATGTAATTATAATCATGGATAATGACAAACCTGACAGTTATAATATACATCTGGTAATCGTTCGAAAAAGTTTTCGTCCCACATATTTATTGACAGCTATCTAAGCTAGCACTTTCTTACCGATATCGGCTCAAACTTGTGCTTCATGGTTGTGCCTCCGTATTGCTTACTGGTTATGGTATTCAAGACTTTTATCATACGCAACCAATACAACCTTTTTATGCAACGATTATTCGATAATAAGGGTATTTTATGTTTGCAAATAAAGATATCCTTACCGTCAATATAAATAGCAAATTACATACCTCTGTTGGAGAAATATGCCATTATTGGCAGAGCACCATTATATCCTGAGGTGCACAGCGCCGAGGGACTTAGTGTGGGAGGACAATAATGGCCTTCTCCGCCGAAGTATGTATACAGTTATTTTCACTACTAAGTATGATATGTTACCGCATTCAATTTGATCAGACATTGAAATATAGCATATCTGAGAATTCCCTTAACATCCGGAACTATTGTCGGTGTTCGTGTGGGATTAAAACATAACATTATCCTACCACGTACGTCGACACGTTATTCGTTTCTCACTCATCTTTCAATATTCCAATTCTAAAGTAGATTGGGGCTGCTGTCAAAATAATGGGTTAAATGAATACAATCAAAGATAATAGTTTCAGACATGAAACAGACTTTACTAGTATGTAGTAACACAATACATACATATAGTCATTATTTACCTAGGCCTTATCCTCACGATCATCATTTACCTAGCAAGAGAATATCGGTTCTCCTAAGAGGAATTCCGTAAATAACGGCGATTTCTAAGAAAATGGCGTCAAGTAGTTTGACTCACACAACAAAAAAGTTAACTACGAACATGTATAACACAAAAAAATAATTAAATGGTGTAAATG
Organism: Acanthoscelides obtectus; assembly: GCA_963669975.1. Classification (NCBI taxonomy): domain Eukaryota; kingdom Metazoa; phylum Arthropoda; class Insecta; order Coleoptera; family Chrysomelidae; genus Acanthoscelides; species Acanthoscelides obtectus. The sequence continues at coordinate 64,955,624 of CAVLJG010000008.1, forward strand.
AGCCAATCAGGCCTACACAATGAGTCCATAGTCCCACCCATTTGACAACGCTGTGACGTAGAAGCTTCTTCCCTGCCCTTAGTGAAAGTATCGACCATCTGGCAACGTCAGCTATGCTGTGTTGGCCAGCTTGTATGGCGATGAGGAATTGGGCGACAGTCGGCAACAATATTTTTGGGTACTGGGGTAAACTCGTAGCGTACCGCAAGTGCAACCTGGACGCAATACCTCCGTTTGATGTTTCTCTTCATTTTAGGAGCAAATTTATGGAGAAATATATGATCTACAGTATATGTACTAATAGGTGTGTAGTGCGTAATAATATATTACCGACAAAAACTGAGATATATTCTCCCTCATCCGGCACAATTCAGATCTCCAGTTTTTAACCTGTACAAGTTTTTTCTAGAAAATGATCAGGAGTATGGTATATTTTCAAAATTCACAAAGCGTTTTCTTCCCTGGTATAGTAGCCGTCTTGCGTAAAATTTCATCCAAATTCTAGCAGTACTTTCCCAGTTATAGACGGGCTAAGGATGTGCGGAAATGAGTGACATGGTTTTTTGCGATGTACGTGTCATATGACAGCCAAACAACATCATTTTGCATTTTAGATATAGTTATTTTTTGAAACGTAATGCAGTGTATTGTTCAATTGTTGCTTTTACGGTGTAAGGCTCCTTACCAATACACGATAAAGAAGGCTAAATTAGAACGACTGACTACCTGCAGAAAAGAGCAGGTGGGCAGCTCAAACTCGAGTAGAATGATAACATTGTAATGCAAATGGTGGAGTATTCTGAAATTTTTATCAAAAACTTTGCCTGAGAAGCATCTGCGATACGCAACGCTGTAAAATGCACCTACTAGGTACTTACCACTTAAAACAGTGAGAGCTGGGTGCCGAGTCATCATGTCCTCTTTTTTATTGAAATCAGCTTAGCAAAACATCACTTGATGTCCGTTGGAATCTGTAAAAACGAAAATGTATTGTTACGTAGGGTAATCATAATCATATAGCTGTGATAAAATTATCTTCAGATGCCGGATGCCTATGATAGTGACATAAATGCCACATCTTTGTTATAACCTACAACAATACTTTGTATTCTGTAACGGAGAAGAGACATCTCATCACCCATGATCATGACAATTAAAACTATTGAAGAAGGCAGTGCTAGAATACATAGCTACAAGTAGCGGCTTTATCAATGCAATATCACATCTTCCTTTAAATAATTTCTCAACTTCACTTTAAAAATATTTACATCCAGCAGGGTCTCCCTCATATTAGCCATAGATAGAAAGCCTTAAGAAAATTCTCGCTTACTCTCATCATGGAGATTCTACCTTAATTGACAGTGTTCTGTTGTAGTACTTGTGGAAAACGGTTGTTCGGAAATGGATAGATAGAATTTTGTTAATTTAACACTCAGAAATTGTTTAATGATTAGGCAACCAGCCGTATCACTTCATATACATATTTGAGCGATACTTGTGGATGTCAACATATACTATGCGACATAGAAAAAAGAACTCATACTAGTAATGAATGTGTTACAACAATTTTATGTCTTATAGGGGTAGGCAAGTAATTGATAAAAAGATCAGAATAATCCAGCTGTTGAGAAAAATTAAATATTAAAAATTAATAATTCGTTGGACCTCTTATGCAATCAGAAACTCTTCTCTCCAGGCTACTTGTACCTCGGGGTCGAACTGCCGCTGGAGTCTATGGAAAATGGTGTAAATCTGGGATAAATTGAGTAATCTTCTTCCCATAATGTCCTAGACGTATCTATTGGGTGAAAGTTCGGGAGATCTATGGGCCAGTGTAACCATTCGATTTAAAGCAGCTCTGCAAGAAGATCAAGTAGTGTCAATATCTTAAAAACTACTTCACTGATTTGGCTGAAAAGCTCATCGTTTCTTGTTCTAACTTAAGCAAACATATATCTAGAAAATATTTGTAATAAATTCATCATTACTGGGGATTCTTTTTTCTATGTCACAGTATAGTTGCTACTGCTTCGACGGCAAAATGCAAAGGGCCTCAGGACTGAATTCAACTTTCAGCAGTCCTTTTTGTGGTTTGACCAGCTGTGATATCATCATCGGATTGTGATTGACCTTTGACCCTGCAACAGTTATATTGCTGTTGGAACCAAAAACGGGTATATTGTAATCTAGTAGCGTTCACGTTGTGAGCTTGCAACTCCTGGGACTAGTATCCCTACAAAACTTAATTATTTTTCATGTAACACTTCTGTAGACAATCTTCTTTATAGCTAAGGTTATGATTTACTGAAACGTCTATTACCTTTACAACCCACTTTAGGAGGTTGTATTCACTCCCTTCGGCAATGAGCATTAAATAAATCGTGCAATTTGATCTTACTATCGCCTTGAGTAATAGCTAAAGTCTTACGTCGTTCATAAAAAAGCAGTCAGCTAAATACGAAGAGAATTTACATTTTGAGATGAAACCTTAGCTCTAGATCGAGTTGAGTAGAGCGTTTGCCCAGCGTCAACTGATTTTATAAATGCTTTGTTTGCTGAATAATGAATGCATACGAGGGGTATTAGTACTTTCTTGGCTTAAAGTTATTTGAAATGACTTGACCATTCACTTATTTTGTCTTGATATAAGCAAGCGATTTCAGAACTTAAACAAATTGTTGTCAATGTGGAAAATACTTCATTCCAAACTTCGTTGAGAAAATGTTATAGTTGACAAAACACTGCATTTGTTGGATACTTTTAGGTCGACAAGGTGTTATGCAACAATTTTAATGAAAAATACTTACAGCAGCTTGACTAAAATTTCAAGACTTTAGCAAAATTCAAGTCAGAACTAGGACTCTTTTTACGGCATGTAATTCTTCAAATCAATTATTGAGGAATCATGGATAAATGCAGCAATTCCGCCACTCAAACGAATAAAATACAGAATTTAGTGTCATGATATAGAGTTCTATCTTCCATTTTCGTCTTATATGTGCAATTCGTCTGGTAGATTCGCATGATTACCGAGGTTAGAAGCATATAAATAAACGAGTACCAACGTCAAAGAACTGAGACATGCCCTTCCCCTCCTCCAGCCGCCCCGCACTTCCATGTTTCCCCTCCAAAAATCTAAAAATGAGCAGGAGTCTCTGAATCCTCAAAAACGAAGTTTCACTTAGTCTTCTTGTGATTGTTTTGCCCGTAGCTCCGCCGCCACTGGATCGATTTTCGAAAAATACAAAGTTTTTTTGCCTTTGGCACAGTAATAGCCTTTAGTCAAAGTTGCATCGAAATCTGAGCGGTACTTACCAACTTGCAGAGGGGCTAAGCGTTAGGGTACAGAAAGACACATAGAGGAAACGAGTGACAAGATATTCTAACATCCAAGAAGCATTTCATATTCAAAGATTTTCGTGATTACAAAATTTCTTCGCCAACTAGGTGGGAAATAAAACAACTGAAACCTCTAGTACTTCTAGAGTCCACCTATAAACCACCAATAGCGTTCACGTGTTATAAACTCATGGATAACAAACGTACCATCTTTTTTTGAGTCAACGCGCGGGACTTTGGTTTATATACTTCAACAAGAAGAGCCTAACCCCGGGATTCAATTCAGAAGAGCAGGGCGGGTCAGCGATTGTCCGATTGACGATTAACAGGCCCGTCCATGCAGTACAATCTTCCGTCGAAGGCACACGGAGAGACCCCTAATTTTTTGTGACTTATTCGATATTTCGCCAAACTATGGGAGCAAGTTTCTCTGTCAAAATCTTTTCGATTTGATAGGAAATGTTAGAAACGTTTTGAGCTCATAGAAAGGTGACTATACCATTTTATCTGCGACATGAATGAATTTTCTCATTTCGTGAAATTTTTATATCCGATTCCAATATTTCACAGTATCCTCATTTACCAATGCGTTTACCAAAGGTAGAAGTTCTACATCAAAAAATATACAAAGGAAGCCTCCTAAGCTGGAAAAATGATAAAAAGTGCCTGGAACATCAACTTCTCTCCAATAATACCTTAATTCCATTCCAATAATTACAAAAAAAGGCGCCGAATATCGAACGCCGGCTTCTGCCGTAGACATTGTTTTTTAATTATCGCCATTTTCTTTTCGCAAATCGTCGCATGAATTTTAATGTATTCAAAGTAAATCGGCATCGAACGATAAATTAGGGAAGAAAAAGAGAAAAAAATACCAGGGAAACTTCTCCAACACCGTATTGGGTTGCAGATACGTCCTCGGGCGTATCTAGAAGAGCTTCATTAGGGATAAGGTTGTTTTTGAGAGCAAGGATGCAGAAATTACAGCTATCGTTCTCTTCCAATAACAATAAACATATATATATATACGAGCCCCTTCCCACTTCAGATGGCCCAACTATTGAAATCTTAGTTTTTTCTTATCAAACACAAATAATAAAAATGTAGCAGGGTGTTATGGGTTTAAAATATTAACAATGAATGTTTTGATAATATATAGTAAAAAACACCAACTTTATCACTCCCTAATCAAATTTGCAGCATAAAAATAACACGTTGCAATTACAGCATATCAACCTATTTTCATTTCATTGCAAAATAAGTCTATAACGCATAGGTGGCTGTGAAAAATAAAAGCCATGACAATTGTTTTTATTAATCACAGCTGTCAGAATACGTTTAAAATAGTTTTGGATAGTTAAGGTTTTCAAAATGGGTGGAGGAAAGGTTATTGGTGAGAAAATTCGGTTACTGATAATATAATTTTTAAATCTGGGAAATCAAACTCAGAAATTGCAACTTTGTTAGACTTATCGTGGTACAGTGTGAGAAATATTGTTAGAAGATGTAACTGGTTCAGTTAATATTAAGCCACGATATGTGAAAAAAGTAATATCACAAATGCCAACCGAAAAGCATTAACAAGGATAATTGTGAAAAATAGGCGTGCCAATTATTTACAATTAAGTGCTCTGCGGAGTGACGCTGTTGGAAGGAGAATTTCGAGTTCCACAACTCATAGAGAGGCCCACAAACTGGGATTTATCACTTGCAAGGTAAGTTTTCTTATAAAAAAAAAGTGAAGTAAAAACCCTAAAGTTGCACAACTTGTTTATAGGCCGAAGAAAAGGCACTATTAACTCCACTGCAAAAGAAAAATCGGCTTAGATGGGCTAAAGAACACAGACAATGAACACCTCAACAATGGTGTGCAATACAATGGAGTGATGAGGCCCGATTCGAAGTTTGTGTTGGTGACAGTCGCAGTAGAGTTATTCGCAAAAAAATAAAGCATTCCATGTTGACTGTCTGAAGAGAAAAGTGAAATTTCCAGTATCCATTATGGTCTGGGGCAGTATGTCATCAAAAGGAGTAGGAAAACTACATTTTATTGATGGAAATGTGGATACAAACAAATATTTGGCAATTTTAGAAGAATCGCTTTTAGCAGATGGAAGAATGTTTGACATCCGGCCAAGATTTTGTGTTTCAGCAAGATGGTGCAGCGTGCCATACCTCAAAAAAGGCTATAAAATGGACGGAAGAAAATAATGTACCACTTTTGAAATGGGTTTCTGGAAGTCCAGATGTGTCACCTATTGAAACTTTGTGGCACGAGATGTAAAAGGTTTTACTACAACATCCTGCTCGTACAATCACCGAACTGAGGCAAAAGCTTCAAGAAATATGGGATTGTTTTATACCAAATTTTTGCCAAAACTTGGTTAACACTAAGCCCCAAAGAATTTCAGCCGTGATAAGAAATAAAGGTGATGTTACCCAATGGTAATCTTTCAATTGTTGCTTTGTTAACTTCGCGCATTTACTCGCACATTGGTTATTTGTTCAGATGTTCAATTAGTTATGGGTCTAAGTGATTTCAAATATGTATTTTTTACGACTAGAGTGTATCTAAAATGTTCTTGAGAAAATAAATTGTTGTAGAAGTAAATAGTTTCGTCGTGTTTAGTTTATAAAGGCATATTTTGGTACAAATCTTGAAGTGGGCCAACTGAAGTGGGAAGGGGCTCGTACATATCACTAATTGCAAGTATTATAAAACCAATCTTCAGGAAACGTAGCAGCTGTAAATCAGTGTTGTCACATTTTTTAACTTTGTTGCTTCTATTATTTTAAAAATTTATGTGAATTTTTATTTAAATATATTTATACGTTTTTGTATATCTTTGGAGTTTCAGACCATTTTGAAAATGATGTAAATTTTAGCCTACTTGAAAGATTTGAAGCTTGTCAGATTCTTAGATCCTAACGCTCTTCGAAGTTGTAAGTGTGCGTTATTACCCAACCGAAGGTGGGATATGTTATTTCCGTGTGGATATGTAGACAAAACATTTCATTTCACGGGCTCCAGGCCGAACTCTTAAATTTATTTCGACATGTTAGGTGTCGTTGGATTTGTCTTAGCGAGATGATTATATTGAACTTCTCTAAAGACAAAATGTACGATTTAAATAAGAAAACTCAGCCTTCTTATTCTTATATCACGAGCTGCGGCTTGAACGGTTTGATGGATTTTGACATATGAGTTGTCTTGACAGTGTGCGTAACACTGAGTATACTAAAGTCTCGTAAAAACAAAATGGCTGATTATAATAGTGAAATCAACATGGAAATGTCTTAATTTGTCTCAACAGTTAGGTATAGTAGACTTTTATAGACTCAAGATGGCGAATTTTAATCAAAAATGTCTACTTTGAAATTCCTATTCTACAGGCTACTGTTTAAACGGCTTGATGAAATTTGGTCTAACAGTTGGTTCTAAATTTGTCTTATCAGTGTATGTGAAAACTGATTAGACTGTAATTTTATAAAATCAAAATGGCGGATTTTAATCTAAAATTTCTACTTTGCGATCCGTATTCTAGGGGCTAGAGCTTAGACGGCTTGATTCATTTTTACATATAAGGTGTCTGTAGATTTCTCTTGAAAGCACAATTAGTCCTCATACCTTTCAGTTACTGAAGTCTGGCTGCATGTATTTTTACGACCTTGTACTTAACTTGACCTGTGTGGGAGCATTGAAAATACGCCTGTAGCTTTTCAAACCAAAAACCATCATTTTTTTCTTCCCAGTTCTGGATTGTTTATCTCTATTCAACTTAGTATTGCTGATAATACTTTAGAACCCATTATTTGTAAATCTGTATGGTCTTCGGAAAAATAAGAAACACCAATTAGAAATGTCTTTGCTTTTCTTGTTATTGTTGCTCGAACAACTCATCATTGCACATTATACCATAGGTAAATGTTAATTCCCTCTTTTTCAATCATATTCCACACAGAGGCTTTTTGAAACACACCAGATAACGCCTAACGAAACTAATCACAAATTACGTGCTAAAGCGCCATATAAAAAACTGTACGTTTGTCAACCGTCTCCGGGGAATTTTGTCACCAAGTGACGTCACGCGTGCTAAAGAGATAGTTGATCGCATGCGCGTGGGTTTATCTTTTTGAGTTAACGTATCTAAATAAAATGTAATATTCTTGAAGTTGATGCCGCCAGGACAAAAAAGGGCTCCGGTAGCTTGATATGGTAACGTCACCCAAAAAAATTTCAATAATGACGACTTGCATTT